>SSNR01000015.1:2466682-2666432 GCA_006937965.1 Callopanchax toddi
AAAAAAAAAAAAAAAAAAAAAAAAAAAGGATAATGCTGTTGAAGGGCATAGAGCCCTTTTTCACTGACAGGTGTTTTTCTTTATTTTATATTCTTATGTAGATTTTAAGGGAATGGAAAAGCTTCAGTCAGAATTCTACAAAATACTAAGAATGAAACATTTCAACTATAATTTTTTAAATGCAATTATATAAAGCCTGAAACATGGAATATCAGCCAGAAAATTCCATTTTTGAACCAAACTATGACTGGATAACAACACAATAATGTTTGGGTAGGTGAATAAATGACCTGTTCAAAGAATGTAGAAGTCAAAATCTTTATTCAGCCGTGAACAGAATCTCACACAACCTTTGTCATGTGAGCTCAACAAGTTTTCTGCACTATTTAAAACTTTGAAAGTCCTCCCTCACATTATTTACCTATCACACATCATCAAGATCCTTTCCCCTTCTAAGGCAACAAGGAGCCAATTTCATCAACTCTTTAAACTGCTAAGTGAAGGCTTACTCCCTAAAAGGAACAGGCTAAAACTACAGCTCACAATACATCAAAAACATTAAAATATCAACAAGTTATACAGTCACTTATTTTCCATTTGTTTGCTATTATATTAAAGGCAGATAGCATTCATATGCATTAATTTATGAAATGTTAGGCCTTCAATTAATTATGTAATTAAAGAATAATTGAACATTTTTTAAAGTTGCACCTATAGTCTTTACATCCTCCACTAGAGGGCAGAAGACATGTATAGGATTCTGGAAAGACAAAGTACTAATCCTGTTAAATCAGTAGAGGTCATAGGGTTAACTGCATTAACCCACATCTAGATTTATTCATGATTATTATCAATTTCTCCCTTTTTGTCACATTCATGGTGAATTGAGTTGTTAATTTGACAGTGCATGTTCTATTTCAATTCATTTGCAGTTGCAGGAATTTAATTCCAAAACTGTCAGGCAGAGTTTTCTCTAATTCTCACGTTCGTCATGATCTAAAAAGGCCACAAAAAAAAACGTATTATTGAGCCAGCAAACTGTAGGAGTTTTCTATTAACTTCATAGTTCAAGTCATTATTGCTTCAGTAGCATTTCTCAGCTTCCCAGCTGTGCTGACCACATATGCAGCTACAGCAACGTTTGCCAATTCATCATTTAAATGAAATCACACTCCTTGCCTGAGTAGCACCTCTTTTCAGGCATTTTTCCTTAAAACATTTGCTAAACTTGTGTTTCTAAGCGTCAGATTTTTGTTTATCCAACCTTTTTATAAATTTCCCAGTAAACCTCAAATAAATCTGACGACAGATCAAATGAATTTGAGTCATTGTGTGTGTGTTGAGTCTAAAAGAAAAGGCTTTACCTCCACCCTCCTTCACAGCAAGATGTACAGCGAGCTTAGAAAATCAATAATGGAAAGAGAAGAAATGAGAAAATCACAGGAGAAAAAGAAAGAAGGCATTTATCACAGACCTTCACCAAAGTTTCAAAGGTAAATTACCATTTATGTGCTTTGAAAAGCCACTCGGCCAAGTTCAATAAATATGTTTTCTTGTAAACCCCAGCAGGATTTAGTTACTTTTCTCTCAAGCTGGGACAATATGTAATACCGCTGCACATTGTTTCCGAAGTGTCCCCAATTTTTGTGTACAATACCGCGAAAAGAAAAAAGGTTCTAGTCAGGCAGAACATTACAAAAAATAGCTTTCTGTCAAGAACGTCTCAGTTTCTTCATGCTGAAGCTGCACGGAGAATAGAATGTAATTTACAATTTTTACAAGAAAACTACAAACAGTAAAGAATCTGTTCTGTATTGTTATTGTCCGGTTTGACACTGATAATGGAGCAGTGACATTTGAATTTTTTATAGTGATCTTTTTGCTTAAGTCCATTTTTTACTCATCATGTTCATTCACCTGATGCACGTTTGGTTAATTATTGTGTACAGATGAAATGAAAACTTTAATGTTTTTGGTGAAGGCTGTAATTACGAGCCAGTTTTTAAAATTTTACTGGCCAAGCATTTTGAGAACTTATCATTTTAAAGTTAAGTTGATCTCACTTAATCTAATTACTCGAATCATCGCTCCACAGGGTGATTTTTCTTCTTGCTTTGAATTGAAGGGGTTGCTTTTTTGAGTGATTTTGTCAATCATCATTCTGTTTGGAGATGAAGGCAAGATTTCTCACCGATAAGAGACATAAGACGCTTCACTCAGCTTGCTGCTGCTGGTGGTCAGACGGCTGAGTGGAGCCTACAGCAGCTTTGCTTTTGTCAGTCTGCCCCAGTGTTGCTGTGGTTGAATGACTTATAGTGTCAATTCTTCTTTTTCAAAGCCTCTGTTGACCCTGACATCCTGTCATTCAACTCCTGCGCCAAATCCTGACTGATGGCAGCACATTCTGACATAATCAATATTTGGAGACATTTGTTTTCCACTTGTCTCATGAAGATCAACCATAAGTTCTCAATGAGGCTAAGGTCTGATGAGTTTCCTGATCAGGAGCCCAAAAACAGATGATTTGTACCCTGGCCCATTTAGTTATGACTTTAGCCTTATGACATGGTGCTCCATCATGCTCGGAAATAAACGGTTCATCGTTAAATTTTTCTGGAATGGTTGGATGAGTTCTTCTTCCACGCTGACAAAAAAAAGCCACTTTCAGAAGACACACCATGCCGGCAAATCAGCATAATACTGTTGCCACGGTGTGTCTTATGAAAGCGCCATCACAGCATGGCGATGCGGGAATTTTGTGGCATTTGTGCCGCTTCGCTTGGTAGAAATATTACCGCAAGGCCGGACTTGTGAATGAAGATTACGCCTTGGCAAAGGTGTGCCAACCCCCGACAGGAAAAAGTATTTAAAAATCAGGTAAACATGGGGAAAGCTGTTACAACATCAACACACTAACCACCCCCATTCTCCCTTTCTGACCAATCACAGTTGTTCTCAGACGTCCTGCAGAAAAAAGTTCTGCTCAGCTGATGTGTAAGAGAACAAGCCACAAGCGCTGCCAAACTGGGGCTGCGAGAACAAAATGATGTCATTTTTGTTCTCGGAGACCCCAGCTCTTGCTTCTCGTGGAGCATAAATTGGCATTTAATCCACAGAAAGTAGCATATCTCTTTTTGTTGTGGTAATGTGTGTTTTCACCATGAAACAAACTTGATCTCCTTTCACAAAATCACAAATTGCCATCACTCACATGAAGATCCCATGTGTAAAGATCTGGTCTCACGTTCACCAGCTGCAAAGTATGTGAAGAAACGCATCAGTCACAAACCCTTTAATATGTGTGACTCTTTAATGCTGTGTGCTCAGTTGGCCTCAGTCTAAGGTGTTTTTTATTTTTAGGAAAAGCCATCTTGGCAATAACAGCGCTCCACTGAAAAAGCTGTAGGACTTTTATTTTGAACAAGTTTCAGTGTGAAACCTGGAATAGTTTTATTATGGCTTGAAGGTACATTTAAGTAGGACGGTTGTTGAATTTGCTGCTGCTTTGATGCCATCATGACTAGTTTGTGTTTTT
Source organism: Callopanchax toddi (assembly GCA_006937965.1). Taxonomy (NCBI): domain Eukaryota; kingdom Metazoa; phylum Chordata; class Actinopteri; order Cyprinodontiformes; family Nothobranchiidae; genus Callopanchax; species Callopanchax toddi. The sequence goes on from SSNR01000015.1 coordinate 2,470,218, forward strand.
TAAGCAGTTCATCAGCCTGCACACATCAATATTCAGTATCAATGCATGAACTTCACAGACACCAAATTTATTTAAAGCACCAGCAAATGTTTTCATCTTGATTTTTATTGCAAATGTCAGTTTCTATCTCGCTGCAACACTCACACTGCAAATAATTAAGTTCTTCTCAAAGACATTTATCCTACATGCTGATTGCTCGTTTGATCTCTTACTTTAAAGCAGACATGTTGCCTCTATTATACAGCATGTTATATCTAGATAGTGTATATTTTGTATCTTCTTTAAAATAGCTGCTAAAAATGTTGGGATGTACCCATACAGTCATACATTGTTAGCTCTTCAATCCAGTATGAAACAGCTATTTCAGTGCAGGAAGACGTCAACAACAGATAAAATAGTTAAGTTTTAACTCAGAAACAAATGACTTAAAAATCCCTTCAAGGGAGCTGAGCTGATGCATGCATAATAAATGTCTGAGAAACTCTGAGATCATCAAGTTGGAAAGCTTAATATCATTTTGCTGTAACACCATCATCATCATCATATGATTAAATGATGAAACATTTGTTGTGTTAAATAAAAACCTGTTTGTACTCATCTCAGTATTCTTTGCACAATGTTTTCTCACTAGCTTAACGTTTTGTTAAAAGCTTCCATGAATTTCATCTGAAGCTGTGACCTTTAATGTGAGAAGTTGTAATTCATCCCCAGTAGCACTGGCCAAAATAATATTTTAAAAAAAAGCAGAGTAAAAGGTTCACACAGACAATTTCTTTTTACTAAATAAAGTAACAATAGACACCTTAATCTGAGAAAAATAAACATTTGTATTATAGGAAGGTGGATTTACTTAGATGTTTTAAATAGAACTTTTATTTTTGAAAAATTCTTTATAATTTTTTACTTCAAATTTGTTTCACCTTAAGTTATTTATATAAAACCCTTCAGTGCAAATAACACATTTAAAACCTGAATATGTCTAAAATTAAATAACTGCTTAAATTACTAACATACGGTAAGTGGTTAAAAAAGAAAGAAGTTCATATGTGTTGTGTTTTATTACTTGGTGCTGACATTTCTTTTTCTGCAAGCTGCATGAAATTTCCCTTCCCAAGTCCAAACAGAACTTTTTCTTAAATATCTTTATTATTCTGCAGCCCTGTCATTTTACACTTGTGGCCACTCTCCGTGAATGACTGCTGAGGAGAAAAGCGCTCAGCTGAATCTGATGTCCACCTGGCCTTTTCTAAAACTCACCTCCACAAAAAAGAAAAAGTTTAGTCATCAATAATGGGGTCAGATGGAATGAAAAGTTCTTCTTACAGACAGGCACGTGAAAGGAACTAGGATCTCATGGTCAAGGGTCATGGGACTTCAGAGAGCATCATGGGAAAAGTGAACTGACCCAAATGTCGTGAGGAAAATCTTCAGGAAGTCCAGATCATAACTTGGCCTTGAACTGACTAATGTACACACAAAAAAATGGATTTGAAAGACAAACTGAGCAGGGTCAAGAAGCAGCTGAAGGAATGCAATAATATTAGGAACGTTACCAGTCGGATTCCCAACACAAATCCCCCCTGGAGTTACTGGAGGAGGAGAGTGACAACAAGAAGATTCTGATGTCCAAAACCCAGAGAGAATGGAAGAAGAGGATCAGAGGCAGGAAGAAATTTGACTAAAAAAGTCCTGATCAGACAATTTTTCCAATTCCTTAAAGGGAAAATAAACATAAAAGAACAAGAGCAGCAAAATAATCTCCTCTGCCAAATTTATACTGAATTATAATCATGTCCATCCAGAATCAATAAGTTCATAAATGAAGATTATAGCACATTCAGCAAGAAACTGAGCATAAGGAAATTGAGGAAATTATGAAAAAATTACAGGATAATGTTTTCCCAAAGCTTTTAATCATGTTCTTTAAAATATACTGATTTTGCACTTTTTTCAATCGAACCAATCAATGCTTTTACGTTCCACTGAGGAGTTACAGCATCTATTTCTCCCTTTCAGTTCATGCACAAACAGCCCTCTTATCAGCAATTACAATCTCCACAATCTCACAAGAGAATGAGCTTGCAGGCACGACACGTCCCAAAACGCAGGAGCTTTAAAGGAGCTAAATCATGACACAAACAAAAGAATAAAAGTCATTCAGCTCACAAAACCATCAGACATCGGTTAGAGCGCCACTCTGTTCCAGACCTGCAGGTTTAAATATTGTATTTCAGAGGAAAGCTACAGTTTCTAAATTTAGACTCACGACATCTCAGTAATTGACTCTATTTCTTGCCATCTCCACAAGTATTTGGTTTTAGTGCACCCCATAAAAGTTTTATGAATAAAAAATGAGAAGCACCTTGTTTAAAGTTGTTGGTGTTTTGGACTGTTTAGTTCTAATATAATATTAAAGCATTAATCTGGCTTTTAAGTAAGGTATAAGAGACATAAACAAGTCTAAATAGATCAAAGCATGTATATTATGTGCTGGCAACAGTTAGTGAAGGATTGAGAAGTGAAGCAGAGTGTCAAATTTAACAAAGGACAAAAAAAAAAGTGCAGCAAAAAGTAAAAAAATCTGCAGCAGAAGACTAGTGGGAAAGCCTGCAGCAGGCTGCTGGGCTCTGCTCCTGCTGGACTCCCAGGATGCAGACAACTGGAGGGCAGAAAGCGCCTCTCCAACCTGTTTGCTCAATGAACTAAGCCAAAATAAACCCTGTGGACAATACAGTAAGCAGGCAGGATGGAAGAACAAGAGAGAAACAGTGAGCTAAAAGTGGAACTACTATATGCAAGGTAACAGATTGAGCCACTCTCAGAGGGCTCACTTTAATCATGAAGAATGTCTATTTCAGATTGGCCAAAGGGTTCATCAGATGGTCATGGCTCTCAGCAGAATGTTGTATTTACAACTGGAAGAGGGTAAATGCATTAATAAATCTGATGCAAAAGATTAAAACTCTAAAGTAAATCATCTTAAACCTCATTGTTTTTTTTAAATTCAACAAACAAATATTTGTTTGGATCCTATTTATGCATCAGCTCATGTGTCGTTGAGGATTACATTGACCTGGACAGAGACAGCTTTCCTCTATCATCCCTGTGGAAGTGATATTTTGGTCTTTACAGCAAACGTTAGGTGATACTAAACATTTCTGATCTTTTGTGGAGGCTATTTTTATTGCAGCATGTTTTAAGCTGGACCTGCCTCTGACAGATCTGAGTTTGAGGAGCTGCAGCGAGCAGAAAGCATGCGGTGGAGGAGAGAGGAGTTCAGTCAAATTAATTTCTTTCAAATACCAGAAGAAGACATCATCAGAGTGTCGAGCCATATTACTCATGTCCAGATTTACTTGAACACATTTAAGAGAAAACACTAAGTTGAGTTACATGTTGGGTTATGGACCTTTTAAAAGTTATTTGATTTACAGAATTTGTGTTAAAAGCTTTTTTGTAATATTAAAAAAGGTATTACAAATGGAATGTATTAGAGTATTTTCATTATTCAAGTTCTTTGCAATTCAAGCTCTAAGGCCACAAGGAAACCATGTGCCCCCAAGTGGCTGGCTGCAGTAAAAGTTTGACGCCTGGCCTTTCTCATGTAGACAAATGGCACCTTTTCTCGACAAACAACAACGTTTCCAAGGGGTTACAATATAATTCTTACTTTAAGTACTTTGAATCTAAAATGAATCATTTGGTGCTTAAAAAACACCATGGTGTTGTTCAGGTGACTAGGCGAGATTTTTTAGATATTGTGTTGTCATGGGAACGGGCTGCTGACATGTGATGAGGGTGCATTTAGGAAAGTTTCACAAGGACATGGAAAATATTAGGGGCAAACCTATTAGGTGTGAACTGAACACATATAGTGTCACGATTAGCTTTGCACTGACAAAAAGATTTCCAAATTTGACCCAATCCATGATCTGAATCACTCTAAACAGGATTATCAGGTGTGTTGGAGCAAAGAAACAATTAAACCTGCTGTATGGTGGTCCTCCATGTCCAGCTTCATTGACCTTGGTTTTTGTCTTTTTTTTATGATGCATTCTCAAATAAAATGCCCATAAAAAAGGAATAGCCTACATCTGAAAAAAAAAAAAAGAATACTGGTATATGAGGTACTGGTGAATTGAAGTCATTTTGTACTCTAAATAATGTTTTGAAATGTTAATTTTTAGATCTTTCTGGTTTAATTCAGATTATTATAAACACTTTAAACCCCAAAACACTCATAAAAAATGAAGAAAACAATGTCTGCTCTCCTGCTGTGTTATGCCAGAGGTAGAGCTCTTGCTCACATACACAGGGGGTTGTCTCTGGAACCCATTGGTCAGTTTGCATGATTGACATCTTTTTGAGATGCTTGAACCAATAGAACTGAGTAAAACAAAGACAAAAGTAAGTTGACAACAGTATTCACTGTATGTTGTGTTTTGTTTAAGTAGTAACTGCTGATTTAGGCTCTTAGCTGAATCCCATTACGATATGCAAATTGTATATGGATTGGTAAAGGTTAAAATGTTTATCTAAGTTTTTTGCTACACAGGATAGGCTGCTCGGGTGCAAGATTGAAGGAGGCACAAGGATTTTTCCTTTATTTATTTTAGAAATGGATAAGAATTTGGTGCTCTACGGCTGATATTTGTAAAATCTCTTCCATTTTCTGGTGTCCATGCAACAAATTGCCCTATTATGATAAAGCTATACAAATTTATTTGCTTTTGACAAGTCACTGGAAGAATATGTTGTGTTAATTTCCTAAAAGTCGAATTTCAATTCTCAAAACTGCCATTGAAAACCACGTACCGCCTGCAGCAGCTCCTAATGTGCTTTTAATTACAGGAGATCTATGATGTGTGCAGCAGGAAGAAGCCATTAGGAGACAAAGTGTCACCTTTGGATAAGTTGGCAGACTGAGCGATGGGGAGAAGTGATGCAGAGAGAATGAGCGTACGATGATAACACAAACACAAGGACAGAAAAACAGGCCGTACCCAACGTTTTGCTACGCAAGCTGAAAATTGAGCACTCATTCAATCCATAATGCTGAACATTACCATCAGCTGGCAGATTTGTGTGGGTACAAGGAGTCCTACATGCTGTTGGTGGGGCATAAATCTGCAATAAATACATGCAGGTAGAGTTAACCTAATGATTTATGCATTAGTTGTTTTTGCAAAATGAATCACTTAAATAAATGACTTTGAAATGTAACAGTATCAAGACAGCGCTGTGTATAAGAATGAAATCACTTTGACCTTGGGAGAAGTTGGTGTAAAACATATTAAGAATGTGGCTATAAATTTAATGAAAAGAGGAAAAAACAGTAAAATGTCACAAGTGAACCCTAACCTTCAAACTTTACTCAATATAATTGTATTTTATTAACCAATAATAGGATTTTCTGTTCCTCAAGACAATTTATCATTTAGCTTTGTGTTATTCCAAGAATATGAATCACCTGACTGTGGTGAGCGTCTTTATAATTTATCTTTATTAACCTGACATCATGCAGAACAGGTTGCAATAGGGCACATTTTTGCATGTTTTAGGAACATCCCTTTTTAAACCAGCTTCATCTGTGAGCTGGCGCTTTTATCATTTTTTTATTAAGTACTTTATCCAATTAGATCCAGACCATTTATCACCTGGCAGTGTTTAACCCACTTAACATTCACAATTTAGAAGAAGTGTTGAATAAGAACAGATGAAGGTCAATGTTTTAATGAATGAGACAAAAAAAAACCCTCCTCACAGTTAAATGGAGTGAAAATAGTCAACGATATATAATTAAAAGGTGCTCTGGAATTTAAAATCAAAGTTAAAAATGAAAATTATTGAAGCATTTTTTTATAAAAACTCATCTTTAAAAAAAAAATTCTGCTGCTGAGGTTAAAGAATGTAAAAAAACCTCCAGAGAGTATCCCACCTCTCACCTGATAACTGCTGGAGAGAGGCACCAGATAATCCCTTTGATAATAATAATAATAATAATAATAATAATAATAATAATAATAATAATAATAATAATAAGTTTCATGTTTATTTCAACAACCAGAGTGAATTAAACGGAACTCTTTCTTATATATTATTGTCGCCTTCATACTATTAATAACAATAATTTAAAAATATTTTTACCTTACAATAAATAATAAATCATATTGTCCCAAATGAATTAAAAGAAATGCAAAAATATACAATCTAGCCGTTTCTTGGTGTGGAAGTTTAAAGGGTTAATGTGTGATGGGTTGATAAACCCACACAGAAAAGCCAACAATCTGGGCTCCCTGTTTGCACACACAGTACAGACTATGAATAGAGGCTGCTGCTGTCTTCAGCTGTGTTGAACACCTGGGTTTCTGTCCAGATTCACAGAGAAAAAAGGTGCATGCCTTATAGAGACACTTTATTATCTCACAAAAGATGTTTTGTTTTTTGTCACAGGACCAAATAATAAAAAATAAATACATTCCATAGTCCTTGTGAATTAAATGAGGTAAATACAACCGACAATATCACCACAATGCGGTGTAATCATTGCTGATTTTAACTGCAGAGGCTATACATGTATGTAAAAATAAACAGTATTATAGACACAACCCATTATTGTATAGAGCCACTTTTAGTAGCATTAACTTTACACCTTGTTTCAAAAGCAGAAGTTTTGTATCTTGTATGTTTTTAGGATAAGTGAGGCTTTACTCTACACAGAGGTTCTCAAATGTTTGATGAGTATCAATACTAAGTGGATCGAGTACTGCCATATTGACAAGAGATTGGGACAAGCAAACTGGAGAAACCCCTGAAGTCAACCTTGATGAGAGTAGCTTCAGATGTGTTTGTTTCAGAGAACATCATATCATACGCTGTTGTCTTGACTCTCCTTCAGCTGCACAGTAATTGAATATAAATCAAACAGTCTGGGTTCAATTCCTCCCTTTTTGTTGCAAACAGGCTGTTCCAGACAGACGTGCAACAGAATTTCTGGTGGGATCTTGGCACCTGTGGTACTTGTACCATCATTTTATGAACATGGCTCTGGGCAGTCATTAAAACATGTATCCAATCTATTTTTCTAATTTGATGGTTACTAAAACTAACATTCATCATGCTATTTAAAGCCCTACTCATGGGTTCATTCAGTCTCTCACCGCTGAACAATCTGACCTCAGGGTGAACTTCCTGGAAACCCCTCCCCCCCACTCCCCCTGGGAAGCCTGAATAATTCCCCTCAGTGTGGAGTGGTGGAACATGCCTGGAATTAACTTTAGAACCTTTTTTAGACTGTTGTGCATCAACTGTTCCTATTACATCATTGTTGATGCCTTTTTTTGCATGCAACATTGAGTAGCCCTGCCCTATAGAACCTTCAGTTTCAATGTGTCGACAGCTTATTTATGTCCTTATATAAAACATTTGAACTGAAATGAGGTCCGGACCTGTACCATGACAGAATACACAAAGTAGTCACAGATACAGAAGTTTACTTTAGGAAAGTGGTTTGCACAAATGAACTCTCATGTGATAAAAGAGATTTGGGCATTTCCCTCTATAATAATAATAATAATAATGCATCAGTTTTATATAGCGCTTTTCTAGGTCACTCAAAGACGCTTTACAGAGTTGCATTATTCATTCACACAGTCATTCTCACCGGTGGTGGTAAACTACGACAGACGTCTGTAGCCACAGCTGCCCTGGGGCAGACTGACAGAAGTGAGGCTGCCATTCTGCGCCATCGGCCCTTCTGACCACCACCAACATTCACACACAGTCACACTCACATTCACACAGGCAAGTTGGGTGAAGTGTCTTGCCCAAGGACACAACGACAATCTAACCCAGCCAGAGCTGGGGATTGAGCCGGTGACCCTCCGGTTACCAGACTGGCCACTCTCCCAACTGAGCTAGTGCCGCCCCAAAGGTACTCCGCCACTCTAGGTCTTGAACTCTTCCGTTCACCATTATCAGATACACATTTTGATTAAGGAATCAGTTGAATGAGTTCAAGCATTTAATTCTCTCTACCAGTTCATCTTGTACTGGTCATGGGGAGCTGGTGCCTCCAGCTGTCATGAGGTGAGAGAGGCTGGACAGATTTCCAGTCCATCATGGGGAATCTCATTCTAAATGTCATCAAACCAGCTATTTTTTCAAAACATACGCACCTAAATACTATGTGAATACAATAACTGCAGCAGAGGTTGTTGATCCTGAAGAAACAGGAGCTGTGTGGAGGGAGTGGGTGGATCATACCACAGCATCATTAGATGGTTTGACCACCTACAACAGCTGGAAAACAGGCCTGTCAGCGACCAACACAATGCACTAACTCTGAAGGTAACAAGGATGAATGAACATAAACCTATAAAATGTGAGAAGCCATGACATCTCTCAAAAATCCTCTTAAAATGTCCTCGATTTTAAAAACAACCTTCTGCTGTTTAAGGAAATGGCTCAGAAGATCCAAAATGAGTAAAAACATCTGACAAATGATCATCCTAAATGCTAAAGACGAACAAAACCTGACAAAAAAAGTAAGAAAATAAATTGAGGCATCCAGAGAGGACCCAGAGCAAACGGTGGTGCAGAAGCAGTGAATTATACCCAATAGAAATCAAATCCTGAATCTCGTTTCTACTAACAGTGGATGTTGGTTAGGATGCAACTTGATGGTTTATGATGAAAGGGATGTCAGTGATTTATAATCAGTCTTTAAACAAAGAAAAAGTTCAGTCACCCTGAATTTTAGTGTGCACAAAGCTTCTTTTAGAGTCTAAAGATAAATAAAAAGAACCAAGTTTAAGCCTCGTTTACATTACAAATCATAAACAGCAGTAAGTAAATGATAGTATATTGTTATTACATTTAGAAGTAGTGAGTTCATGTAAATTAATCTAGTTCTCTCTGGAGACCAACTTGTTGGCTGTAATAAATGAAGAAAGAAAAAACATTTTCCTGTAACAACTTGTCCTCTAAGGCATAAAACTATCAAATGATAGCTCGGTCTGTCCATAATTAACATGAAACAGAAACCTACTAAAACTACCTATGTGACTTAAAATATCATTCAGATGTTGCCAACCTGACCAGCCTCCTCACTGACCGAACCTAAAAAGGTGCCTCTGATCTGGTCCATGGTCATGGGCAGAGACTGGCGAGGAGCCAGAGCAGATCTTTGTAGCTTCGCTTAAACAGTGGAAATAAGTTGGCTGTGGCAGCCATCTTGATTCAGGCTGACCCCAAAAGTTTTTTCTTGTAGATGTTCAGTCAGTGTTTAATTTCTAAGAGTTTCATTAAAATCATTTCAGTACATCATGAGATATTTTACCAACACTACTGACAGGGTTTACTTAACAAATACTTAACTATAACAAATTTATATTCGATTTAGTAGATTATTAAATGCCATTTAGCACAAAGTTGTTCTCTCTGAGGAAACTAGTAGGTTGATCGTCCATCCTGAGTAAGAAGACTACATTGTGACAGTGCAAATAAAACCTCCAGCAGAACCAGAAGGGGCAGCTTTCTGCTTCAACTGGCAACCTTCTATCTGTATGCTCATCTTTGACTGCTGATTAGCACATGGACTCTAAGACCAATCGGACCATGAGCTCACCAATCAGACTATGTATTGATGATTTTGGGACATGTTCCTTTTCAAATAAGGAAGCTTAAAAAATGTCAGGGAAGAAATTTGAGAGCGGTGCTCAGACAACTAAAGTGCTTCCTGAGAAGTTGTTTATCACTCTAACAGACCAACGCTGACAGAATTCCTCAAATCGGTTCATAAAGAAGTTGGACAGTTTGCTCTCTCGTGCAAAGCTGAAAGGACGGCGCACTGTGTGCACTTTGGAGAAGTTGGTTTAAAGGGAAACTCCACCCAAAAGTGAAATTTTGTCTGTTGTCATATTCCCCATAGTTAGATAAGAGGGCAAAAACAATTTGTAACCAGCCCCGCCATTTTCCATTATCAATCAGCTGTATCAGGTCTACTGAAGCAGGAAACCATAATGTTAGCAGGATTGTTGGTTTTGAGGATCAGAGCAGGGAGGAGTAAAGTGCTACTGTGCAGCTACCATCCCTTTGGGTCTCAACCAGCCAAACCTGTAGCTAATCAGCAATCACCATCCTTCCAGTTGGGCTGAAGCTTCAGTTTTTCACCAGATTATTGTAGTTGCTACAAAGATACTTGACCATTTCCTAGAGTATCTTTTTGCGATTCACGGTTTTTCCTTTGAGTATCTTTTTGAGGACTTGCCTGTTTGCCTCTTTGTGCATGGGACCTGTTGTTAAGCTGGTTGGACTCTGAATCTGTTGCAGCATCAGCACATGCACGTACCTGCCTACTCTCCACCATCATCGGTCCATACCTCCTCCTTTGGACTACTGGATCCTGCACCTCCTGTCTGAGCTTTAAACAGAGCAAACACCAACATACCAAATTGACTGAGTAGCGACAATAACTTATATCCTCTTTGTAGAGTTTTTATTAATATTACTTTAGTTAGCTTGTATTGACATTTATAATTATTCCTGTCTCTCTTTTTGTATTAGATGTCCTTGGTAATCCTTCTGTTCAACTCCACACACCTGTCTTCCATCAGCTCACCTGTTTCTCATTCAGTAATCACTCTCTCCAGTATTTCTACTGATTGGTCTCCTCATCTTGTTGTCAGATCCTCTCCTCACCTCGGTTACATGAAGCTTCCTGTTCCTTTTTCTGTTTGCTAGTTTTTCTTGATCATCTGAAATGTGTTTTCGGGTATTTCTTCAGTCTTTTCACTTTTTGTCTGGAAACTTAATTGAATTGGGAAAATGAATTGAATTTCAGATCTTCTGAATCAAATCGGTTGTCTGTCAGGTCTTTTCTGTTCCAGTCGATGTTCTCTGAACTGTGTGATGGCCTCAGTTTTCACTTGGTGGCATCATCTGATAACTCTGTGCACACAAACACTTTGATATTTATATCACCAACTTTGCATGATTGCTTTCCAAAAGATAAGTTTGAGCTTCACATATTTATGAAATGTTGCTCTGTCCTGCTTTAAGTGCCAAACTACTTGAGCATCTCAGGAGAAAAATGTTCATCTCAGTGCTTTTATTCCAACACCATGCAGAATTTAGTCTGTCTGCTCTCACACTCCCCAGCAGCTGTTTCATAATGTACAAATGATTTTAACATTGCCTAGTTGAGGCTGATGCTAAGTGACTGTGTTATTTTTAAAGTCAATTCGTTCTTTTTTTAGTACGTGATGCATCTGACAAAAAATGGAAAACTAAGTACAAATTCACCTCTTGAGACCCAGCATGCTGGCTTATTTCACTACAAACATTAAATCTGTTGAACACAGATCAGGTTTTAATAGTTATTTTAATGATGTTAGTTTTTATGTATATAAGGACCTACCAATTCCAAATAGCTAAGGGAAATTAAAACATCAATATTAAGCAGTTTCAGACTGTTCTTTAGATTTATAAAAAAATATGCAAAAGAAGCATAAATCCATCAGTAATATTTTGTATATGTATATGTTACTTTCTATTCTCTAAAGGCCAACATGGATATGTGGGTGTAACATGAACGTGTTTGAGTTTCTGAGGTGATGCTGTCATGACAACAGCGAGCACCTCTTGGGCAGTTCAACAGGAATGGAAAACAGACAGAAGCTGATGAGAGTGATGATACACTATATTATGTTTTGTTGAATATAATCATTTGGGAAAAACGCCAACAGGTATGTATAAGTTTGCCTGCTGTATTTATATTTGAGATTATGATGTGCTGCTGGTTTATCAATAATATACATGTATAATTGATATAATTCTGATATTAAAACAATCACACAGTCCTTAACTGCATAAAAACAAACTTGTACACAACACATATTGATTCTATGTTTTTAAGTTGATTTACTGCCTTTAGAATGACTTAAAAAACATGTTGGCTTTTATACTGTATATGATAAATGTGTTCATTTGACACTTTTTGGACAAACACTACACACACTTTACCACACTGTTTACAGAGTTAATGCCAGTCTGCCCTTTCCCATTGACATGTATAAACTATTTATGCATCCAAACAGCCAAATAAATCATTGATCTCAGAGGAGACTAGAAGGAGACTGAAATCATCCTGGCCTATCGGGAGAAAATGAGCATGCTCATATTCTCTGAGAGACTTTGTTTCCACAAACTCATCAATTTCAGGACAACCTTCATGCTTTAGAGGTCAAATGAAATGATGGGAGTCAATAATGATAATAAAAAAACCCTAAAATTAGGAACATTGATGATTAGGGAATCCGCCAAATGTTCCAGCGTCTCAGGATCTGAGTGAGGTGCCACTGTTGGAGACAAATTACCAACCTCACTGTCGAGGGACTTTCCAGAATATCTTAAAGGGTTCTCGGTTCCTTTGCATGAGTTACAGGGCCTTGCTCTTGTGTTGCTAACATCTTCAAAATTTAATATGTGAGTGAGAGAAGTGAGAGAAATTTTAGACAACTTGGTGGGAGGTTAGAGACCAAATAGCAAAATAAATGAGTGTATAGTACCAATAAAATGAAAACTAACTAAAATACTAAACTGCAGCAAGACATTTTGTATGACTGTCAAAGAAATGTTGCCATTCGATTTCAAATATGCTTCAGGTGACCCAGCCATAAATGACACTTACTGCAATAGATTTGTAGTCACCATGTCAGTGTGATTCTTGTGAAAAATTTCTCACAATTTTGTGCCTTCAATATTTGGTTGGAAAACAGTTGTAGCTCAGCACTGGGCATCAAACATTAAAGGAAAAAGATCTATTTAGAGAGAGATCTTGTAAAAGTTTCACAGAATCATGATGTAGTTTTGCAAAATTTGCAAGATCTTGTATAAGTACATCTATTATTGATAATTTTTCACCAAATCTCTTGTGTAGTATTTTTCAATATTTAGAAATGTCCATAACTTATTTTGTTCTAAGTAAAAATGTAATTTCAATGGCCTAAACTCCAGCTTCTTATCCATTGATATTAAGAACATTGTATATAGTGATGATAATAACCTTCAGGAACGTAAAGAAACATTCATAAAATTTGAACTTTTTGTATTCCTGTTTGTGTTTTCTGTTAATAACTTCTGTTGTAAATCAGTTTGCCCACCATATACTCCAAATTCACATTGCTTTTAGAGAATTATTTTTTCAGATCAAGACAAAAATCCCATTAATCCAAATTATCCATTAAAATTTTTTCCCACAATTTTGAGGTGATTTAAGCAACTGAATGAATGAACAAAAAACTTCAACACTCTTCAGGATCTCACTTTTATTCAAAAAAAAAAAAAAAAACTTGAGAAGAAAAAAAACCTTGCTTCCTGTCAAGCAGTATTTGAATGGTCTTATGGTTTTAGACCAAACTTAGAATAAAATTATATAAATCTCTGCTACTGGTGTGTCTTCTATCACCATGAATGTTTCCAAGGTCTCAGGACTGATGTAAAAAAATCTGATGGAGTTTGCAAAAGTAACTCAGCATGTTGCAAAACTTTACATGATCTCTTAAAAATAACAGAATTTGCAAAACTCTTACAGGATTTTGCAAAAGTAACTCAGAATCTGACAAAACATTTGCAGCATGTTGTATCTTGTAAAACGTTTAAAGTATTTTGCACATTTTTTTGTTTAATGACTCATGTAAACCTCAGTATCCCAGTAAGATACTGCCTTTAGCTCTGCTTTAATATATACTCTAATACTGCATTAGCTGTAATTTACAATATAACAGTTATAAAACATTTATGAGTGATTAAGCCAAAAACTTACAATAATGTCATAACAGAGATAATCATTGCTAATCTGCTTCAGGAGAGACATCTGTGTGTGTGTGTGTGTGTGTGTGTGTGTGTGTGTGTGTGTGTGTGTGTGTGTGTGTGTGTGTGTGTGTGTGTGTGTGTGTGTGTGTGTGTGTGTGTGTGTGTGTGTGTGTGCGTGCGTGTGTGTGTGTGTGCATGTGTGCGTGTGTGTGTGTGTGCATGTGTGCGTGTAGGTGTGTGTGTGTGCATCCCTCCATCAGCTGACTGAATGCTTGCTCAGCATGAAGATTAATCCAGCAGTCAAAGAGCAGGAAGGTAAGCTGATCTGCAGGAGGCACTAAAGGTCAGAGCCTAATGAAGAGTGAAGGTCTGCCAACAGGACGACTGTATGTGGTCAACGAAGAATACCGATTAAAATGACAAGAGACAAAAGAAAGATGAGAAATTAGAGGGTGCATTCCGATCATCAACCTATTCGCTGGAGTGTAAACTGTAGACCGCTGAGCTGAATGCTGAAGTGCAGCCAACTCAAAAGCGCGTTGCAGGGTCCCGATAACATGCAGATACAGAAAAGCCTGCTGAGTGTCAAAAAACCTGGAACACAGCCAAAACAGAGAAACTCAGAGGATGTGCAACACACACACACAAATGATTCATGTGTTGATATTTGCACCCTGAGGTGTGAAAAGCTCTCAGAATGACACACTCTGCCAGGGAATGTGCTAATTTTGTTTATCCTTTGTCCTTCTTGATCAGGGATTTTTTTTCAGATCTCAGATGAATGCCTCGTATCCAGTTTTTGTGTCTCTCATTCAGAAGAATCATCACTGCATTAGTTTGATGTTCTTTGTTCTCTAAATCATGTTTTTAGACTTTGTTGATCCCTTTATTCAGTTTTGTTCTGATAGAGGTGTATCAAATATGATCAACTTGTGACATACAGTAAAAAAGATATATCAAGCTGTCAGAACCGGATGTACAGAATGAACAGACTGGTGTAAGCCACTAATCAGTCCCTGGATCAGTTCCACACCATTATCCCATCAATCATAGCAATTATGCATGCCACCTATGAGATTTTCTGTCAAAAAAACAAGACACACACACACCACCTTCTGGATCCTCATAATTACAAACTGCACTCTTCATCTCAGCAGGTATGCAAACACCCCATTGTTACATCTGTTCCTCAAAAGTGAGGAGGCGTTCATCCTTTATCTCACACACCAGTTTGAGAGAGAGCCAGACCAGTGTTTGATGCTATACATAGATTTATAATAACATGATCTTAAGGGAAAATAAAACAACGCTTTATTTACACACATACTGTAGACTACAGCTCGGCTTTCAACAGCATCATCCCAGATATTCTGGGATATTCCACCACCACCTGCACTTGGATCAAAAACTTCCTGTCAAGTCGTCCACAGTAAAGACAGCTCCCACCACATTTCCACTCACTGGTTCCCCCAAGGATGTGTTCTGATACCCCTACTGTTCATCCTGTACACAATGACTGCGTTCTGTTCCTTTTAACCAACCACATCATCAAATATGCAGACGACACCACTGTGGTCAGTCTAATATATGATGAGGAGGAGACAGCGTACAGGGCAGAGGTGGAAGGACTGTCTCTCTGGTGCTTAGAAAATAACCTGACTATGAATGTCCAAAAGATCAAAGAACTTATCATGGATTTAAAAAAAAACCACGAAGGACAACACCCCCCCTTGTGAAATGGAAATTGCCACTACCGTCAGATTTCTGGGCACCCACATCTCAGCAGACCACTCCTGGACCTGCAACATCAAGGCTCAGGTAGAGAAAGCTCAATAGTAGCTATTTCTATGTGTCTTCAGGAAGAACTATCTGGACATGAAGCTGTTGCTGGCCTTCTACCACTCCACTGTGGAGAGTGTCATACTTTCTGGGTATGAGCTATGCAGGATCCACAGCTAATGACAGAAAGTCAGTGCAGAAAATAATAAACTCAGCCCAGAAACTCATTGGCTGCTTTCTGCCCTCCCTGGAGGATATTTCCACATCCTGCAGTCTCAGATAAGCCAAGGCCATCACAGAAGACCCTCACATCCCGCCCACTCTCTGTTTGACCTGCAACCTCGTCTCGTCTCGTCTTCTTCCGCTTATCCGGGTCCGGGTCGCGGGGGCAGCATCCCAATTAGGGAGTTCCAGACAGTCTTCTCCCCAGCCACTTCTACCAGCTCCTCCGGCAGGATCCCAAGGCGCTCCAGGGCCAAACCAGAGATATATTTTCTCCAGCGTGTCCTGGGTCGACCCGGGGGCCTCCTGCCGGCAGGACATGCCTGAAACACCTCCCTGGGGAGGCGTCCAGGGGGCATCCTAACAAGATGCCCAAACCATCTCAACTGGCTCCTTTCGACATGGAGGAGCAGCGGTTCTACTCCGAGTCTCTCCCGGATGTTCGAGCTCCTCACCCTATCCCTAAGGCTGAGCCCGGCCACCCTGCGGAGAAAACTCATTTCGGCCGCTTGTATCCGCGATCTCGTTCTTTCGGTCATTACCCAAAGCTCATGACCATAGGTGAGGATTGGGAGGTAGATCGACCGGTAAATCGAGAGCCTTGCTTTCCGGCTCAGCTCCTTCTTCACCACAACAGACCGGTTCAGCGTCCGCATCACTGCAGACGCTGCCCCAATCCGCCTGTCGATCTCCCGCTCCCTCCTTCCCTCACTCGTGAACAAGACCCCGAGATACTTGAACTCCTCCACTTGAGGCAGGATCTCTCTCCCGACCTGGAGTTGGCAATCCACCCTTTTCCGACCGAGAACCATGGCCTCAGACTTGGAGGTGCTGATCCTCATCCCAGCCGCTTCACACTCAGCTGCGAACCTCCCCAGCAAGAGCTGTAGGTCAGAGCCTGATGAAGCTAGGAGGACCACATCATCTGCAAAAAGCAGAGACGAGATTCTCCTGTCACCAAACTCGACACCCTCCACACCACGGCTGCGCCTAGAAATCCTGTCCATAAAGGTTAGGAACAGGACCGGTGACAAAGGGCAGCCCTGGCGGAGTCCAACCCTCACAGGGAACAAGTCTGACTTACTGCCGGCTTTGCGGACCAGACTCACACTCCTCTGGTACAGGGACTGAATGGCCCTTAACAAAAGACCATCCACCCCGTACTCCTGGAGCGCCCCCCACAGGGTGTCCCTGGGGACACGGTCATAAGCCTTCTCCAAATCCACAAAACACATGTGGATTGGTTGGGCAAACTCCCATGACCCCTCCATCACGCTAGCGAGGGTAAAGAGCTGGTCCACAGTTCCACGACCAGGACGAAAACCACATTGCTCCTCTTCTATCTGAGGTTCAACTATCGACTGGACCCTCCTCTCCAGTACCCTGGAGTAGACCTTCCCAGGGAGGCTGAGGAGTGTGATCCCCCTATAGTTGGAACACACCCTCTGGTCCCCCTTCTTAAAAATGGGAACCACCACCCCGGTCTGCCACTCAACAGGGACTGCCCCCGATGACCACGCAATGTTGCAGAGACGTGTCAACCACGACAGTCCTACAACATCCATAGCTTTCAGATACCCAGGTCGGATCTCATCCACCCCCGGGGCTCTGCCACTGCGTAGTTTTTTGACTACCTCAGCGACTTCTGCCCCAGAGATTGACAGTCCATCCCCAGGTCTCCCAGCTCTGGTTCCTCATAGGAATGCGTGTCGGTGGGATTGAGGAGCTCCTCCAAGTATTCCTTCCACCGCCCGACTATAGCCCCAGTTGATGTCAGCAGCTCCCCATCCCCACTGTAAACAGTGTGAGCGAGTTGCCGCCTTCCTCCCCTGAGGCGTCGGATGGTTTGCCAGAACCTTTTTGGAGCCGACCGATAGTCTTTCTCCATGGTCTCGCCGAACTCCTCCCACGCTCGAGATTTTGCCTCGGAAACTGCCACTGCTGCACCCCGCTTGGCCCTCCGATACCCATCAGCTGCCTCTGGAGACCCACAGACTAGCCATGCCTTGTAGGCCTCCTTCTTCAGCCTGACGGCTCCCCTAACCTCTGGTGTCCACCAGCGGGTACGGGGGTTACCGCCACGATTGGCACCGGCTACCTTGCGACCACAGCTAGCAACAGCTGCCTCAACAATCGCAGAGCGGAACAAGGCCCATTCGGACTCAATGTCCCCCACTGCTCTCGGGACGCGGTCGAAGCTCTGCCGGAGGTGGGAGTTGAAGACCATCTTGACAGGCTCTTCTGCCAGGCGTTCCCAGCAGACCCTCACTATACGTTTGGGTCTACCAGGTCTGCGAAGCATCTTCCCCTGCCATCTGATCCAACTCACCACCAGGTGGTGATCAGTTGACAGCTCCGCTCCTCTCTTTACTCGAGTGTCCAAAACATACGGTCTCAGGTCAGATGATACAACTATAAAGTCAATCATCGACCTGTAACCTAGGCTGCCCTGGTACCAGGTGTACCGGTGTGCACCCTTATGTTCAAACATGGTGTTCGTTATGGCCAAACTGCGACTTGCACAGAAGTCCAAAAACAGAACACCACTCGAGTTCAGATTGGGCGGGCCGTTCCTCCCAATCACGCCCCTCCAGGTCACGCTGTCATTGCCCACGTGAGCGTTGAAGTCCCCCAGCAGGACTATGGAGTCCCCAGTAGGAGCGCTATCCAGCACTCGTCCCAGGGACTCCAAAAAGGGTGGGTACTCTGAGCTGCTATTTGGAGCATAAGCACAAACAACAGTCAGGACCCGTTCCCCAACCCGAAGGCGCAGGGAAGCTGCCCTTTCGTCCCCCGGAGAAAACCCCAACATACAGGCAGAGAGTCTTGGGGCTAACAGAAAGCCCACCCCAGCCCTCCGCCTCTCACCCGGAGCAACTCCAGCATACAAGAGAGTCCAACCCCTCTCAAGGACTCGGGTTCCAGAGCCAACGCTATGTGTCGAGGTGAGCCCGACTATATCTAGCCGGTATCGCTCAGCCTCTTCCACAAGCTCCAGCTCCTTCCCCGCCAGAGAGGTGACGTTCCATGTCCCGATAGCCAGTTTTTGTGTCCGGGGATCGGACCGCCAAAGCTCCCGCCTCGGTCTGCCATCCGATCCACATTGCACCAGACCCTTCATGTTCCTCCTGCAGGTGGTGGGCCCACAGGTGGATGAGCCCATGTATCCAGTTCGGGCTGGGCCCGGCCGGGCCCCATGGGCGAAAGCCCGGCCACCAGGCGCTCGCTCACGGGCCCCAACCCCAGGCCTGGCTCCAGGGTGGGACCCCGGTAACCCTCCGGGCCGGGTACACTGGCTCGATGATTGTACTTGCATGAAGAGTCTTTTGAACCGCACTTTGTCTCACCCCTCACCTAGGACCAATTTGCCATGGGTGACCCTACCAGGGGCACAAGTGCCCCAGACAACATGGCTCCTAGGATCATTAGGGCACTCAAACTCCTCCACCACGATAAGGTGACGGTTCACGGAGGAGTTGACCTGCAACCCTGTGGGAAAAGTTTCAGGGCAGTCAGGTCACACACCACCAGACTGACCAACAGCTGCTTCACCAGGGCCATCAGAAATACAAACACTCATGGGGACATACACACAAAATCATGCAAAAATACACTGTAAATCTTAAATGTTCCTCTTTTTTTTGTTATCTTTTATTACCTTCCCATGTTGTTTCTTTGCCAGATTTTTAATGCTTATTATATTTTTGGGATGTATGTTTTTTTTTAACAAGAAAGTCTATTCTACACACACACACACACACACACACACAAGCATGCATTATTGCAAAGTAGTTACATGTATAGCTATTATCCAGCAAAAGAGGTGAGGCAACAACACCAGCTAACCTCTCTAAAGCCTGTGACTAAGCTCTGCTAAAGGTATAGCGATGGACACTTCTTATTTGGACAAATTGGGGCTTTAAGCCAACTTCACAGCACCACCTCAGTAGATTGTAAAACAGCCTCCCTCATTACGCTGGGGTGACTCCAGCTGTGTTTGAGCTGTAATAATCACTCTACTGCAATAACTCTGGGTCATTAAAGTCAATGTTCACTAAGAGGATTTGGGCCCTCTTTTTAATCAAGAGTTTAAAAGTGCCACATTTACATTTTCAGTTCTATACGTTCTCCTTGCCTCATTTCCAGTCTCTTAGTGGGATTTGATGGCCAGTAGCTTTAAACATCTTTCTTTAATTGGACACAAAGAAACTCATAGGACCCCCTAACGCAGTCTAAACTGAAATATTGTGCTAACTTTTCTTTAGAGACCTCTTTAAAACAATTTGAGTGATTCTACTCATTAACTTCCTCCCCAGTGAACACATAAGCACGAGAGTCCAGTAAAGTTTGTAGACAATGGCTCGTGTGCACTTCACTTACTTACTGAAAACAAAAGTTTTTCTACATGCTTTATGTCCCATGATGCTGTCAGAGCAGAGTGCAGAAAAGCTAGCAGTGGTTTTAAGCAGACATGAGCTTTTCAAAGGACACCTCATTAATTCTTCTTCTCGAGGAAAATTCACTCTGTGTTGTTGCTCTGCTCTGTTTTTTGCCCAACAAAAGGAACAAAATCATCGATGAAAGCTGTTCGCTCTCCTGCTCGCAGGTCGTATCGATGCTAATCAGCTTGTGACAGGAAGATGTGCTAGAACCAAACTCTTCACCAGTTTATGGATCTGTCTTTTGTATTCAGTGACAGAAGGCAAATGTTCATCTGACAGGTGACTGCACAGAGTAAGAGCAAAGAAAAAACTTTATTATTTCAGACACCTGCCAAAATGGCCCTTAATTTAAGAGCAATACATTTCCACTTCTTTTCATTTTTGTCTTTTTCAAAAGTGTAAAGACCCCTCATCTACTCACCTCCCAAAAATAAAAGACCTCCCTCTTTTCTTCACATATAAGGAATTAAGCCTCAACCTTTTTAAAAGGGCTGGGATTTTGGGGTTTCATGTTATTTTTTACAATTATATATATTTCTTTTCTTTTTTTGTAAAATGTTGGAGCTGGAAAGTGGGGCGCTGAGCTTAAAATACAGATTAGCTGGTTTGTCTTGCATGCATCATCAGTTTATCCTGGCTGAATACCTCACGTAAATATGATGTCTTCTTATTTTTATTCACTCTAATATAAAGTTTCAAGAACTATACAGTGCTGTGAACAATTTAGTATTTGCACCAGGTTTCTTCCAATTTAGCTTTTTGTCACTCAAATGTTTCAGATTAGCAAACACATTTCAATATCAGACAAAGATAACCTGAGTAAATACAGTGTCAAAATATGATTTCATTTGTTGGGGGAAAACTATCCAATCCAACCTGGTTCTATGTAAAAAAGTATTTGACCCCTAAACCTAATATCTTGTTGTAACACTCTTGCGTGGTAAGAACTGCCATCAAGTGTTTGTGAACAATGTGAATAATTGCAGTGCTTTAGATGTTGTTTTGGGTTCTTTTTTTGTCTGAATATCTTTAGAACAGGACGTGTTGCTTTTTGAGATCTTTTAGCCAGCATGTCTGGCATCTGGGAACTGTACCAACATTTACTGGCAGAACCTCCCTTCATAATGTTCTAAAGCACATTTAAATGCACACTAAGTAACTTTTTCATGTTTTTAATCATTTTCTTGAGCCAGTATGTGCTAAAATGTCCCTTTACAGGGTTAATGAAATGCTTGTGTCCAGAATACAGCATTTGCAACTTAGAGTACCTGGTCCGGTGCTCTGAAATCTCACAAAGTCACGTATCTTGCAAGAAGCAGTAACACTTTACGGGAATCCATGTTTACCTCAGAACCTGCTGAGGACAGACGAGCTGAAGACATCATAGATATGACCTAAGAGATCTATTGTATCGTTCATCATGGTGGAGCCTCCAAAGAAAAACAAAGAAAACTTTTATCTGATGATTGAAAACACGGGCGCACAGCAGGGAGAGGGGTCAACAGTTTGTTTTTACGACAGTGATTTAAACGGACACTAGGGGGTGCTAAAATCAAGCCAAAACTGCCTGGTGTGCCTTTAAAAAGTTTGTGCAGCCATCTGCAAAAAGCAGATTCCACCTTTCTCTTAATCCTCCCTCCCCCATCCAAATAAAGCATTTTTGAGAAAAGAAAGTAATTTATAATAAAAAATTAAGTTTTTTTTCAATATTTTAAAAATGAAACCAATCTCTGTCTCACATGTGAGAGGTGTGTTTATATTTAGTAAAATGTAATTACCGTTTCTTTATTTCTGTCTTCAGTAGGAGGTTAACAGTTGGCACTTTTACTCGCACGGCTGTGTCGCTTTAATTGCTTTCTGGAAAAACTGCATAGGAAAAAAATGAATAAATTTCCAAAGATATAAAACAATAGGCATGATCATGAAATGTATAAATAATAAATAAACTTAATCCCTCATGCACACGTTCAGTCCAGAGAGAAAACTACTGCAGAATATAATGAACCCAGATCTGAGCTCCTCAATACTTATTTAATGTTTACACGAATACAAAAGTGCATCCTATTAAATAAACAGTTGAACACAGGCTGAATAAAATAAACCACATTTACCTCTGCAGTGAGGTAATCTTCTTGACATGACAAGCTTTTGTTTATTGGATCTTTGTGCTTTTATATTTCAACCTAAAACACAACATTTTACAATAGGCAGAATAGGCAGAAACGCTTTGCCTTATCAGGTAATTTAACCATAAGGTTTTCATTTGTGAACTTGTTGAAGTCAAAAACAATTCAAACTGTTGGACGTCTTTAGTTGCTGCGAAAGCCAGAGAAACTGAACCACTGTGCAGAAGATGCAATTAAAATGGGGTTTATTACTTTCTAATCAGAAAACTCAAATCTCCCATGATAACAGTCATTTCAAGCATTTGTAACATGTAAAGAAAACTGAACAAAAGCAGTCTGGGTTCTTGGGCCCGGAAACAGAGTGTTGGCTTTTTGCAAATACAGGTGATCTTTGGTTGAGGATGTTCAAGTATTTTAGTGCAAAAGGTCTCCCACAGTGGATTTTAGGAATGGTGCATGTGCTTTAATTTTTTAGTTTAAATGCATTCACCTAAAGTCCAAAAGACACATTTAGTTTCCATAAATTCCCCGCTCAGCTCCCAGTCTCAAAATCAATGTGTGCTCTAGACATCGACTTAGCTTACTCAGTGGTGATATTTTTAATTCTGTGTATCTACAGTATACTGGGTCAGACGCAGTCTGCATTTATCCAGTTAGTTAACTCTGTGTCTCACGGGAAACACTGCAAGACTTCCAAATGTGATCTAATTGGATGAAGCACTGTTCTGCTCTGCTGTACTTACAAACACATTAAATGGATGGATTGTTTAATTGAGGTACAACCTGTTCAGAGGTTGGGTCACATCATGAATTTTATGTTTTTGCGCCCCACATTTTATTTGAAGCTCCAGTAAAATCATCTTTACTATGAAAGATTAGACTGAGTAACCTCATTAGACACAAACTGTCCTTTTGTCCTTTTTGGAAGAAAGATGCTTATCCTGTGTGTGTTTGTGAGCCAAATTTCTCATAGACTTGAATGAAACTCTTAAGTAATCGCTGTGTGTTCTACTGTCAAACTGAATCAAGATGGCAGCCACAGCTATCTGACTTTAGCAAACACAAAGATCCAAGTTTACAGATATGGGGCAAAAGTTCCATGTGAAATTAGCTGAGAATCAATCACAAGACGGAGTACTGACAGATTGTGCAAAGTCATGTAATTTTGTGAAACTGATTGGAGTTTTTCAATTCCAGTTTTCAGCATAAAATTATCCTTTAACTCTGATTTGAAAGGCATTGTGCAAAATGCACATTGAAACCAAACTGTGACAGGCCCTTGTTTGCTGTGTGGATTCTTAAATGGCAAAAATGATTTGGGAAATGGACCATTAATTAGGAAAAACACAGTGACTGACAGTATCTGGAAACATCACTGAAACTATTTCTACTTAAGGGTCCTTCAAGGAGAAGGTGGGAGGTGTATTGATATTTGAAGGGAAACTAAAAATAGAGCGAGCTGCCCTGAGGACAGTGAATTAACCAACTGAGGCGTATTCTTAGTTTTTCCTATAACAGTAGCAACAAAATGCACAGCTTATGATTAGAGTTAAACACTGTCCTGCTGTAACATTTTAAATCGAATGTGAAATCCACCAGAGCAGTCTTTCATGAGAAAGAATTGAGGTAGAGAGAGATGCTGTGGAGGAACTATCTTTGGTTTTTAGCTCCTCCCACCTCCCCATCCCTGTTCTTTAGAAACTCAATCTATCCTTCTACTCAGATAAAAGCAATGGCCACCAAATTTAAATCTTCATTAAAGCGACAAAAAATTAGAAAAGTAAAAGAAATTCTAAAAAAAATCTGGGGATGTTAACATTATCATTACATCATCATCATATTCATTTTTATATTACTACCATAGATTCTAACCCATGTTGCCCCAAATGAATAATAATTGCAAACATTTCTCTAGCTGTTTTCTATTTGTGGACACTAAAGAGTTAGTATATAAACAGCTGTTACAATGAGGAGGCGTTTTTGTGTATGTACATTTGAAGTCAGTGTGTGTGTGTGTGTGTGTGTGTGTAGCAGACATAAAGTGATGTGACTGCGACCCATTTTCTCTACGAGCTGTAGGCATGAGGCAGTCTTACATATATATCAAACATCAGTGTTTTACTGCTGATTGAATGATGGATTCAGTCATCCTCAATTAAAATAAAATATATTAAATTGTTAAAATAATAAGATACTGAATCTTAATTTATTTGGAGAAATCCTTTTGAAGTTTGGGCCTATATATATTAGATGGAACAAAAATGTATTACTTTTTGTCTCAGCTTGTACACACTGTAAGTGGTTGTTTTTATTTGGTTTTATGTCAAAAAAGAAAGTTGACAAAAACATATATCAGTAACACCGTACACCATGTTCTCTACTAATATTGTGTGGTCTGTTTTCTTGCCTTTCGAATCACCTTCGTATATTACATGATGTTGTTTTTACCCCTCTGCCCTCTGCCAGCGCCTGTCTTAATAGCTTTTTGCTTCATGAGCTCCTATCCTAGAAGGCTGATGGTATGGCTCATAAAGCCTGAGGGCCTATAGGTCCACTACACTCTCCCAGAGGTAACGCTATTGGCAGTTCGTCCAGGTTACAGGATAAATGCTTCAACAGGAGCACCCTGGAGCTTTCTGCTTGTCAAAGACACTCTCCTCAAACGTTTGCATGTCTGAGTGTCATAAAACTATTGTGCTGAAACCTCAATCCTCACCGGAACTCGGAAGGAGGAGTGAATGGTCTCTCATTGAACTGTGGGGATGTCAGTGTGCATCAATTTGAGAGATGGATGACGTCCCTCCACTCTGTACATGTAAGTTTAGATGATCTCCCAAGGGTGCTGTCTGTGATTGTCGGCATTAAAAATCCTATTCAAAGAACCATCCATTAAACGCCTCTTTCTTCTGATTCCTTCAGGTTTGAACTAAAGCCTGGCAGCAGAGGATCCAGCTACACTCTATGCTATACAGCCAAATATTTTGTGGTTGATGGTTTTAATCATTTTAATACTGTCACTGTGCCACACACTATACAGTTTTTCACAAATTTAGGAAACCTAAAGGAGCATGGCGCGAATGAATTAAATGCAGGCATGACATGTGAATGATTTCCTCTTTTTTAATCATCATAACAGATCTAAATATAATGAATCACATAAGTAACATAAGAATAGGTGCTTGTGGTTGTTGGTGTGGGTTGTTTGCTGGGTGCAGGGTGGTTTGTGCTGGTGCATCATGGGATCTTCTGCTCGTCCCCCTGCCTGTGTGGTCTGTCTCAGGCTAGATTAACTAGAATAGAGGTAAAGGGGCAGGTCACATACTGAATAATACTGGTATATAACAATGTGATGTAGACACTACAAAAAGGAACATCAGAGAATTGATGACAATGAGCATTAAAACAAACATCAAAACATCTAGTTATTAGATTATTACTAAATTTATTTACAGTCTTCTTCATCAAAACACTCCTGCAGCCACAAAAAGAGAAATGTGTCACAATGTCCTTGTTGCTGCTGTGTGACATTTTCTCTCGTCTTACACGTTGAAGGCAGATCTGTACCGACAGCAGACACAGGGACACAGCGCTGTGGAGCATAGATTGTCAGTGAGCTCATGGCTTGTAGCGCCCATGGACCAATGTCAGCAGCTCTTATCGTACATGACAGCCAACTCGAGTGTCTACAAGAGAAAAAAAAAAAGGTGTTTAGGCACCAACACTTGGCGCTCACACATTCATGTTTATTTAACAAATTCATCATGGTCAAACTTTTGCTTCTTTTATGTGTCTTTATGTTTATGTATTTAGCAGATGTCCTTTTACAAAGTGACTTAAAAGAGAATGTGACAGAGAAGTTTTCATTGAGGCTAACAACAAAAATACATAGAGGGATGAACGTTAGTCAGGCTCTGTAAGAGGTGACAGGGTGACAGTGTGGGAAAAGAATACAAGCATAGAAGGAAGTGCACAAAGAGAGCACTAGTTCAGCTGTTCCGTTAGCTTGGTAGGTCATTCCACCATCATGGAACGACACATGAAAAGAGTCTGGATTGTCTTGAACGTGGTGTAGGCACTGCTAGCTGATGACTGGAGTGACAAAAGCCTTTGCAAGAGAATTCTAGTAGATGGGAGTCATTCCATTCAGGACTTTGTATGCTAGCATCAGCAATTTTAATTTGAGGTGGGAGGCTAAGGATTGAAGCTCAATGACATGTGCTCTTTTGGGCTGATTGAAAACCTAACACGCTGCTGTATTCTGGACCATTTGTAGAGGTTTCACAGTCCAGGCTGGGATACTCGTTAGAAGGGCATTGCAGTGGTCAAGGCGGGAGATAACCATAAACTGCACTGAGAGCTGGGTGGTATATTGTGGCATAATCTTCATCATGTGAATATTTTTAGGTTAAATTCAACAGTGTGTACATTTTTCTAAAATTTGCATCAAGGATTTTAGGTTTCTAGTGTAGTAGTGTGGCCTATTTCTAATTGTGGCTATTATTATTGGTGCCTCCAAGTAAACACTCAAAACATATTTAGATTTCATTTTTATAGATTGGTTAATCCTAAAAAGTGTCTCCAGACTTGTGTCGTTTGAAGAAGTCATTGCTTTAAAATCCTATTAAAGCAAAAATAATTATGTGCATCACATAATAATAAACCTATCTTTATAAGGGATTAATTAATACCTTCTACATTAATTAATAATATTTACACTCCCTATAATGAATGAATAAGTGTAAAAGTGTAAAACTCAGCTATAAGATAAAGTTTAAACCATATTTGCATAATGAACTACTTGTTGTTATTGCAGTAAGGCTAGTGTTTTTATAAAGAGTTATCAAGTTTTACTTGGATAAAAAAAAATCCACGTGAACCATACAATATTTAGAACAGCATCGCTCTGGCAAACAATGCCTTTTAGATTATATAAGTAATTCAAAAGGCATCAATTTATATAAAGAAACCACACAAAGAGCATTGTGACAGACAATCATGAGAATATAAACAACATGAACTTTATTGTGATGAAATTTTATGAAAGAATAGGTAGAAGATTTGTTTAGTATCGTTTTATAAGCAAACTGTTACTGTAACAGACTTTGCAGGATGAAGTGTCATTCTGCATTGGTGGAGATGTAATCTTGACCATACCTTGCAGTTTTGAAAAATACTAAAGCAGATTGAGTTTGACATCTTCTTCAGGCTGATAAATGAAAGTGATTTCAAAGAATGCCACACACCATGAACAGTGGCATTCAGCCGTTTTGTCTGCTGGCCCTTCATAGACACACAGTCTGACATGAAATAATGTTTGCAGCACTAATGAAAAAGTCAGAAATAAAAAAGAACATCCTTCACATTGGTGTAGTTTTTATTTATCAAGATTTTTCCTTTAATCATCAAGTATTCAACTTAGGGAGCTGCAATTGTTAATCTGTGGCACAACAGTGATCCTTTGAGGGACAAAAAAACCTCAAGGTATGTATTCATTAAAAAAAGGTTTATTGTGGCAAATGTAAGTGATTAATACTTACAATTACTCACTGCACAGTTTGCCAAACAGAATAGAGACCAAGTTCTGAAAAATCAAACTCCTAAATGGTCAGGAATACATTCACAACCAAAGAAGCTGCAGCGTTTCTGATAGCAACAGTAAGTTACACATTAACTAAAAAACAAACGGGCCTAATCTGCACCTGCAAAAAAAAATCTAAATATATTTGTTAGCCTGTAAAACGTTTCTTAGAGTATTTACTGATGCAAAAAAAAAAAAAAAATGCATTCAGAAAGACACAGCAGCAAATAGCCAACTGCTGCATAACAGCTAGTAAAGACATGAAAAGGTCATGTCATGTATATCATTGTTAATTTAATACATCCTGCCAGTAAATCAGCAGCATAAACAAGATGACAGCCTCCTACTCAGAAAAAACACTCTGACTCACAAACACACAATGTACTGCTGCACAGTAATGAACTGAAACTGTGCTCTGCAGAATTTTAAAAAAATAATGTTAATGTTTATTTGGAAGCTCAGTCATGAAGTGAGTCCCCAATACAAAGGCAATGTTTCTTTTCTATTTTAAGTTGTTGAGATCCAGAGAGAACCTGATGGATTAGGGTCGGGGAGAAAGCCTGGGATTTAAACGACAGCTCCAGGTGGACTTGGTGTGATTTAAAAATCATGATCACTTAGGAAATTTAATTCTTCCCCCTTAACAAAAACACAAACCTCAGCTTAGAGCCAGAATTCACTCATTTAAATCATAACATTCAAGGCTGGTCAGGAGGAGACAGGAGTATAGACTTTCTAATGATTTCAGGAACTGTTTGATCTCACATTTTTGACCATTGGGAATAAGAGCTTAAAGCGTGAACATAAAAGAACTTTCTCTTTGATGTAGCAGGTTCTTGCTGAAGTTCTGAAACACTCAGTGTACCTAAATGAGGACAACTTTGTATTCTGTGTATATCTTGAGCTTATTTGTATTTATTCTCTTCAAGTTTTTCTTCTTTCTTCCTGTCATTCACCCATTGTTTTCCTCAGCTCATCACTCAGCCTAACACACTTGTCATATCCTCTGTGTGAGTTTTTGTTGCAGCCTTGTCAGCTTTATCTCCGTTAAAGTTCTGTTTTTCCCTTACTTTCTTTTCTCTAAGTCCACATTTTGCATCCTCTAAACCAGTAGATGTCAAGGGGAGAGAAAAATGTTCAACTTGTTGAATTTATTTCAAACAATGGTGCAGTTTTTTGTGTTTTATTCTTATTTAATTGCTTGTGTTGTATTTGTCAGTGAATTTTCAACAACCCCACTTACCATTTACAGGTGAAGGATTTTATAATATTTAGTTGTTGGTAGGATTTGAGGGGCAAACTTTTTTTTACCCAGTTTGCAGTGATAAAAGATGATCAGATTTTTTTTTTACCTCTATCATATTTGCATATGTTGTTTGACGGACAGACATAAGGTTGTAAAGTATGTCCCATTCACTGAAGCGACCTCCTACTGTGATAAAAATGGACCTAGAATGTACTGAGCTTTATTTCCGCTGAATCAAGTTGTGCGAAGTTGCAGCAGAGGGTTTTTTAAGTTGGTTTTAAAGCCATCATTGTCCAGTGAGTCACTGCTGGAGGGATGTTTTTAGGTTGTAGTATAGAATTTAGACTTGGAAGGAAAATGTATTTTTTTTAAATCTCACTGGCCTGTGACAAAGATGAGCTCAGAGTTTTTACCTCTTCACTTTTTTAAAGGTCAAAACATGGAGAAAAAAAAAAAGAATCCTCAGGACACATGAATGAATGACAAATTTATTCAACTAAACTGACAGTTCTTTGCAGACAGGAAAAGACAAGCAGGTAATTGGAAATTGAGGAACAAAATTGGTGGAAAAAATATGACCTGTTAGACTTTTAAAGGGTTATAATTTAATTATACTGTACATTAGTAGTGATTGGTCAAACATTTTGCACCCAAACCTTCAATATTACTCCTCCATAATTTAAATAACCCTATGACACAAGTGCAAAATGATATTGTCTATGGATGTAACAACGTCACTATAGCTGTGAGATTAACTTCTAATCAGGTGTAATTTAGCTGAAGGCTCAGTACTTGAGACTGCACTAATCGGAAAGACATGAACACATCATTAAAGGTGTGACTTGTGTTAGACAAAATTCTGCATTGAAATCTGCAAAAATACAATCTGAATGTTAATAACAAAGAAACAAAAAACACATTAAATGTATTTATCAGCAAACATAAAAGACATAATCAGAATTCAGTCAGCCTGATCAGTTTAAAAGCAAACAACACCACACCCTCCTGGGCACATTTAAATAAATTACACTTAGCCTCATTTACACCATTAGCAGCAACACAAACTGAGCAATAGCTGTAATGAATATATTAACAGGGCATGTGCCAAGATATACATCTGGCTGTGTTTGTTCTACACAATAAGCTGTCAGCTGATTAAAAAGTACATAAAATAAATACATGGACATTTAGGACTCTGTGTTGCTTTGGGTGTAGCTGCATTGAGACAGGGATGTCTGAGAACTTCATCAGCAATTGACAGCTTAAAGTTACATTTTAGCTAGCTAGTTAGCTACTGTTTAGCCAGCTAGCTGAAGGCCAGCAGGCCTAACTGTAGCAAATAATACATCCAAATGCAACAAACCTAAGCTCTCTTTATGGAAAAAACGTTGTATATAAGCAATATTTTAGATAATACATTAACCTTGTTAAATGTTTTCACCTAATGATTGAACTGTATTCCATAAAACATTTCTGGGTGTCTCTAAGCCATATATTTTTGAATTAACTGTATTTTCTCAGACTTTGAGGCAGTAGATTAAAAAAAATTCCATTGTGAAGATTGACATGGCAAAGATCAACCATCTGTGGTTTATGAGACAACTCAAATAAATAAATAATGACTCCAAATACTGTTCTGGCTCAAAGCATAATCGCTAATAGATGTGTGCGTGGCCTTTAGTTTAAAACAAGAGTGTGTTTTTGGCTCCTGAATCTCCTGACAGATCACTCTCTAACCACCCGTGCTCTTCAGCCACCTGTGTCCTGTAAACTATTCTAGTTATAGAGGCACCAGATGTCCTGAAAGAAATGTGTGAAAATAACTCAAAGTCACTATTCACCGCAGGAAACATTTAAACACACAGCGTTTATTTTTGCAAGACCTATTCATAATACAATGTTTGCTGTTATCAGCAAAAACAACAAAAAGTAGAACGAAGTTTACAATTGTTATCTCTCCTGAACACATGTTTCCATCTAACTCTTCTTTTTTTTTCTTGATTATGGCTTTTTGTGTTTGTAGTATTTCTTTGCTAAAAAGTAAACGACCCTTTTGATTTTTATTAATCAATTTCTTCAATGCTTCAACAGTGTGTCAAAAGCAGACAAAATTAGACTAATTTTACACATTCCACCATGTCAAAAGTCAGATGAAAAAATGGGAACAGATTTCTCAACCATATGTTTCACAGCATGTTTGTGTGTTTGTGAGAGTTTACATGTCATTTAGGGTGTGTGTGTGTGTGTGCAGTTATTTGTTATTTTCTAATGTGTGTCGCAGAACGCGAGTATAACAACAGAGGCTGCTTAATGCATAGCTGCCTGTCTGCCAGTGTGGCTCAGCAGAATGACCAGTGTGACCAGTGGCGCTGAGCTTTAACATGTGCTGACAGCTAATCAATAACAGATAGTGTTTTTCAGCTTTTAGGAAGACCTATTTATAACAGACTGCACCATCACTCTCCAAACCCAATCAGATATTTCCATGGAGTGAGCCAACGGCTGCACAGGGATGCTTCAGCTCAGCCTGTGCACAAGTAGACAGCCTGGTGCCAGAGTGATGAGAACCTGTGTTAAATTGTTATGTGATGTTTGACCATTTCATCCATTTATTTCCTTTATGGATTTAGAATTGTTGAATTTATTTAACCGATTGAACAAGTTTTAACGTTTCACTATGTTTGTAACTGGTGATCCTAAATTGTCAAAATATTCTAACTGAAGGTCGTGTCCTTCATTTATGTTTTTTTTTGTTTGTTTGTTTGTTTAGCAACTTTAGTTAGCCACCACTTGAATTTGGGATTTCTTAACATTTTTAATTGTGTCTCTGAGTAAACGTTATAAATATTGCCTATCTTACTGTAAATGTAAATATCTCACATTTGTGTAGCGCTTTTCGAAGTCAGTGGACTACAAAGCGCTTTTCATCAGTCAGTCATTCACATGCTGATGGAGCTACAGATTCGAGGGATTCGATCCTGCAACCCTCCAGTTGCAAGACCAACGCCCTATAACCACTGAGATACTCAATCTCATTTCTGTAGCAAATCTTTTCAGGAGATTTAACAAACGTAAGCTTTAAACGCTCCAAATGTTGTAATCAGAAGAGAAAAATAATTCCCAGCTCCCAAAGGGATTTTACTGAGTGTGGTGACAATGTTTTTGAATTGGAGAAAATAATTTCTCCACTCCCCAGGTCTTCAGGTTCCTCTAACATCCAGATTTGAGATGTGTCCTTGCTTCAACACACCTGATTGAAATGAACGGGCGTTGTTGGCGTTTCTTTGTTTTGCTAGTCCATGCTGCAGACTTTTTCTTGTTTCCACCCAGTCCTCCATTAGAGATTGTTCTCACCCACACCACACGTCTTCTTTTCATCTCCATCAACCAGTGACGTGGCACCCTGTAATTACCAGGTGGTCCAAGTCCTAGATCTTAAATGTGTTGACATCACCACAGATGATGAGCGACATTTGATTGTGGCACCAGAAGCTACTGAACCGTTCAGTCGGCCTTCCCATCAATAATGTCAGTCAGCCATCCAGCTCTCAGAGCCACTAATTGAACGTTTTTTATTTTTCTTTTCCAGTTGGCGAGAGTCTTCACAAACCCATCATCAATCAGCAGGCTATTTAAATCCCTGAAGGTGATGAATAAGCACACATTTTCACTTGTAATTTAATGGTACAGCCTCAATGGGTATATAGACTGGAACAGACTAGAAGTGGCACAGCACTTTTTTTAAAATTAGGCAATATAACCCTTCATTATGGTGCTCCAGAAAAAAAATTAATCCTACACTGAAATAATAAATTATTTTTTTGCCTCGGTTCTCCATGTTAATATGCCATATATATGAACAGGCAATCTAAAAGAACAATTTAAATGTCCTGGTTATGTCATGTGACACTTCACTGTGCTCATCTGAAACCTGTAAGCAATAGAGATGTCCTGCAAACCCAATTTCCCTTCTTTTATTTTTCAACATGGGGAGCGTGGGGGAGGGTTGCCTTTTATTTTAGGCCTAAAAATAGCCTCCCTGTGTCACATCTTGTTGTAACGTCATGCAGAAACTCTCTAAATTAAGCCGAAGACCAGAGGCATTATTTATTTATTTACCCGCGGCAGGTCCACCCATCACACAGAAAATTCGCTGCCCCGACAGTCAGTCATGGGGCGATCACCAGTCGACCAATTGGCCGGCCGAGCATCATCCGGCCACGCCGCCACTGCCCGCCTAATCCAAGAGGCGTGCTGCTGCGGCGGGAGCGTGAGCCCCTGAAGCTGACTCGTTGTGACAGGACCTACATTACATAAGGAAGAAGAGGAGACTGTGGAGTCAGTGAGGCATCTCTGATGGATTTGTTTGTTTTCCCAATGTCTCTGGTCGAGGATGCTTCCGAAGTTTAGGGCTGCTCAGCGGCTCATGCAGCAGCAGATAGCATGTATAAATACCCTACTGTCATCAGATGAAACAGAAAAACAGTTTCAATTTAAAAATAGAATATTTCTATGTTCTTCATGATGCGTAGACTCTTATTTTAGTCATGTTATGGCTGTTGGGCAGTGGAGCAATTCCTGTCAGTCTCATACTGCAGATTTAAATAACTTTTGACTGATAGATTATTATTGAACTCTACAAGCTCCAGTGTAGAGTTGGCTCCAGTGGCACTTCCTAAGAGACTTCTTTTTCTTATTTTCGAAGATGTTTCACCTCTGATCCGAGAAGTCTTCTCAGTTCCAGTAAAAGAAATGCAGAGCTCCGTGCCTTTAAACTGCTAGTGACATATTGTTTTTTACTCAAAAAGAACCCCACAATCCTTCAAAAAAAAAAAATCCTTTGGGTTCTTACACTTAGCTGAGCAAGAGATAAGGTGTGTCCCCTGAAAAATAATATATATTTTTGCCTATGAAAATCAACTGATTATTTGAGGGGACTGTTTTGTGTTTTGAATTTATTTTTAGTATTATGTGGCAGGTGGTTTTAATCAACACAATTAATTATAAAGAAAATTCACATGTTAATCATTCTGACAATAAAAGCATATTTCAGCATGTTTAGTTTTTATGTATTTAGTCAAGGATGTCAGCTTTTTACATACAAACACCCAAACTCCTGATCCTCGTCACTGCAACCACTGACAGGTTTGACTGACAGGAACAGAAAGCTGTCAGAGAGTAGAAATATTAGTGGGGTGTGCAAACGTCTAACTTTTTTAAAAAGTTGGTTACTTTTAAAATGAGATGGGTCTCAGACTTTCCTCATAACAGGAGTTTAAAGTTCACAACTGAGGTATGAAGTGAGGCTGGGGGGGTTCAAGGTGACTTTATAAATACTCAAAGGTAGATTTGTCCTGCAGACAAGTTAAAACATGTCAAAACCTAAAAGTATAAATATACTTTAAAAAATGTCATATTTTGTGCATGTGTGACCATTAAGGCTGCATGAAGACAGATGGCAAGCAGATAACTCCATAGAACTGAAGCTGCAGGAAAAACTTTTATTCTTCAGTCTTTAATCTGTACTTTTTCTTCTCACCTTCAAGGCCGTGATCTTTTTTTTTTTATCCCTGACCAAACATCTTGCACATCCTGTCGGATTTTGCTCTCCACCTTGGTCCTTTGTTTTCTGCACACTTGATCAATAATTCCTTTCAACCCCTTTGAAAGCTTCTGTCTTCACATTTAACAAATTGTTCTGACCACCAGTGATTCAGAGCGCGTTAGACCAGTTTCTCACTGGACTGCTGTAAATGCTGCAATGTCACTCAGTACCAAGGATAAAAGCAACAATAGTTTATTTTCAATCATCTGAGGCAGTAAGATTTGTAATTTAATGTTTGGTAATACACATTTAATAATATATGATAATAATAATAATAATAATAATAATAATAATAATAATAATATAAAATAAAGCTGTCAAATTTTTGGATTCAGGCATTCAAGTTTTATATATCATTTTAATGGTACTAGTTTTGTTTCCAGTTGCTTTCTATTTTTTGAAAAGGAGTTCCAAAACATGTCAAAACATTCAAGAGGGTTCTCAATGTGCTCTGCATTAAGCAGAGGTCTTGCTCTCATGTCGCTGGAATTAAAGAAGACATTTCCTCTCAAAATAATCACAGATTTGTCTTGAGCTTCTGGAACATTTGCTCAAACACATCTAAAATTTAACTTTTGTGACAAATTGGGTTTGTAACCAAATTGTGATTCAAATTAGGATGAACTGCAAACACATTGTGACATGATTAGGACACTTTGTGACAAAATGTAACAGTGAATGTTGCAGTGACCTCATATATCCTATCCAAATTCTCACAAAGTGCTAAAAATACCAATTCAAAGTGATTCCACCTGAAATGTCTCATATTTTTTCATGTTTTGTCTCCAACAGCAGCAACCCAGTAAGAACTTAATGTTTTTCATGCAGGAATTTGTATAGTTCACATCATCTTCATGTATCTCAGAGTTCCTTCACAGACTTCTTCTGAATAATAACCATAAAAATCGAAGCATCAGGATCTGCTTTTCCTAACAAAGGGAGGGCAAATGATTTGTATGTATCTTTAACATTATTATAATTAATCCAACACTGTATTTCCTCTAGTAAAGAAAACTGATTTGCAAGTGTGAAGTGTTGCTGAAACTTAGCTGAGGAAAAACTGTCATCTTGTCCAACTGACGAGATTTATTTAAAATTCAATCGGTGTTTTATAAAAAAAATTTGAGCCCCTGAAAAACGTGTGGAGTTGGTAATGGTTTAACAGCTTTTAAAGTCTTTTTTAGAAGATTTCACAGTTGGTTGATCCCTATAGGTGAAATTCTAAGAAATCACTACAAATGCATTGGGATGTTGTGTTTGTAGCCTAGCAACTACTAAGCTGGTGACTTAACATGCAGAGTCTGCAGTGGTAGAGGGTTATACATCCAGCTATAATAACGTTTGAGATTAAAGAACACAATCAGCATCCTATAGTCATCCAGGACTAAAGCCTTTTTCTTTTACACCATCAAAGAAGCAGCTACTGATGCAGAATTTGAAACCCCAGCCTGTAAGTCTGTTCTCTGAAGAGTGGATTTTATGTAAAGATTTTTTTGATACATTTAGACTGTCAGTAAAAATGGTCTGATACAAGGGTCCTCATTCAGAAATGATTTAATAATAAAAAAAGTTGATTAGTTTTAATGCCTAAAAAAAGTTTTGATAATACAGAAAAGATTTGTTCAGAGGTGACATTCTAATTAATGACTGAAATAATTATATGCAACGTTTGTTTACTTAATAAGAAACTATGTATTTAGTGATTATCCATGTGTCCCATGTCACAATTAGCTAAACACAAAAGCAGCCAAAATGTAACAAATTGCCATTATTTTGGAGAGTCAAAAGCATTTTCAAATAGGTTTTAATAAATCTGAGTTGGGGTGAGCAATGTGGTAAAAATATATTACAGTGAAATCATAATCACCATTTTATCACCATTTACACACACATATATATATATATATATATATATATATATATATATATATATATATATATATATATATATATATATATATATATATATATATATATATATATATATATATATATATATATATATATATATATATATATTTTTTTTTTTTAATAGTTAGGCTACAACACTCTTCTCCATGTATAAACCAGGCCCAGCGCCACAAGGGGGCGTTGCCCCCTCTAGGTGAACTAGACCGCTCCCCTCAGGATTTTTTTAATACTTGTAACATTAGACAACTTTTTCTAACATTTTTTATAGCCATACAAAATTAGATATAGAAAACATTTCATTAACAAATGCACAAATTTCAAACTGAACAAATCTCATCCACTGATTGGTTGGTACAAGCCAACTTCATCTTTAATGTCATCACGTACGCTCGTTAAAGTTGGATCTTTAGCAGCTAGCATCTTGTATGCTGTACATTTTTGAACTGTAAGAAGGTGAAAAAAATTACTGAATTTAACAAAAACAGAGATGAAAGAGTGAGAGTTCATTGTTGCTTGTTGGTTTTTTTGGTTGTAGGTGCGCTGTCCATGGTGCTGAAAAACATTGTTAAGTAGCTTCTCTTCACTTATAGCAGTGTTCTGAATACCAGGCTGTAGTTCATACTGCATTAAAACTTCCTTAGACATCTGGGGCCTCCACCGCTATGTGCGAAAATGCCTTTTGAACACTGAGGGAAATGTATTTGGAACAAAGATGTACAATGCTTCGCCTGTGCAATGCAAACCTGATAAAGCTGACTGTTGAAAAGGACGTCATCTGAAGATTTACAGCTGAGTGGAAAAGACCTCCTTCTGAGGATTTTGAACTCATCAGCCATGAGAAAATGGCAACTCTACTGAATAAAGGTAGGATGGATGAAAATTAAACAAGTTGATTTAAGGACTATCATGTTTTTTTATTGCACATTTTTGGTAGCAGAAATTTAGTTTGATGCTAGTTAAAATGGCTAAGTTAGGAGTAACAACTGTTGAAGTACCGGTCCGTGTGTCATTTGGTATACCAGGTCGTCAGACCGGCAACATTTTTAAAACGTAATTGATGTATTGATTGCATCTGAAAGATCTGGCCTGCACACTGGTGCGTTATGTCATGGTATGAAGCCCATAACCTCTGATCAGATGCTGAGGAGCTGTCATGTGAGCTGAGCTGATCACCTCCCGCTGCATTCCTCCTTTTTTCCTGCTGATGCTGGGTCTGCTATAAACAAGGGAACCTTTTGACTAAATAACATTTCTTATTGAATATTGTAGCATATGTATTTGCAAAAACAATATAACACCTACTCAAGTGATTGGAATGTTATGTTTTGTTGTTGAAGCAGGACCCAAACAGTTAATAGATATAGCTAGTTAATTGATAATTCAGGTGAAAAACCTTGTGGAAACGATGATTGTTCAATAATGATGAAGTGTAAGAATGAATTTTGTCACCTTAATAAGTTGTTGTGTCGATAAAGTTGATTCTGAATAAGTTCAAGGCTAGATAATGTGGATGAGTGCAGTATCATGTAATAATAATAATAATAATAATAATATGTAATTGCATAGGGGATATGTGTGGATGTGAGTGTGTGGATTTCAAGATTGTATTGGGGTATGCTCATGGTATTGTATTGTATTGTATAGATTGTGATTTTTCTGTTGTGCTGTCTTTTTTTATGTCTGGGGTCCCTATATAAGCTAACGCTGCTTCTTGGGAGTTCCCTTTATAAATGAAATAAATGAAGTTAACCAGTGCTAGAAAGGCTAACGCAGCAGTTATGGTGTAAGTCACTAACTCACAATAAAGTCGTGTTAACAAAACAAAGTTAGAGATGATCATCATAGTTAACATCTTTCAACTTGGTTACTTTTTTCACAGTTCAAGTCACTGATCGTGATCAGGCTTAGAGTGTCACATCTAAAACAGTCCAGGTGGAAACTATCCTTAAACAGACTCTGTTCCAGTCTTTAATCTCTGCTTCAACAGATCATCAACACGTTCAAATTCTTCATTTTACTTCAAAGCAGAGAAAAAACTAACTTTTTCAAAAGCAACCATTCTAAGTTCAAAATAATTTAACTAATATATTTTCCATCACATCCTTTGTCTTTCCTATTTTGAATTGATCAAGTCAATCAGTCTAAATATAACCTCTTCATGATGGTGCAGGTCAAACTAAAATAGCTACCTGATTGTCGTACCTTCACAGGGTTCTGAAACGACTGCTGAGTCAGCACCTAAATAGTCCCATCATTTAGCTGTCTGCAGCAGCTGTACTAGTGTCTATCAGAGAGGATCCTCACAGCCCAGGTGAAACCATCTAACATCATCCTGTCACGATGTTCTCTCACAAATCATGTCTCTCACCCTGTTTGTCTACAACACTGACAAGAGGATTGTATGGTTTGTGTGATAAATGTCATATATGGGCTACTGCTGCTGCTGGAGTTATTTGGTGTGTAACAATAAATATTACAAATTATACAGGTGAAGCACAGTGAAATAGGGATACTGAGAAGACTTTGGATTTGAAAGTAATTAATTAAAAATTATTTCTGCTTTAAAAAGCAGAGAGAAAATTATAGTACTGGTTACAGTTTATGTGAAGAGTGAAAATAATTAGGACTGTGGGTGAAACAACTTTTACTCAACAATCACTGGCTGAACTACACAAATATGGCTATAAACATTAATAAACAAGGGTATATTAAAATGTTTCAAGTCATATTATAATACTAATATTCATTCAGGACTTTTACTTTAGCTTTTATATTAATTATTGCTCATATAATTTTGCTTTTCAATTTTGTTTGAATTCTCTCAAGACCCCGAGCTTTGAGAGCCATTGCCTTGTGGCACCCAAATGTACAGAAAGTCATGAAATCATTAAACGAATTAATAAACAATTAGTTTTAGTAGAGGATGCAGAAAACAGATTTAAACTTCCATAGCATAAGTCAAATTAATAGGTCACTTAATAAAACCCTGTCTACTGAAGTGAATCTAAATTATTTTTCCAGTGACAGAAAGTCACACAAAGTAATTGCATGTTAACTTTTAATAATAATGAAAATAATAATCATAACTATGTGAAAGTAACTTGGGAACTGGTGTTTGGATTACAAGGTCCCCTAGTGTCCATAACACTAGAAAAGTGTTTTTAATGACAAAAGTTATTGAGGTAATGTAGAAAACTATAAGAGAAAAGAGGAATAAGTAATGTTTATTAATTTTTTAAAAATACCTTTTTGATGCTGTACTGTTAACTCACCTGGTTACTCCAGGTGATGTTTACATGATTGTTTTCTTACAATATATTAAAACACTTATTACTCTGAAGGATTTAAAAAATTCAAATACCAGCCTGTATTGCTGATTTCAATCTTTGTTTTTAAAAAAAATCATAGCAACGTTATGCTGTAACTCCAAAAAGAAGTAAAGGAAATCTAAACTAATTTTAACATGGTTTAGATTATCATAACAAAACATTTTAAACAAAACAATTTTAAAAAAAGAAATCAGACTTAAAATACAACTTTTTGTTATAATTTTGACTAGATGGTGGGTTTTGCATCAGAAAGAGAGGATGTGTACACGTGCAAGAAATAGAGAACAAACTGTGTGGGGAAATCACTTTGCCTGGCTCATAAATGGATCCTGACAGCTTCCCCTGCAACAAAAACAAATATTCACAGTGTGCAGCGGAGCTAGTTAACAGGCCGCTCACCAGGTCATTTTACAGACCAATCCCTCCGATCAGGTCTGAGTCGGATAAATCAATGAAAACACATGCTGAACTTTTCAACAGGTTAATAAAAAAATGTTATTTTATTCTGCATGCTTGCATCCAACAAAGATAAAGCTGAAATCATGCTGATGGGGATCTGAAGTTATCCTGGAATACATTGTGTTTATTAATAATTCTTTTAATTTTGTTCCTTTGTTTATAAATTTATAATAAAGATCTTGTTCTGATTTCTCCCTTTTTGATGTGGCACCCAACTTGCAATAAAGTTGTAAATTTTTAATTTTTGAACTACTGATGAACGTCGTTTGGTTTCTTCATGCAAAGTCAATCCCTGCTGCAGCCACTACAAAGGTTTTTACTTTTGTAAAACTTTTGCCATTTTGCTGAATTTCTTTGCCCAAACTTTCTTTACTCGGAATAAGTGTTTTGGTAAATTCCCTCCAGCTCTCAGTATCAATACGTTAGATTAAAGAATTGTGTGACTCCATTGATTCGACACATGTTGGACTCTGCTCTCTGGGTTTTCTTTTACAGTAATCTTGTCAACAGGTTTCTCAGAACCATGAAAACTGAAAACCTCTCAGTCTGACCTATATGTAAAACCCAATGTGACGCTTCTTTTGGATGGTTCTGATCTTCGGCGATCGCCAAAGTAAAATGATAACAAAAAGAACTGAGCTCCAGGTCATGTGTGACATGAGAGACAGTGGAAACGAGCCTTGCATGAAGTGCTGGTCTCCAACTTCAAAATTACTCCCTTGTCATTTTGGAACTAATTATTTATGTTGTTCCCATTTAAAAAATGAGAAAAATTACAGGCCTGCTCTTTCACCAGAGATACTGTATATAAATAGAATTTGAAGCATACTATTTGTTTGCATTAGACTAAACTGATTTCTCTAATGTTGTCCTACTTTTGCAAAAATAATTTAAAAACTGTATTTACGTAAGTTTTACTTGTAGAATGAAAAAAGACATAAACAGGTGATCCTGATGTGGTGCGTGCATCTGCTCATGTGCATAAGCAGCAGTTGGTAACCTTGCATGCACTGTGCACTGACCTTGGAGTCTCCCTATGCTGGCACTCAGGATGTGACTCCACAAATAACTAGTGCCAAACATCGATTACCGCTAGCACACAACGCCACACAATGCAGTGTAGAAAAAGGACAGGGACAGAGATATTGGCTGGATGGTTAACAGTTATGTCCCTGTCTCTGCCCTGACCGTCTTTCTCTCTCAGGCCATGCGCTTTGTTGCACTTTCCATTACTCGCAGGCATAGCAAATACAATACCGGTCGGTAAGTCAGCTGCACACCATCAGGTTGTTTCCATAGCTCTGTCACTTGGTATTTAAAAGCCCCCCTTGGATCTGTGAGCTTGTTCTTGGGAACTAATGATTTTTTTCCCACTCTCATATTGTTGACCGTCCTCCTCTAGAGTAAAGCACCTGTTAGTAAAGATGGATGGTAACAAGATCAAGTCTGTGTCAGTATTGGTTGGAGTCTATTCCAGCTCACCTAACCTCATTAGTGTCCTGGATCTGTACCTGATGAGTCTTTGCGGCCAAGTAAAGACTAATAGATCATCAGTGAGAGAGCAGAGAACAACAACGTAATTTATTATTTGCTCTTACTAGATTCAGTATTTATATTTAAACGCCTGCTGGCAGTCGTTCCAAGGTCCACTGCAATGTTTACAGATGTGTCCTCCCTAATTTCAGGAATGCAGGCAGGGCAGTAATGGAGAGTGACACTATCTAGCCAGCACTCTTTCCTGCTGGAGGGGGTTTTTAAAGCTGTGGCTACTCAGATGAAAGTCCTTCCACCAAAATGCCTGATTACTTACAGATGTGCCTCTAGAGGCTGAGATCATCAGCATATACTTGAGTTATTTTTATTTTTAAAAGTAGGCAATATGCCAGCTGCATTGTCACAAGATTAGATATGGTGTTATTTAGTTCTACTGTTGTAATGATGGGGAATCAAAGGTTATGGCTGCCTCATTATAAGAGTCTGAGTTTAATTCAGAAAGTTTTTGGCTGCAATCTAAATCTCAGCTAAATTTAATTACGCAAACATTTGTCGTTGACCTACAGAGGGTTTGCAAAACTTTGGACTCAATACATTGTTCTGCAGGTCAAAGAAATAATTATAAAGATGTTACAGACACCTGAGGGGAAATAGAAGTCTTGTATGTTTTTATTGTCATGTCTAGATGCAGCCTTTTACAAACCTTTGATCTATTGTGAATCACAACAACCACCTCAGGAGGGTCTGAGTTGATAAAACTTTGTTTAGTAAGTCTTTGACTTCTGGTGATTCTCAGTAAGGTTTTGTGCTTTCATCACTTCTTTTTGCTTCACACACAAAGTCCAGGAGAGTTTAAAAAATGCAACTGGACTTCTTCTCTTGTTACTTGAGGACGTTTTCCCTCTCATCCAAAAGACCTCTTTAGTCATGGGCTGGGAGTGCCAGGCTTATAAGTTGCTGTATAACAATCACTGTAATCAAATCAGATGTCTGAACCACCTCTGCTGACTCCTTTCAACAAGGAGGAGCAGCAGCCCCCTGGATGATGAAGCTCCTCCCCTTTTCTCTAAGGCTGAGTCTGGTCCTTCAAAAGAAACTCATTTCAGCTGCATTGTATATATTTATTTTACGATGAAATATATTTATTTTTGTCTGATTGACTTTGTAGGGGAGAGGAAGTAAAATGTGGCATTTGGAACTGCAGAAGTGAGGGTAACCTCTAAGGCACTGTGTGTTTTTCTGGACACTCAACATCCTTTAATGCTGAGTTAGGCAGCACTAAAAGGCAACAACAGAAAGGCTAATCTGGAGCTTCGGGAGCATTCCCAGTGGACTACTTAACAGCTGGTTCTGATCAGAATAACAGGGCCTGTGTCCACATTTCCTCCACTCTTGTAACGTTGTCTCTTTTCTCCTTCCCCTCGACTGAATACAAAGAGGATGCTGACGTGTACAGAAAAGAACTTTCCTTCAGAACATGCCACCTTTTTTAGTATGGCTGCTTCCACCGCCTTTAAAATCTTAAATTGAAAACTTTTCAGAAAAGTGCTGGGCTCATCACTGTCACTAGTTTTCAAAAGGCCAGTATAGGCTGAAATTGTCACCCCACGCATAGAAAAAACTGAACCAGAAGC
The DNA here is from genome assembly GCA_006937965.1 of Callopanchax toddi. NCBI lineage: Eukaryota > Metazoa > Chordata > Actinopteri > Cyprinodontiformes > Nothobranchiidae > Callopanchax > Callopanchax toddi. The sequence continues at coordinate 2,513,858 of SSNR01000015.1, forward strand.
AGTTAAAGCTGTCTGTTCAGAGTTGAACTTGTCTGATCTTTAAAACAGAAAATATCTCGATAGCCTGTTTGCAGTGGATTGCTCAGATAGTGGGCTTTTTTTCTTTGGTAAGTGTTCTTTTACAAATTGATGAGGCCCAAAGATAAAGTGCTTTTTGATGATCAGACGATGCATTTCTGTCATCGTTTGACTACATACATGTTTTACTTTCTATAGTTTTGCATGAATGCTGGTACAGGATGCAAATCTCTCCATAGCAAACAACCAAAAGTGACAGAGTCCTTCTAATCTGACTCCAACATGTTTTGATTCATTCCTTGAGCGATGAGTATAAAGATGGGCTGAGAAGCTCACGCACCCAAACGATTTTCATGGTGATGCAGCCACATGTGAAATGATTTTCAGAGGAACAACAAAAAGCACAACCATCTCCAGGTAAAGACACAAATAACAAAGAATCTGGTAATTAGTATTGAACGTCACATTGTGAGTCACAGAGTGTTCTGCAATGGTTCTTTTGAAAATAAGTAATTGGATCAGATCTTTAAGACAAATTGAAAGCATGACCTGCATGCATTAAAACCCTCTTATCAAATTCTTTTGTAGCTTTGGAGCTACAAATAATTTAATCCCCTGCTGAGAGTGACGATGGCTCCAAAACTTTCAAATCCACCCAGCAAACAATGAGATATTTTTCTGACCACATATGCAAAGAGAGGGCTGCATGGTGGCGCAGTTGGTTAGCACTGTTGCCTCACAGCAAGGAGGTCGTGGGTTCGCGTCCCGGCTCTGCAGCCTCTCTGCGTGGAGTTTGCATGTTCTCCCCGTGCATGCGTGGGTTTCCTCCGGGTACTCCGGTTTCCTCCCACAGTCCAAAGACATGACTGTCAGGCTAATTGGGCTGGTAAATTGTCCTTAGGTGTGAGTGGGTGTGTGGTTGTTTGTCTCGTTCGTCTCTGTGTGGCCCTGCGATGGACTGGCGACCTGTCCAGGGTGTCCCCCGCCTCTCGCCCCTTGACCGCTGGAGATAGGCACCGGCTCTCCCGCGACCCTCTGTGGAGGACTAAGCGGCTACAGAAAATGGATGGATGGATGGATATGCAAAGAGACACATGCAAAAACATTATTGCCTGCCTCCTGCCTACAATGTGTAATGATCTGTTATCCATTAAAAATGAAAGGCAATATTCTCTTTTTTATAGGCAATGAATTAATTTAGCAGAAAAGTGTATTTCTTGTTCTCTGCTGAAATGCAAGCAGCTCATGCTGTTACCTACTGTATAGTCTCACTATGCTGCCAATGTTTCCATGGTTAACATTTTTTCTTCACCTGTGTCTTTTGTCTAGAGCTCACACCAGAACCTAAAGTGAACCTGCCACAGTTTGCTGTCCTTTTCCTGTTAGAGGAAATTAAGCTTCTGTTGTGGTTTATTGGCAAGCTACAATAATTTACCCATCATGAAACATTTCAAACTTATTTCACAATGACAAAAAACTATTAAGATCAACAAAACACTAACAGAATTGGTCAATTTGAACACAAACAATGGATTTGATTGTTATTGGTAATATTTTTTTAAATGAACTTGAACAACTTTTTACATTGGAGTAGTGTAAAGAATTAAAGTAAATGTTATGAATCAAAAAGCTGTCTCGGGAAACTTTGCAGCACATTAATCCTGTCCTCAGACCACATGGCTGAAATGAGGAACATTTAATGGATGCTGGGATGAAAACGTTGGTCTTGTTTTTCCTCCTTTAGGTTCCCCAGTGGTAGCCCATGGCAGCAGGTTGTTTTAAGGTAAGCGTCAGAGTAAATAAAGATGCTCTGATCAGCAGAGCAACACAGGCTGGAGATAAACCAATCATCCTGGGAAAGCCTGATGCCAGCATCTGCTTCTTAATGGACTGGAGGTTGTTGGGCAAACCTTTATTCTACCTCAATGTTGGTAAGAAAAGCCCCCTGAATAAGGTCTAAATGGAGACTTAATGTAAGTAATCTACTCACAGCTTAATGTTCTGAAACTGAAGTTGTTTTTGGAGAAAATCAGAAAACACCCTGAACAGACCACCAGGTCAATTGAAGAGTCACCCAATAAATATCAAAGAAACAGTGACAAATACTGTTTGACTGCATGGTTTGCTGAAGTAATTAGCGTCTTCAGCTGATGCCGTTTTTGTTCTGAACTCCAGTTTATTCAGAGAACCTTCACCAGACAGTCAGTCCAATTAGGACGTCACACCTTAGTAGTTCTATTCAGGGTCACATTGCGGCCCGAGGCCAAACCGATCCCTAAATAACAAGCTGCCACTGAGGAACTGAGCGAAAACATAAACACAGACAAATGAGAATATGAGAATTTATCTTTGTTCTCCTGTGTAGCAAATAGAAATGAGGACAACACTGATAAACTCAAACTGTCCTGCACCAAAGATGTGCAGGACAGTTTGAGATTATCTGTGTTGTCCTCATTTCCACATGCGACACCTGGTATGGGTTCATGAACTGAGAAATCTGGAACAATAACAGAAAGGAAAATGGGATGTATTTTATAAAATAGCTAAAAAATATTAATCACATCTTCAGTTTGGTCATTATTTCCTTCTGTAGAGGAGAAAAGATTATCCTGACGAATGTATTCAAATAGTCGTTTTCAGGGTAATTATTTTATTATTATTAAAACATGATCCCAGCTTTCAAAGAAAAATGTGCACAACTTAATCACATAAACGTCTTATCTGGTTTTAGTTAATTAGGCACGTAGTTGCTCAAGAGCTACTTTCTCACAGGAGAGTCAAATAATCCCTCTAGACTCTGAAGATCACGTGTGTCTTTTTCCCATGGAGGATTTAATATGCAATAAAGGAAAGGTCATCAAAAAGTCAGACAGCAGCAGTGAGAAGTCAACATGCATGGGAAAAGATGTTTCTTTTTTAAAGTAAGAAACATTTCACTATGGGGGTATTATGAAGTTTTTTGGATGCAATTTTCAACAAAGCCAGAATGTTGAGACAGATTGTCTGTCTGCCCTACAGCCCTGTAGCAAGGACACAACAAGAAAAAAAAAAGTGTAAAATTTTCCCCTCACAGCACTTATCTTGTCCTGTTCTTCTGCTCAACTCAACCCTGGGGTGAACTGCACCAAACCAGCAAGCTTCCCTAAAATACTGCACTGGTAAAAGATCTGAATTTACTTTAACATTCAGTTAACGTGGAGATGATTACAGAAAGTAGGTCTTGTTTTAATTAGACTGATCAAAAACTTTCTCTAATTTCATCAATATCAATCTGATCATTTAAGATCAATAGTTTTAAAGCAAAAACAGGAAAATATATTATTAAAATCAGTCTCCATCCAGAATATGACTTTGCACATATTAGGAGTTTAAATAAGGTGAATAAAAACAGATGCAGTGAGGCATGAGGAGGATTTCTAATATAAAGCAATAACTCCACCTTGTGAAGGTGGCCACTGAAACAAATCAAAGAGACGCACCTGAAACCCTCTGGTAAGAAAATGAAAATTGAGGTTTCACACTACAACCTCTCAGAAGACTCGGGCCCAGCTTGACAAAAACCAAAGGAAAAAAAACTCTCAAAACATAACAAAGAGCTATATGTAGTTTATGTATATTGTTGTACATAATTCAGAAAAACAATTGTACAAACAAGATTATTTTCACTATGTCCCTTTATAAATATGTAAACATGATAGAAACTAATGTGATGTCACTAATTGATGATGAAGACATACGTAGTGGAAAGAGAATGTTGTTATTCTTTCTCCCATAGTATGCAAATCACTGACCGCCAAATTGTTTAAGCCAATAGAATTTGAGCTTCCACATTGTCAGCTGTCAATCAACATGCATGCGCATCGCACAAACCTGTAACAGTGGCGCCACTCACACCCGACGCTCCATCTTTGTTAAGATGGTTTAAAATTCTCACGCCATGACATGAAAATGCATGAGATTTTAGGGCAAAGCTTATACCAGAAACCTTACTGCTCGGAATCAGAAAATTCTCCATCAATCCACCTTTCCTTTCACCCTCTTAATAATAAATACATTAATTTAGAAACTGCATTTCTTTTTGTTTATCTTGACAATGCTAGAAATAAAACAGCATCTTTACTTTAGTTATATTTGTCTAATAATTCAATTTGTTTGATGATCTGATCTACCTAATAGTGATAAATGTACAAAAATATAGTAATCTGGGGTAAAACATTTTTTCACACCGCTATATTTATTTAGCTCTGAGTGTGGTGCACATGTCAGTGTGTGCATTAGGCATGCTGCCTGCCTGGCTCTGGCTCATTCATCATCCCTTATACCTGTTCAAATGAATACATCACATTTCAGTCACACAACAGCAACACCAAGTCTCTTCAGAGATTATGCCTCTAAAGTTTTAAAGAGGTCACACAAGTCCACAAACACCATGTTGACCTGACACGTTCCACAGCACATTCTAACTGCATCCCTATTTGATTATAAATGTTAGTTTCTGTGTGTTTCATTTAGTGGCTTTATGTCTTTAAGTCCATGTTTCTATGGATTCATGTCATTTAAAATGAAAGGCAGATGCTCTAGTTTAGAGCCCACAATTTAGTATTTTTAGCTTCCTCACATCCTCTCTTCTCTTTTTGTAATTTACCCTCCTTTTCAAATCCTGCTCTTTTTCACATCATAGGCACAAACTGACTTTACTGAGATCTGCTTACCAAAATGACTTCAGGTCACACTGATCCATCCCCTGCTGCTGGTTGGAAGGGGAGTTTTTAAAAATAAAAATTCACACATTCCACATGAATTGATTTTTCAGGCTTTAGTTTTTCAACATCTCAGTGAAAATGGATGAAAAGATTTGTGAATCACGAAGAGAGATGATTTCTTTCCCTTCTGAGAAACAGTCACCAACACATTTATAGAAGTTCTTCACTCGTTTTTAGGTGAAGAGGTTCACCAATCTACTGATCTGACCCCATAATGCTAACTGATAGTAGAAAGTGTAATTTAGGTCTGCTTTCTGTGATACTTCTGCTTGAAGACATATCTTCCAGTTGGCCAACACTTATAGAGGTTTATGTGTTAAGAAAGTGCTTTATGATGAATTTTTATGCTGTGAAAGTGGATTACATAGGGTGTGCTTAAAGAAATATGCAAATCAACCCAAGCATAATGTTCCCACCTTTTCTTTGACCCACTTTTTGCCTCTGAGCATCCTCTTCCAACGCGAACCCCACCAGCATAATGAGAAAGGTTATACACCAGGTGGCAGAAGGTGACACATGACAAATGGATCACATGAACATTTGCTTAAAATAGGGTTGAAGGGAACAGTAATGACCTTCAGGGACTCATTCTGTTGGGACTCGCTGCACCTCTCAAATATTTCTCAGATCTGTTGTTCATGACACCTGTTTGTGACGTTCCAATGAGCTCACTTAACAGTTATTCACTTCGCATTTTAATAAAACTTAGCTGATTGGTCACCAGCGTGGCGTTGTTGTGAACATTTCTAGTAAAGATGAGTTCCTTTGCAAAACAGCTTCATTAGAAAAAGCAGCATGCTGTACAACAAAATGTGTTTTAAGACACCTTGTGGTATTCACTTTCAAACAGTAATCCGTTTCATTGCAATCGGTGTAATTATCTTTACAAAAAGTGCAAATTACATCAAATTCTACTCTTTTTATTTGTTGTTATAAAACCCAAGAGAAAACTCCTCTTCAGTCTGTCTATTTGTGAAAAAAACAGCTTGGTTTTCTATAAACTGATAAACAAGTTTTATTTCTGCTAAGAAATAAATGAACAAAATTAGACAGAAACACAGTTGAGGACAAAAAGAAAACTGCTACTAAAGCGGATGAAGACCTGAGCCAGTAAAACCCAAGTTTTTCTTTTCTTTTTTATCACGTCATCAGGACAGACTGGCCTCACATAAGAGATGTTTTGAAATTGTCACTCCTTAAATCTGGCTTGATATTTACATCATTTATGAATTATGAGAGACATATTGTGTTTTACCTCCTGAGACCCCATGTTCACATAGGTGGTTTACATTTTTAATTGCCTATTTAAAAAACATGCATTTATTTTTGTTCATTTTTACACAACTAAACAGTCAAAAAAAATGTTTTTATTTATTTATTAGGCTAAAATCCCAAATATCTAGTAAAAAGCTTGGGTAATATATACTGTATTCTCCTTTATATACATTTCTAATTTTTCTAGAATACATTGTCTTTTTCAACACATGTCTGTAATGTAATGTTCCTTAAAAAGACTAAAATAATAGTTAAGATGATGCAGATTGTGTTTTTGTCAGCTAAAAGCAGCTTTATTTTTTTAACATTTAGCTTGTGTCTTGAAGCTAATAGAACTATCAGCTCTACAGCTGAGTGACTGAACTGAACTGGGGTAGATCCACAATAAAATTACCTGGATGGATTAGACATGTTTCACCTTCAACTCAGAGAAAAAGTTTTAAAAGAACAACAATCTAATCAGGACCGACCTTATATCAACAAATGTAAGCATATTACTGTAAAAATGACCTTTAGTTACATAAATTATTTCAATCATCTTGTTAAGAAAAAGGCACAAAAATTATAAACTTTAATAAACTAATTTAAAAACATTAATTAGGAGAAAAACGGTAAAATATTTTGAAACTTTAAAATTCCAAGACTTTCAGTGAGACCCTTATAAAGGATTAAATGAAAATGTGTCTGTTTTTTTTTCCAATACATTTTTAAACTATTTAATAATCTTGTTACTTTTTTCTTACTTTTAAAAACGTTTTCTGTAAAGGTTTAAGATGTAGGCTGCAAATCAAAATTCAAAGCGTGCACTAGTGATTAGATGTGGTCACTTGCCTTATTTAAAATAACTCAAATACTCTTTGTAATGCAAAGAAAATATCCAGGTAAAATTTTGATCAGGGTGAACGTTTTAACCCTTTGAATCCTGAATAATCAAATTATATTCTGAAAAAATACAATTTTTTTTACCTGAGCATTTTCTATATTGTATTATACAATAATACCCATATGGCACTTTCTGTATTATATACTTTTTCACCACAGTGCAGAAAATAAGTTTTTAGGAAATAACCAATACTGTTAAAAACATAAAGCTTTTAATAATAAATCTGTGAAATCAAATGTGATATATTTGGCATTTTTGGGTTAATATTAATAGTTTGGCCAATAAACTCTAGTTAATATGTTAATGATGATTGTTACAGCCTCTATACGATGTAATCTAACCTTCAGCACTTTAATTAGATAATTAGTCAGACCCATCTGAGGTCACTTATTTTGGTTTGAGAATGATTCTTAGTTCATTTCAAGTCTGTCAGCTGGAAGTATTTAACTCATTAGAAAGCAGAAATAAAAAATATGATCTCATTAAAAAACGAAGCCATTTCATTCAATCTGAAAGCTGAATTGAGACGTCATGAAGTAATCAACAAACCCCACGAGGAAAACCCATGAGTCACACATCGGCCTGATGTATTAATCATTCAGGACATCCACAGCTGCAGTGTACGTCATCATACATCCATTCAAATACAGTATGTGTTTAGGGAATATCAAATATGTCTTTCAGAGCCAGCAGAAATCATGTTCAGTAAACAGCTGTTTATGTTTTAACCTTGTGCCAAAACAGCTGTTAATTTACATTATTAACTAGTTTCAATTAGTTGTAGTGTGAAGGATCTGTTAGATCATCCTGCTGACGTGTGATGATGGATTCCTCTCAAATGGAGACATGGAGACAACAGGCGTCTAAATTAAGACGATTAGCAACTTAATTTACAGTAAAACTCTATCCACCTCCTTTTCAGTTCTGTTGATGTTGGTTATGAATATCTTTAGAATTTTTATGTAATTTTGCGTCTTTCCTGTTGCAACAAATTTACATTGGCGAACAATTTATTTATAACAGAAAATGTGTTTTGCACGGCTTGAGTTTGCAAACAAACGTTGCCTATAGACAAAACCCGATTAGTTCTGATGTGTGTCCCCTCAGCATTAAAAAACAAAACAATTTATGAATTTGCATAAAGATCATTTTCTTCAGCTACTGTTGCCTGTAAACACCTGCAGGGTGAGAGCTCTGGTTGGGTTTAATGAATGAGCTGATTGTGAAAGAAAAGTAAGAGATGAAGAAAAATGCTAATGTGCAAGATGGTTTCATAGTAGTCCAACCAGCAGCTGAATGTTTCATATTAAGAGTTTAGAAACAGAAAAGGATCATAATGATGTAATAAAATAATTTGCTTCATAAAGGCAATTGTTATGAGGTCATCCATTCATTATTTTCCTGAAGCCGATTCATTCTTTCAAAGGGAGAAGGTGTCTGTCTGTGGCTGGGGACACTGAACAGGTCGCCTGTCCATCACAGGGACACATAGAGACAATCAAGACAAACAACCATAACTATAGGGATCATTAGGAATTGCCAGTTTGTCTAGCAGGCATGTTTTTGCTCTGGAAACCAGAAAAAAAAAACGACACATGCACAAGGAGAACATGCAAACTCCACACATAAAGGCAGCAGCCAGGATTTGAACCTGCAACCTTCTCGCTGTGAGACAGCTACAGCTCTGTTATGGTCATAGAGATGAGGATGCCACTCTGGTCTGTCATGATGAAGAAGACTGCTCTGATTACGTTCCAACCCACACCTATGTTCACAGGTCTGGATCCCAACCAAAGGAATGAGACAATACAAGCAACTGAAATGAGCCAACTCTATCAGGTGGCTGTTCTCAGCCTCGGAAATTATTTTAAAAAGTTGTTGTTCCTCTGCATTAAATGTCCATCATGGTTCAGGTAGCCTTCCTCAAGGTTTCCAGGCATGTCCCACTGGGAGGAGACCCCGGGCAGACCCAGAACTCACTAAAGGGATTATACAGTATATCCTCTCTGGCCTGAGGACAACTTGCCAGGAGGAGCTGAATGGTGTCGCTGGGAAGAGGGATGTCTAATTACCTCCAAGACCCAACACTGGATAAGACATGGGAAATAGATGAGTAAAAGTTGGTGACAAATTGTACATTTTCATGCTTAAATTAGTATCTTGCCTTCCTAAAAAAAAAAAACACTCTGACCTAAATCTGTAAAAACCTTTCTTCTCACCTTTAGGTCTATACCTCGCTGCCGGGTTCAATAAAGCTCTATTTAATTACAGCTGCAGTGGAAAGTAAAGTAATTCAGAGCAATCCTTACCTCTGGATAATCTCTCAAGTGGGAATTGAATCAAACACAGCAAGGCACCACTGGCCTAAATCAGCCCCCTACGCTTTCCCCTGATTCCTCACAACCTCATCAATCAGGCTTAATCACTTCCACTTTAAGAACACACTCTGTTATCTGCTAGGCTCCATAAAGCCACGAGTAAAAGAACCTACACTGATGATGTGATACTTAGGCTGTCGTTCTAACTTTGATTTCTTATCTAAAGTCTGACCAGGCTTGTGGAGGAAATCCATATTGGAGCAGACTGCAGCAGCTGACCTGAGACCAGTCTGAACATACATTTATCCTCTTTAATGAGGGAGACACACTGGTTTATCTGGATGCACACACACACAAAAACAAAAAAAAACAACAACAAAAAAACAGAGCGCTTCATTATTTCCAGCTTTTCAGGCTGACTCAACCTCAAATTATGAGACTAATAAAATGTCGCTTTAGAAAATAAAGATGAAATGGAGTCATTCCAAAATGCAAAAAATAAATAAATAAATGTTTTTTTTATAAACTTCTTTATCTGCACTATTTATAAATAAAATTTAAAGAAAGAGAACTCATGTTTAAATCATCAGAATCAATCGGCAACGGACCCGGTTGGCTAAAGTGGAAAAAGCAGGTGTGTCCCATGAGGTGAAGAAGATTTGTCTCACTCTGACTGTTGAGAGAATATTTTTATTGGAAATAAATTCTGAGCTTTTCTTACATGTAGTATGAAATAAGAATATTGAAGATGGGTAACACATGTTTTCTAAAGTGTATTTCTTATTCTTAAAAAAAATCTTCATCTGACCACCACCAGTAGGCAAGGTGGGTGAGGTGCCTTGCCTGAGGACACAATGAGCCCAGCCGGAGCTGGGATCAAGCCGGCAACCTTCCGTTTGCCAGACTAGCTGCTCTACCAACTGAGCTACACGCTGCCCCATTAAAATGAATCTAAAGCGTTTGATAGCTGCACACTATTTAGGGTAATTTTATAAAATCAAACACACATTGTAAAATTAAGTTTTTCTTTTTCAACATATGCATAAAAATTCACAGATTTAAAAGTGACATATCTTGGCAGAATGAAAAAAAAAATTCACAAAATTTGGAGAAGCAAGATGCGATACACTCAGTAACACTAAGCTATTTCAGGTTAGCTGAGCTTTTACAGCATTTTATGACTTGTTGCTGAGTTACAGCACATCTCTTTAAAAAGTCCATTACAAGAAGATACACCATTACATTGAGGGAGAAACAATAAAGGTTTCAGGCTTCCAACAATCCTGTAACATGAGTATAAATCCTTTAGGTTAAACATGCTGTAAAAGTTAATCTGTACCTTAAGATTAACACCGCTCAGTACTGTGTCGTTAAACTAAAACAGTGATCTATTTTAAACAATCGATTTCACTGAAAGGTGTTTTGACAGCTCAGATAATTGTTATACAGAGACACGACTGTCTCTGAGAAGTCCTAGCATGTGGTCGATGGGGCTCACGTTTCAGTACGACCCGTTTTAGCCTCGTATTTTTCTCTCAGCATGTCGTTCCCACGTTATTTTCTCATCCATTATCCTGACATGTTTAATTGTCATCCATACTGTTTCCTACATGGAGTCTATGATTACTTTTCACTGTTTTATAAAGAAATAAAACAAAGCAGTGATTTTACTGTAAGGCAAGTGTTTAAAGGTAAAGATTCACTGCTGGTATAACTTTTTTATAAGCCATTGATGACATCAGAATAAAGAGCAGTGCTACTATATTTGTTGCTCTTTTGTTAAGTGGTGATTATTTATGAATCTGACCAAATTTACTAAATTACACACTGAAAACACAGAATAAACAGCTTTTCCCAAATTAGGGTCTACATGTTGACACACAGCTGGTGAGATGTCTACCTGGGGAGGACGGTCGTTAGAAAGACGTGTTATTTGGGGCTTTTTCAGGAATGACAGTTCTTACACTCATAAAATTGGAGTCACAGAATAAATCCTTATTTCCTTAAAGTGGAATCATCTGGCATGCAGGTGCAGTCAGGAGGAAGCTGTTTGTTTTCTCCGAGGTTTTTCAGACCCATCTCTCCCTGCATCCATCCATCTCTCTTTCTATCTTTTTATTCACATTGCCATCGTCTTAACACCTGAGTTTTTATTTTCATTCCTGAGCTGTCTTGCTGGTTTTTTTGTTTGGATTTACATAGTAAATGACTGGCAAGTGACATTTAAATTATAGGAAAAGAGATTAATGAATGAAGCCTACATAAATCCAGATCTGCAGGTTGTTTTGTAAAATAGACATTATTTTCCAACAAATCCTCCTAAATGCAAGTAATGCATGACATTATCATATATTACATTCCTCCAGTTGTATTTGTGTGATTACTGAACCTATAAAGAGCTCGTAACATTTACCATTCCCTTCAGCGTGGAGCTGATGATGATGTTTGCTGCTACAACCAGACATCCCATTTACTGCAAAAAAAAAGCATGTAGTTTTGCGGTTTCTTGAACAGCAAAAATATCTTTTACGTTTGAAATCCTACTTTTCTGTTTCTGTCCATTTCTGTGATACGACATAGGTCCTTTAATGACACAATGACATTCAAACCCTCTGTCTGAGTCAAAGCTCCAATATCAGAAATACCACATCACCTACATATTTCAGTTTTCTTAGGTAACAAGAGGACAATGTCATAATCTATTTATTTCTATAGCACATTAAAAACTGCAAAAAAATCTTTTACAAATCAATCAAACAGAAACTGAAAAAAAGACAGCAATAAAACAGATTTAAAAAACAAAACACAAGTAACTAAAATACCAAAACACTACATAAAACCATCTGTTCTATTTGGCTTCCGTTAATCAAAACGCACAGAGAAAAGATGAGTTTTCAGCAGATTTAAAAGACTTGGACTAAGGTTAACTGTTCCAGGAGCAGCTACTGCAAAGACCCGATCACCTTTAGGTGTGAATTTGGATCTTGTGGAATAACTGGTTCGTTGATCGGACTGCTTTTGCCGGAGTGTAAATGTTAAAGGGGGTTACATAAGTATGACTGAGTAATCAGTAAAACCTTAAAAGCAATTCAAAAAACAGACAGGGGGTCAGTGGAAAAAAGCCAGGACTGGAGTTACATGTTTACATTTTTATTATCTGTTTAAAGCAGCTGCGTTCTGGACTGAGATGACTGATTTAATCCAAGATACACAGCGATGGAATTTATAGAAAAGCAAACACATCTAAATCTAAAGATGTTCTGCATTCCTTTCAAACCAGAGTTTTAAACTCAGTTCATGCAACATCCCAAAATTTCAGTTAGCATTCTGCATGACTCCAAGTTTTAGCTCAATATCTGTAAATCTGACCAAGACACAGAAAAGCATCCTGACTGTTCTTTTGGTAAAATCCAACTTCTAAATGAGAAAGAGCTGACAGATGTCATTATATTGATGATATTTTTTATTTTGGTCTAATATTTGTCAGCTGGTATACATATCAGAAATCTTCTTTTCAACATAGCACAACCTGATGAAAACGTCCCTCACTGTAGACAGTAACATCACTAACTGTATTGTGTCCATGGTTTCTCAGACATGTGGTCACATGGGGAATTCTCTGTTCTCTTCATATTATTCATTCTGTGTATGGCTTCCTATCAAGTCACCACTCTGGACTGTCAATGTCCCTGTGTCTGACGTCAGAAGCAGAGAGGACATCGTCTCCTGACAGGGCTGATACATCACGGAAGAATCAACAGAACCAATATATCTGGGAATTCAAACTTCTACAACACTCCATATGTGGGTCAACTTATAGGAATTACATTTTACATCTAAGTAATGGAAATACAGCTGAATCCAAATGTATAATATTATAATTATTCATAGCAAAGAAATGCATCTTTATCTTTGGAAACACATAAAAATAAGTGACATGTAATAATAAAATATAATACTGGATATAAATGTGTAAAGGCTGCATGGTGGCGCAGTTGGTTAGCACTGTTGCCTCGCAGCAAGGAGGTCGTGGGTTCGCATCCCGGCTCTGCGGCCTCTCTGCGTGGAGTTTGCATGTTCTCCCCGTGCGTGCGTGGGTTTCCTCCGGGTACTCCGGTTTCCTCCCACAGTCCAAAGACATGACTGTCAGGCTAATTGGGCTGGTAAATTGTCCTTAGGTGTGAGTGGGTGCGTGGTTGTTTGTCTCGTTCGTCTCTGTGGGGCCCTGCGATGGACTGGCGACCCGTCCAGGGTGTCCCCCGCCTCTCGCCCCTTGACCGCTGGAGATAGGCACCAGCTCCCCCCGCGACCCTCTGTGGAGGAATAAGCGGCTACAGAAGATGGATGGATGGGGATAAATGTGTAAAACTAAAAGAGATGTGGAATTGTAAATTCTATTTCAGTGCTGATCAAAAATAAAAACATGTTCATTTTGTTTCTTGATTTTATTTGAAACACCAACCAACAAATCCTGACAGAACAGATGATTGGATGGGATCAAATTTAAAACAACAAACAAATCTCCACAATATGAGCTTTTGGGTCTTGTTTTGAAAGATTGCTATAACGGTTGCACGCACAAGGACACTCAGCACAGCTACGGTAACTTATCTGCCATGCTAATTCAGGACAAGTGTCTCCTATGTTTATGATACAGTAGGACACCGGAAGCTTGCAAATATAGGCCATAGCCTCTGCTGAGAACAAAAGTCTCTGAGATAATAAATCATCCGGGCTGCTCTCTTCACAAAACGTCACGGGTCATTTTTATCTTCCAGGGAATTACGACCTGTAATTACATTTAAAGGAATAAAGGTCGATGATGGACGTGAGAACAACTGCATTTAAAGTGTCAAAGAGGCGTCTCTGAAACACGGCATGATGTTTTACAGCTGAATTGAATAAGTTATCATTTAAAACTGTAACACAGCTCTGCTGTAAGGGGCTTTTGTTGAGACTGTAAAATGAACATGATTAACAACAGTTTAATCTACCCAGGTGGTTTGGTTTGTTGCAAAAACAATTACCAAAACAACCATTTCAATGTTGCCATGGATACTTATTGTAACTGTGAAACACTGTTAGCCAAAAATGATGCATTTTAAGTCTCCTGAACAACAAAAACAGCCTTAGAGGCCATTCATCCAACCATTATGTGATGTGGAAAAGACTGAAGGTGTAAATAAAATTCATTTTTGTGGACGTCTTTCTGTCTGGTCTGCTCACATAAAAGCATCCCACACTGAAGTAGAGTGAAACATCTGAGAAATTAACTCTGAAGCATTTTAAAAACAATATAAAAAGGCATTGTTGAGGGGGCTGGCTCATAAACACACTGAACTAACTAAAGAAAGAAAAACACAAACATGTTTTTATACTAACATCATTTTGGAGTCCATAAGGAGCCACGCCTCAGGAGGGTCGATCATAATTCATATCAAAAACAAGTGGAAGCAACGAGAAAACAGGTGCAAACACAGCAAACGCAGCACTGGAGAAGATAAATAGCAGCATCATAGTCACACAGTCAGCAGTCATAATACAAACCCTACATTCACATGTGCAGTCTTATAAATATAAATGACCACATCATCATCATCCTCCCACAATCCACTGTTTTCTCCATTCTGCATGAATGTTTTGCTGAAGGACCTAAAAATGAGGCACTTAGAAGTCCTGGGAACATGTTATGGATGGAGCTGCTTTTAACAACCATTCACACACACACACACACACACACACACACACACACACACACACACACACACACACACACACACACACCTAGGGCCAATTCAGAGTCACTAATTAACCCACCATGCATGTTTTAGTCTGTAGAACCTGGAGAAAAGCCAGGATCGTTTTGCTGCTAGGCAACAATGCTCTGATAAAACATGACACGTAAGAAAGTTTGACTGGTTTCTTTGACTTTTGCTTAAAAATGGTGGTTCTACATTTGTTTACATGTTTATGAAGAACATGTAGCTGACTGGGTGAGTTGTGAAGGATGTTTTGAAGGCAGGAGTTACCAGTTAGGAGAATATAATCTCACTTAAAGGGTTTAGAACCAGGTGTTAGAAAATAGCTGACACGTTCCTCTTGTCTCGATGTCTCCGAGCTCTCAAATATTCCTAAAAATAAAAGAAACCCTTAAGATATGTGCATATTTGACCTGCGTTTGACCAAACTTGAATGCACAACATGGGCAGATTATAGAGTCAAAGTCAAATAAGAGGAAATGTGCTACAAAAAACTAGTTAGAAAGTAAAATTAGTTTAGGATTATAAATGCAGAGACCAGTTAGTGGAGGAGATCAGAGGGCAGATGAATGTTAGGGGGTGTAGAGTCTGAGAAAACAGGATAGATTTCAAGCTCCTTTTGAAATATAAAAGCAGTAAACCTGATTATGGTGCTGACAGCAGCTGCAAACAGAATCAATCCTCAGAGCCATATCCAGCATGAGACAGACCTCATGTTTAATTCAATCTGAAGGCACCTCAGATGTGAAAATAATTTTAAAAAATAAATCTTAAAAGAGCACTCAGCAGGAGGCTGTCCAGAACCCTCCGGCGGAGTGTGTAATCAAGGTGGCGTTTAGTGTCAGCGTGATTGAGACACACAGAAATCGAGGAGCAGTTTATGAATTAGGAAAGACAAAAACACAGTCAGGAGGGAAGTCTGGATCAGAGTCAGCAGCTTCAATAAACTTGGCTCAGCTCTGTTGCTGAGCTGCTGATAGGATGAACCACAGTGGGGATCGCTAACTGGCAGAAACATCAAATTTCCTAAATAGATTGGAAACTGTAAAACATTAAAACCTGGTCACAGTTTAGAATAATTGTTTGCTTAGTGAGCTGGTGCTTTGGGCTCTCTGACAAATACCTTTTCAGCTGTGTAGTGGGCTTCACCAAGTCAAGAGAAAATATTTGGCTTTTTTTCTTTTCTTTTAAAGAGCTCCTTCAGCTCATCATCTCAACACCACCTGTGTCTGAGGAGCTCAGCCAACAGAAAGCTGGGACTTTTCAAGGATTTTACAGAAAATAAATCAAAGCTATATTTTTCCAGGATTATTTTTTTCTTCAGATGTAGAAATCAGTAGATTTTTGTTATCTTTAACTTGACATGTTTCAACTTCTGTAGCCTCCATCAGATACTTCTGATGGATACAACAGACTTGGAAACATAATTATTGGAGACAAAACCTAATAAGCAAACAAACAGCAGCTTATTGCTGTGGTCATAAACAACACTGTGAGAGGAAACCAAAACAGCCACAGCTGAATACGTCACTAAAATGCTTTTATTTGCTTGTTGGAATGTGATTGAGTTTTGTGAACCCTATTTTTCTTTAAAATATTTTGTTTATTGCTTCTGTGTCTGTTTTCACCTCTACTGTAGTGTCTAAAATAAACTTTTTATGCAACAATACCAAAAGGCTTCCTGTAAGTTTTCTCAATTTGAAAGAGAATCCAAAGCCCTTTGAAACAGAAAAGCTTCATCTTTGTGATGGTTTAGGTTTTCCACCTGAACAGCTCACTTCAGGTTCTTTTATATTTTTTTGCACTGTCATCTTTTGTTTTCTATTCCTTGGAGGAATTATTTGGGTGCTCAAGGCTGAGAAAATTTAAGATTCAGTTCATGAATCTTTGCAATTTGCCAGCATGATTCAGAAATTATTTTTCAATCAATAGTTGACTACATACCTTATTTACAAACACAGAGAACTGTACACAAATGGAATGAGGTTTTTATGTTAGAATGCTGTGTTTTATTTAATTTTAAAATATGATGCTTTTCATTTATTGACCTGAAAACAGGACTTTAATTGTAGAAGCTCACTGGGCTGCAACTGTTGGTGACAAATTGTGAACAGAGTTTGTGAGCAACGTTCCTAAATGTTATAAAACATTTGCAGTTTCCTTGTGAGAATCACAAAGCCTTGCTGTTGAGAAGCAGGAATTTTGTATTTGAAACTTCTGTGAGACAAATTTTTTCTCAAACCAGCCAATCATCATGGAGTCTGAGACCCGCAGTTTCCTTTCAGCTGCTCAGAACGTGAGCCCAGTTTGGAAGAGGTCAATGATATTTCCAAAGTCTAAGATGGTTTTAGATGTTTGTGATTAAATTGCAACAAAAAATCATGAATGTTGCAATTTTTGCAGTTTTTGCAGTTTTAACAGACTCAAAATTGTCTAAAGTACAAATTCTGATTGACTCCAATTGAAAATGTGTATATTTTCTTGCAATAAAATGTTTTAATACTTGCTGCCAAAGTTGCATACTTTATTTTCCACTGACAGCTTGTTTTCATGTTGTCCATTTATTTATTAACTGGACTTGTGCACATTAACCATGGTTTACAATTTAAAAAAAAAAAATCTAATTTGTAATATTGATATTTATTGTTTTGCTGAGATCTTTGCAGCAGCTTCAGTTTAATGGTGAGCATCGTGCTGGGTTTTAGTATAGAGTTTGTACACCTTTGATGACTTTCATTGATTTTTGAAAACCTGATGTTTATTCATGGTCTGTGTTGTTAAGAGGTGCACGAGTCCAACACTGACTGCTGCAAAAATAAAAAAAGGAGATGAAGCAGGATGTCCGACTCACAAATACAGTAGATCAGGATCCTAAATTAGTAGAAGTTTATGCTGGGTTTTATTTCTTGAAGGTTGAATATAAAAAAGTGTAATATCTAAGCGTTTCACTAGCTTATGTGTTTTTTTTATTACTATTGTTGGCTTAGAATTTTTTTTCATTTGCAGGTGAAACAGGTTTGCAGGAGTTCATGCTGAGACTGGTTCAACTGGGAGAAACAGAGGATGTGATTTTTAAAAGAACCCCTTCCTGTTGTTATGATAATGAAAAATGAAAAAGAATCTTGTAGCAAAAGAACGTGTTCATGAATAAAACAATAATATGGTAACTTTATAGATAACTTTTAGCTTCTGAATTCATTGAAACAAATGGTTTCCTTCTCCTCGATAGTTTTCTTTCTTCCTTTTGTTTTTAGTAACTTTTCTTTAATTTATTCTTTATTCTGATCACAAAAAAGTTGACATTAAGTTGAAGAAGTAAATCAAAGATTGTAAAATCTTTTCTTTTTCTTTTTTTACTTTTGAAGTAATGCACTGTTTGCAATCTGATCTTAAAATAAACAATAAAAAAACAATATTATGGGGAAGTGAAAATTATTATTTGTGGTTATAAATAAATCCAAAACCAAAAAGGCGAGTTCAAGAACTTTTTTCAAATAATTCAAGTCACTTTGGCTGCACATGCCTCCACTTTTATATAAGTTTGACTTCACCTGTATGGATATTTTTCTCTCCAGTAGCTGATTTGAACGTTCTCTCCTCCACTGCTCATCTGTTTTCCTGACAGAAAAGCTGCTCAGTGGTTCCAGCCTAGAATTTGTTTGGACGTTATGATTAGATTTATGTCATTAAGGACACAAATCATCCATTTAGATTGGATTTCTAAACAAATATTTCACTTTATATAGTTTGAGGTAATGAAAATGCATGAGTTTAATTGAAAGTGGCAGAAATGGAGTGAGAGTCATTCCACCGCTTTCAGATAGGTAAAGAAAAAAAGATTAGGTGAAGAAAATGGATGAGGGGGATGAAAAGAAAAGTCAAGTTTATGTTCAGTGAGGAGAAAAAACAAGGTCAAGTGGATGAGAGATGATTGGTTTGAAATCTCTATCATTGAGTCAATCTTAGACTCTGTTCATGAAAGATTATGACCCTGATATGGCCTTCACAAACCGTTAGAGCTGGCAGTGTGAAGGCACTCAAGATAATGCCATGTTATGAATACCCAACCAAATCAGATTTTCTTGAGATTTTCTCGTGCATCCTCACCAAGCTCCTTCATGGCAAGATCCATAAACGATCCCACTAAATACACCCACGATCGTATGCTGGTGCCCCACACTGGCACGAATCCCTCACACTCACTTTCTGCTGTTGAAAAGTGAAGCCAAAAATGATCCTTGACAGGTGCTGCTATATTGTGTTTTTAGAGTCTGCATCAACACTAACACCCCACCCACCCACCCACAATCATGGTGTATTATTAGCATCAAATAGATGAATTTTGCAAAAGGTTGCAGAAACTCAAAATGACAAGAAAAGCGAATTTTGACCAGCTGCACGTCATACCTCTAGATTAAATCAGAATCAAACCCTGAAGACAGACAGAGATCACCTAGAAAACGACTGGGAAACAGTTTGAAACTCAGCATGAGATCAAGATACCCAAAAAGAAACACAAACTAGATTTGACTGCAGCAGCTAAAGTGACAGAATGGACAGGAGACAGGTGGACAACACTCCGATGTGTCAAATTAACAGTGAGAGACAAGGTTGTGTCCCAGGGAGAGAGTCCTCTGTTCATAGTTTTAAAACAACATCACTGCTTTGCGCCTGAATCAAAAACCATTCAAAACAAAGCTGTGGCGATAAGTGTCACTTAAAGAAAATGACGTGTGTGTGATGCATCAGTGTCACTACTGGCAATGCTGTTCTACCAACTTTTCTTCTTCAGGCAAACAAAACGAAAGCAATCAAATCACTGAGACTCTCAGCGCTGAGCAGACACACTTGAATATTGACTGAAATATAGCTGTCAAAAAATGACCACTGAGGGTTTATGACTGAGGTGAAGATGAAGTTCAAGGACATGTTCTGTAAAAATTGATACTCGACAAAATCTAATAAAAACTAAAAGAAGAAATGACATGAATAAAAAAAAGACTATAGAGTCCCACAGGAAAATGAGAGTGACAGAGAAGTTGGTTCAGTTTTTTCACAAAAACCTTGTCTGTGTTATTGGGTTTAACTTTAGATTTTTCTCATCCCCTTTGAGGCGACCTCATCTGACTCCTTTCAGTCTGTAGCTCTAAGCTCTACCTGATTGTCTGAGCTCCTCTGATGTTGAGCCCAGCCAGTTTTGGATGATTGGCTTTAATTTTACGCTAAAAGTACTGAAAAAAAGCTGAATGGCTTAGGATTAGACGCACACTCACACACACACTCACACACACACACACACACACACATCAACGAGACCATGGTGAGCTGATGTGCTAAATGTGCTGATGTGCTGATGCTGTCTAAACTTGCATGAATGGCTACCAAGGTCCTCTGTGTGACTGTAAGAATGTCTGATTAAAGCATTATGAGAAACACCTACAACTTGTGAGTGTGACTGATTGACTGGAGCTGGAGTTTGTAAATTTTGTTGTCCTGCCTTTATCTTTTCTCACCTGACTTTGACTGCTCCACCTCTTTAGTCACTCTAACTTTTACTTCTTGTGGACTTAGTGAGGGCATCTCCTTTTTCATTACATCATTTGCTTTGTGCACATATTCTTTGTGGTTTTCTTTACAGAACTCTCAGCTGATGTATGTTTTATTCCTGCAGATTCCGCAGGAACCTTTTCTTCTATTTCCTCTTAGCTTAATAAATCTGCAAGGAGTTTTGTGAATAAAATTCCTTTGTCTAACATTCAGGTTTCAAACTCATACTGTAGGTATTTTTAGCAACTAAACTTGTTTGGGGATTTTTGCATCATCTTTCCCTGGTTTAAGTTTTCATGAAAATGCATATAGTTCTTGGTTTTTTTTTTTTTTTTTTTGACAGTCTATATTTTTTGAGTCTAATTTGTCATAACATAAGGAACAAACATTTCAACACCTCAGCCTGAGAAAATATGATGTGCCTCAATGGGAATTTCCTTCTAAAACATTAAAACATATATGTGTTTAATACAATGATAATCCAGCCATAAATGAACCATAGATTTAACATGATAATCTTTATGGCTTCATGCAGCTTCTGGTAACAATGACGGTTAATCAAAAAGTAAAAAATAAATAAAATAAATTAAAAAAAAACATCATATAGATGTTAAAGACATCCCATGTGTCTGATGCTCTTCTCAAGATGCCAACAGAGAAAAAAGGAGAAAATATTTCTTGCAAATTAAAAACTTAACGTAGAAAACACAGGCTTTCATTTGTAAGTACATTTTATTTATTCAAACCTTACTTACTAATAATAATGCATAATTTACCCCATAAATAAATGTGCCCCTTTTAAAAATGCTAAATGTCTGTGTCTCTGTTTCAGAAAGGATGCTGCCCACACTGCATCTGATAAGTTGAGCCTGAGCAACAGAGCTAAAAGAGCGATGCCATTGTTACATAAAGCAGCTCTATGCATGCATGCATAGCTCACACACACACATAAGAACAACACTGGGCTGCAGTTTGCTGCCTGCATCTATCATTAACCTTGACTGCTGTGACCCCATTCCTGTCCATCTGCCCCACTCAGGCTGAATCAGGTTACATTATAAAACAAGAGATGATGGTGTCAATGTGTCAGAAGTGATGATGTATAAAAATCAAGGTTTGTAAAAAATATAATTAGAATCTATTTCTGTACTATTTTACATCTCAAATTGTAGTAATTTTGGTTGAAGGTGTTTACAAGTGGGGAACTAATACTAAAATACGATACTACATAGACATCATTTTTTCTGGGGGGGACAGGTGCATATTTCCCCACCCCCCACCCAGAAGACCACCTCCTCTCTCTAGAGATTCGGCTTGCTTTGAGTGATGTCACTGGTGGGTGTGGGGCTTACCGTAGATAAATAACTGGGGGGAAAAAAATATTTTTGCTGCTAGCTAACTATTAGTAAGGACCTCTTAAATGATTCAGTATTTAATGAATTATTCATGATTAATTAATAAATGAATGAGGAGTCGCTTGATAACGGTGATGAGTTGGTAATTAGCTATTGTGAGTTTTTAAGTAACATCATTCTCTCTTTTTTACTTTTTTAACAGGAAGTAAGGATGCAGCATCGATGGTGCCTCATGCTTCACTGACACGCCTCAGTCTTTTAGGTTTGTAGTAGATGGGTTTTCCCACTGAACAGCACAGAATAAGAACTTACACTTATCGCATGGCTTAACACAATAGTTGGCACTCAAAGTCATATGCTAGTTCCCACTTTACTTGAATTAGTCAAAATGTCACCCCAAAAATGTGTTAAGACTCCAAAATACCACTTTTGAAAGTTCTTTGTAAACCATGAAGAGTTGAAAGAGCACACAAAAAAATGTCTGCCTAGAAGCAAAATGTAGAGATTTTAGAAGTGGATTCAAACTTTTGCGCAGCATTGTGTGTATAAGCAGTATTGTTGCCGCTGCCTTTTTGTTTGTTTCTGTGTTTCCAGTAGAAGATATTCCTGGCCCTGCTGCTGTTTGTGTTTTGTTGCGTCAGTTTCCTGCCCTTTCACCCTCCAGCCGGTTGAGGCAGATGGCTGCCTTCCTGAGTCTGGTTCTGCTGGAGGTCACTTCCTGTTGGGGAATTCTTTACTGTCTACACCCTGTACAGCTCCGAATGAGGGCTTCAATCAAAAAGAAGATTCACAAATCAATTAGATAATAACTTTTTAATTAAACTTTTTATCTTTTTTTTGCACCTTAAGATGACTTTTATTGTGAAATGATACAACAGTATTAAAGTGATAAATAATTTAAAACGTTGCTAGTTTAGACTGCTATTCCCCACTTTTATCTTACGAATACATCCACATATTAATTACCACATAAAGAAATAAAATTAGAATCTATTTTAGTGGCAGCTCATCTTCAGACAGTTGGGTTTTTTTTTAAACCATTAGAATATTATTTAATCTCTGGTATAAAACATTCTTTTACAATCTAATAATATATGACAACAATTAAAATGACTGTAATACAATATGATTCTAAAAGGCCAGATTAAATGGAATTTAAAACTAAAACTTTTGGATACTTTTTGTAGCAGATATAAAGGTTTAAATACGTTAACGTTTTACTGGCAGGTCAAACGTGGAGCAAATTTTAGTCTCTATATCTTTTGTTGAAAAATTCACTGAGATTAACAAAAAACCTACTAAAACACTTAGAAAAATCTAAAGAAAAACGACAACAACAAAACAAAGCAACTAGGCAAAGTTGTTCCAAGCTCTCACATCTGATATTCGAGACATTTCTTTCAACTTTCAAACTTAAGTCCTGAGTTTTATCAAGTATTTCAATAAAAGTCCTTTTGATGTAACTCATCTTTAGATTAAATAGTGACAAAGTAAATTCCAACTTGCTTGTTCTCTTTCAAAAATAAAGTTTTATCCTCAAAGTTGATGAGGGTTTTTTGCACATTTTAATCCAAAGTGCGTTGACATTTAAAGCACACACACTCTAAAAATGCCACATATTCTGATTTGCAGGGGATCAAATGAAACAAATTTAATTGCTGCCTTTTAACCACCTGCTAATATTATTAAAAACCGTAAATGTTCAAACAGAATGCATCCTTGTTTTCGATCAAAAATGAGGCAATAAGGGAGGGGTGGGTGGGGGTAGAGGGAGCCAGGTTACGTAAGATCTGAGTAAAGCCAGCAAGGACACCAAGCTCAGGAAGCTGGAAAACTGTATGCGTCACCGTTGGAAATCGATCCTCATTGATCCTCTGCAGTGGCATGATCACCCAAAGGGAGTCAGCGGTGCCCCACCCCCACCCCACCCTTCTCCCATGAAACACCTCTCCTAGGTAGAGACAACACAACAAAAGCTCATGAAAAAGAAAAACATGTTTATTTTACAGGAAGGGCACATTTGTTTTTGTACAAACTGTAAACTAAATAATCCTCGAGACGGGGCGGGCTGGGGGGGGGGGGGGGGGGGGGGGGGGGGGGGGGTTATAATATTTGACATCACTTTTATGGATGAACACCAGAAACATGTAAATAAGTTAATATTTACTGATGCACTTTACTGTGGACTTTAATCCCACAATGGAGAAAATATACAGCATGTAAGTCTGCTACACACATTAAGGAGTTCTGAATAGAAAGCACTTGTGTTCATCACAACATCGTACAATACTATCCCTGCAAACCCCAACCATTATTACTCACATTTTTTAAGTCCCCCCCCCCCCCGCCATTTAAAATACATCAATCTCTGTCACTGAATTTTAGGTTGAGGTAGGGATTCTGTTGTTAAATGAGGTGAAGCATCACTTAAACCGTCCAACGTCTGATGGACGCTCATTTGAAAGTAGGAGAGGAGCAAGAGGAATTTGGCGCTGTTGGATTTTGCTCGTTTCGTTGTGTCGCTACACTGATTGAGACCATATCCCCCCACCCCACCCCCCACCCCCCAAAAACTCACAGGCCTGCAAGAGGAAATGCTCCACATCAAGCAGAAAACTGTTTTTTGTCGTTTGCTTCTGGGAGTTTTGCTTGTCTCTTCTTCAAAATCAAAGACGCTGCAGAGATGACTCACTGAGTTGACGGGGTGAAGGCCTTACAGAGGGGTGGGGGGGAGGACAGCCATTTTTTAATTCTCAGCCGGCAGTTTCAGTAAAGGTATACAAAAATGTCAAGGACAGATTTCATCTCAGTGTCTGAGTTTGATTTCAGCTTATTAGACACTGGTTGGATCACAGCGTGTGCAGCCACATTCAGCCAGAAATGACAGATTTGGTTCAAAACAACAACGACAAAACATTTATAATACAGTTACAGTAAAAGGGCCATTCGAGGCCTTGATTCAGCGCTTTGTCTTACAGAGCGGAAACAGTCGGGTCTGTCTGTTTAATAATAAATTCAATCTTTGTTAACATGGAGGACGCTCATCAAGTCGACAGAGGCAGCCAAGAGAGAAGAGAAAGAGACAGAGAGGAGGAAGGAGGTGTGGGGAAATGAGGGGGGGATGAGTGGAGGAGCAGTCCTCCCCAAGGCAGTTTCCTTTCATGTCCAATCCTGAAAGATTCCACTCACTTCACGTTTTATCGCA
The DNA here is from genome assembly GCA_006937965.1 of Callopanchax toddi. Lineage (NCBI taxonomy): Eukaryota > Metazoa > Chordata > Actinopteri > Cyprinodontiformes > Nothobranchiidae > Callopanchax > Callopanchax toddi. Next base: position 2,538,981 of record SSNR01000015.1, read on the forward strand.
TGTCTGGCGTGTGTTTGGAAATAATTACGGGGGTAAATTTAGAGGAGCTGGTGCAGCTGATATGGATGACCACATGGAGGAGATTAGAGCATAAGGGTGGGAAGAAAGTCGCAGCATGTGGCAATTTTTGTCCCTGGAGTTACGTCAAATTAAATGACAACCGAATGGTTCTGAGCCAAACCATCAGACTCCGACCTGATGATGGATGCAGCGAGAGGACAATGAGGTGCTTTTGTGGCACAAGCCGTGCGACGTATTGAGCCGAAAGCTTTCCCCTCGCTTTGCTGCCATCTAGATAGCATTGGATTTTCCAAAGCAGGAAAATCAAATGCTGTATTCAAGACCAATTGCTCTCCATTGGATCGACTCTTTCTTTCTGTGATGTGCAACAGCTTCACGCCTTCGTGGACACAAACAACATGCCGTGAGCGCTCAGAAAGAATGCTGCAGAGTTTTCTCTCCCCAGCAACACCAGGAGGATCAGAATGTTCAAACTTTAACTTCAGAGCTGATTAGATCAAACTCTGATTGTGGTGTGGACACAATAAGATAATTAATATAAATAATGTGTTATGGAGGAGAATAAAGCTTTTTACTTTTATTAGTTCATTCACTGTCCTTGTTTTTATGCTGAAATGAGATTTAAAGGAATCTAAAAGTGAAGGAAGCCACACTTCACTGCTGTACACTCCCAAAGCTGAGGTCAGGACCTCGTGGGTCATAAAACACTGAGCTGAGGTTTGAGATGATCTCCAGAAATCAAATAAACAGAAAATAATACCTTAAAGCACATCTTTATGAAAATTGATGCAAAATATTAGGATAATAGTTTTCATCATAACAATTTTTATTCATTTAGCTTTTAAGACATATTTGTTTAATTGAATCAGGCATGTTTGGGGGTTGCCAGTCTTCCCATTTGCTGCATTGTGGTTAGTATAGAGAACATTTCAGTTTCTAGAGCTTACTGACAAATGCACTGAACCTTTAAAAATAAACTAATATAAAATGTATACTTTTTTTTTTTTTTTTGCTATTACCGTATTAGGAGTAACTTAAATGAAAAAAATTAAAAATCAATGACCAGAGTTTTTTGTTTGGTTTTTTTTTCGCATGTGTTTAATTTATTTGGTGCAATATGGGTCATAATAAAATATATTAATACTATAAAAGTAATCATATTATTATTATTATTAAAATGGTGATCATGTGAATTAATAATTTTCAGTCAAACATTTTAAAATCTTTTAGATAATTTTTTTAACCTTTTTTTAATGAAGTTCAGTGCAAGTCTCAATAATATAAAGGAGCTCAGACACCAAAGGGAATCTATGGTTTCTGAGAAAGCAACAAGCTTTTCAAAATGCCTTCAGTTTTACACATAACTGCATTATAACAGCAAATAAGTTGTGAACTTAGCTGCAGAAATAACCTACTCTTTCTGTAGATTTCATCATTGCTAATTCCGACAACTGTTTGTTATTATTAAAATACAGCTGTGCAAACAGACAATGCACGCCTGGTGCCTTGGGGGTAATCTTCATAATGGTGTTTTGTCTGCGACTCCACCTCTGCGAGCAGAGCGACGGTCACACTGCGTGCTCCACATCATAGCTACAGCTCAGTATGGCTCCCAGCGTGAGCAATTTACAAAATCTGATATCTGCAAGTTAGCAAAAAGGTCACCAAGTGTCACTTGCATTCAGGCTGAGTGAACCTGCTGCTCGGCCTCACCTACATGAACGCAGAGGGTTTCAGTTAAAAATGTTACTTTATTTTATTTTAAATGATCAACTGATTTTTTTTTTTTTTTTTTTTGCTAAGGATCATCAGCGCCAGAGGAAAGGTTTTCTGCCAAAAGAGAAGGTGTGGGGACTGAGGTACAGCCTGTTGACAGAGAGAAATGAAGGGCGTCATGAATGAGATAAGAGAAAGAAAAAGCAGGGAAATGAGGATGAGAATTGCAGGAATTGCTTTGCTAAAGAGCAGCAGATGGAGGGAAGAAGCCAATAAAAAAAGAGACAGAAAGGACAAAAACATGGAGGAAAGTTTAGGTGAGCAGACTGTTCAGTTCCAGCTGACTGGAGATTGATCAGAAACTGGATACAGAGAACAGAAACTAAAGAATTTCCACATTTACATTTCTCTCTCACTCTCTCTCTCAGCTGAACCTATAAGACTTTTAATTATGCTCAAGATCAAAGGTAATTATTTTCTCTTTGCATTTTGAAGTTTCTCCCAGAACATTGTTACTCTGGCATTTGAACAAAGTAGAATAACCTACCGGTATAGTACAGATGTTTGCTTGAACATGAGCTGAAGGGAAATAACAGCATCAAGCTAATTTCACTGCACTGATTTACTCGCATTGTTCTCTCGTTCTTGTAACACATACAAAGCACCTACCTACATGATATTATACTAGTACTACATTTTTTCCTCCCTTGAATATAATTTACTTCCTCCCAGAGTGTCGTTACTGTACAGCAGACACATGCAGATGTATACATTTTTTTGCAAATACTCCTTTAAAAATGTATACATATGCACTTGTTTTTCTGGTTCGTTATCAACATTTATCATCAAATGTATTAATTTCATCAATAAATGCTGAAAGTATTTTGCAGATAGTTATATCCGGGATAAAGTGCTCTTTACTTTAAAACATTCTGTAGGTTTGTTTTTTTTATGTGGATTTTAGTTGACAGTCAGAAGTTCTGTCACTTGTTTCCTGTCAGGCATTTTCTAAGAGAGACGTCTGTTTAAACCGTTTGTTTTGTGTCCTCCTGCTTTTCTTCCGGTTGTGCATACATGCACGCATCGCTGTTTCTTGCACCGTCTCTGCCCACATTTCCTCAACATGACACAGCTTTATGCTGCCCGTTCTGCGTTATGGGAGTGATCTTTTCCAGCGTGACCTCAGTGTCACTGTCTAAATTCCCAGAGATGGCCGGAGACGGTTTCTCCAGAGCATTGTTCACCATCCCGACCTCCATCTCCCCTCCACATCCATCTTTCTTCTGTAGCTCCTCCTCCTGGCACAAGATGCTGTGGGGGATCACGTAACTTGCTGAGTTGTTGCCCTCCTTTGGGATGTGGCTCTTGGGCTGATACTGAGAGTTGGGGTTGGACGTGGGGGCGCCCATGTTGTTGTTGATGCTGACGATCTCAATGGCGTTGCCCCCAGGACAGAGGCGGTGGCAACCCAGGAGGATGGAGAAGGCCTTGCGGAAGTCAGCGTTGAAGGCATAGATGATGGGGTTGAGGGAGGAGTTGGCCCAGCCGAACCACACAAACACATCGAACGTGGTGGAGCTGATGCAGGGGAATTCCGTGGACCCGTCTGGCAGGTTCACTTCGCAGAACGGAACCATGCAGTTTAGGATGAAGAAGGGCAACCAGCAGCACACGAACACACCCATGATGACCGAGAGGGTCTTTAAGACTTTGGTTTCCCGTTTGAAGGACATTTTGAAGGAGCTCTCGCTGTCCATGTTGGAACTGTTCCCCATGCTGCTGTGGCGGTTTTTGGCACTCTCTGCTGCTCGCTCCAGGGCAGATATTCTCCGGATCTGTTTCTGGGCGATGCGGTAGATCCGGGTGTAGGTGACGAGCATGATCGCCACTGGGATGTAGAAGCTGATGAGGGAGGAGGAGATGGCATAGGTCCTGTTAAGGCTGGAGTCACAGTTGTCGTCAGGAGGCAGGTCGCTGGAGTACGTCCCGTTAAGCTCTGAGTAGATGGTGGTTTGAGCTCTGTGCCAGTTAAGCTGAACTGGAATGAAGGAGATAAGCACAGACAGCGTCCACGCCACGCTGATCATCAGACACGCCACCTTCGGGGTCATCTTGCGTTCATAACGAAATGGGCTGGAGATGGCCCAGTAACGATCAACGCTGATGACACACAGGTTCAAAATGGAGGCGGTGGAGCACATGATGTCGAACGCCACCCAGACATTGCAAAAGGCTCCAAACGGCCAAAACCCCATGATCTCCGTGGCCGCCTTCCACGGCATTACCAAAATAGCCACCAGGAGGTCGGAGATAGCAAGCGAGATGACAAAGAAGTTGGTGACCTTTGACCTCAGGTGTCTAAACTTGGTGACAGCAACGCACACGAGGGTGTTGCCCAGCAGCGTGGTGAAGATGAGCAGCGAGAGGAAGCATCCTGTCAGAACGCGTTTAGACGAGTCTCTATCTGGCGTGAGCTGCTTACCATCTCGTACGGTTGAGAAGTTCGCATCCATTGTTTTGATTACGGCGCTAATAAAGTGAGAGAGGGGGTGGGTGGAGGGGATGTCAGCACTCACCCCATCACATCCCCAGCCTGCAGCAGCTGCGCCTCTCTCAGGAGTTCTAGATGGACAGCGTCGCTGGCGGAGAGCTAAACTGTCTCGGCACCAGCTCTCCCACAGACTGGGTTATCCTCAGGCTTCTTGTCACAAGCAACATTTTTTTGTCCAAGCGCTGCTATAAATATTTCAAAAATTTCTCCTCAGAAATGTCTGTCCCAAAAATGCCAGGTTCACATAATCCTGCAAAAGCAGCACTGGCAGTCGACATTCTAGTTCGTAGAAGCGGGAGAATGCTCCGGCTGCTGTTTGCATTTGTTCTTCTGGGCAGTGGTTTCTTCATAAAACAATCTGAAAGAAAAATGACAAAGACACCATTCAACCAAATCTACTGCATGTTGCTGCTATGAAGCCTTCAGCAAAGGTTCCACAGCATATTGGTGCTGAGCTTTCAGAGGTGTTGCCAATCATTAGCCTTATATACCACCACATCGATACCTTATTGATGGATTTTGCTTTGCCTTTATCTGATTTGCTTAATGATCTTTGAGGCGTGTCCCTGCCATGTCCCCCTCCCCACATAGGTGCTTTATTTTACAACTAATGATTTTTTTTCTTCATGCATTCTAATCATTAATGTCAAGTTAGCATAAAATTAAAAGATAATTTTGTAACTCCTGTTAAAAGTCATAACTATATGCAAAACATATTTATGAAGCTTCCCCTGGTGGTTTTTTCCCTGCATGTCCACGCGTGGTGCAAAATCATCCTATAAACAGGACAGCAACCGCTCCCACTTTAAAAAAAAACCAATTTATTGAAAGGAAATTAAAAGTAAAAACTTTCTTATATATCTCTCCTTGATCATTTGAATCCTGTTTTGACGTCCTTGAAACGCAAACGAACTATTTTTGTCCTTTTTTTTTTCCTCCAGTGCGCATCAGTTGGACAGCTTCACGCGCCTACTTTAAAGTATTTGCATCCAAAATCAGCCACTAATTTAACAAACATATATAAATATATATTAAAAATCCATCTTTAATCGATTTCTCTAACTTGCATCTTGATCCCAGTATTAACAGATCTCACCGTCTCCGCGCTCTCCTCCGTGGGAAGTCTGCCAAGCTTCCGGTGCTGACACGGTCCTCAGGTGTTTTATCAATCCGCTCCTCTTTTCTTCTGTTTAGGAGTGTCATCCTTTGTTGTGCAACATTCAGTTCGGCTGCACCGTGATGTGACAGTGTGGAGTGATGGGAATGACTCTGAGCTCTCCAAGAGCGCCTCCGTGCGCGCTCCTCTCTCTCCGCTCAGCTGCTGCGCGCCACGGTCTCTGCCACATCTGCTCCATCCAAGGAGATTGTAAGGGTAAAGCCATGTAAGCTCAACCTACAGGGCTTAGAGATTTTAAGCTATGAGTTAGATTTATGTCAAACTGTTATTATAAGAAAAAAATTGCATCTTTTTAATTTTTTTTTTACTTTCTGGATTGATGTCTCACTATATTCTCAAATGTTATAAATAACTCTAAACTTTATTTTTTAGCAATTATTACCTTCACATAATTGCAAGTCATTTACATCAAACATCTCTGCCAAAATAAAAGGAGGAAAATTAAAAAATATGAGCTAAAAATGAACTGACTTTATGTCCTGGGTTGAACTTGTCTCTCCAGCAAGAGGTCCAATGAGGCCATCTACTGGATGCAACGACAGGAGGAGATTCTGGGACCTGTGACAGACAGAGCTGAAGACATGATGCATCCCTGGAATAAAACTCAGAGTCAGTTGATTCTCTGCAGCAGGATGCATTATCTGCTACCAAAACATGTGTAAAAGGCATACATCTTTCCAAATTAATCCAAGAATTTGCATCATCTGAAGTGAGGGAATTAAAACTTTGTGTCAGATAGAAACATGCTACCAACAGAGGTAAAACAAAAGACAGTCTGCCTCAGCCAGCTTGAATATTAACTATTTAGTACGATGAAATCCTCAATGGACTCTGCCCCCATGAGTGTGTATCTGTGACTTTAGTTATGCATGTGTGCACGTATGACTTTGCATGTGTCTGTGTGTGTGTGTGTGTTTGGGGGGATTGTGTACACACATGTATTGGTGTCTGTGCGTGTGTGTACCCGTGTGAGTAATGCATGTAGACAAGCCAAGTGTAAGAGGCCTGGCAGACATAACGCCCACATTTCCCTGCAGCACCGAGCCGGGGTGTGCGTGCAGCTGACAGAGTTCAAACCTAGACCACGTCACATACAAACACACACGCGCTCTCCTTCATTCACTCACACGCGCTCACAGGAACACACACAAGCAGCGATGCAGGGTAATTTGTGTTTGCTCTAAAAGGCAAACAAGAAAATAATGGAATGGTATAGATAATCCACAGCCCATATTAAGCTCATTTCTATGTTTATGGTTTTATTTAGGGCATCAATTCTACATATTTTAATGAAAAACAATGATTTTTCTTTTACTGCAGCACTTTTTCTGTTACATTTACTCCGAAATGCCCAATTTTATCTTCTGCCTCTTCAGGAAGTCTACCCTGATTGGTGTAAAATGTTGGCGCCCAGCTGTTTAGTCTTTGTTTGAAGCATTCGACATTAGCAAGCAGGCATTATGCAAATATGTCTTATGGTGAGCTCATTAAAGACAAAAAAGATTGGACAGCTAAAAAGTTATGTGCAGGTAAAAAAACAAGTCATGTGGGACAGGATATCTCTTGGACTTTTTAAGTTTGGAGAAACAAAAGCACTTTGACTCTCTTTAAGTATTTCTACTGTTTAATTTCATAACAAAAAAAGGTCAACGTTATTATAAAGTTCAAGGACTAAAGAGGTAGCGTGCAGACTAACAGCAGCTTCCTTCCATAAAATTTGTGTCCTTCAGAAGCAAAGCAACAGTTTTTATTTGTTCGGTCTACTTGCTTTTTCTTTCACTTGACCTCTTTCCTCAGGTCAAAACTTGATTTCTTAGGCAACAAAAAAAAAACTTCATGTTTGTGGCTATATGCCTGGCTAGGTTTAAAAAGATCTAATGGTTTAAGTTTAAACTTGTGCTTTTACAGCAATATTGATAGTTTCCCAGAAGACCTCACATGCACTTATTCGCGAAACCCCACCCCTCACACCAGATCAAGTTAGAAAATAATGAACGTGATAATAACATGAACGAATAAATTCAAAAGAATATTTTCAAAACTCTCCAACTCTCACCCCGTGACTGTTGGACAAAGGCAGCTAGACACTGCATCCAATATCCAAACTGAACAAAATTTTTAATTCATATCTTATTCTTTTTAATACACTTTCAGATCAAGACTTAAATTTCAGTGTTATTTCCTTTTTTTCATATAATACAAACAAACTTTAAAGTCAAATTTTAGGTTAAAAAACATGGTTCATGTTTAATTCTTGTCAAGCTTTTCTTTACACCTTCAGACCAGTGCCACAAAGGATACAGGAAGTCCATTATATTAATGAGGATTCTTAGAATTTGATCAAGAGTTTTTTGCAAAATGCTCAGAGATTAACATGTGCGTGACTGGTGCTCCTCTACTTTATTAACCTACTTTAATAAATTAAATTGCAACCAGATGGTCCAAATATTAACTGCAGCGAGTCTTTCATCCCCAGATGTAAAGGAAGAGTTGAGAATGGTAGAAGGAAGAGAAGAAGTCACGATGTGTGTATGTATGTGTGTGCGTGCGTGCGTGCGTGTGTGTGTGTGTGTGTGTGTGTGTGTGTGCCACAGAGAATGACTATGTGCTTTAAACAGATTATAAAATCAGTGTAATAAAATGATTTCTTGCAAATGGAGACAGTTCATTAAAAGATCTAAGAATCAAACTTTAGAAAACCTATTAAATTATTCTTAGTTCATGAAACTTGAACTTCATGTTTATTGGAGGATTCATTTATATTTGTATCCTCATCCCAACCCAGCACCTCGTCACATTCATATGCTGTCATATCTGTCCTATTTATCTCATGTAGTGTAAATAAATACCCCTTTAGCAATGAGGGAAGTGAAGCAAAGCAATACTTATCAGCCTGATGGCTCAATAACATCTGTAAGTGTCCTTCATGGTCTCTCGTCACACAGAAAGCTGTCACCCATTCACGATGAGCACATGCACAAACACTAAAGGTCGATGACGCTGCCTCAGATCTTCACGGTAGAGATAATAACGTGGTTAGAGCTGACTGTTATAAACGCTGCTTTGTGAGTCAAAAGGTGAATCGCAGCTTTGGTTCTGGTGCATGTTTGCTTCTCGCCAGGTGAAGAGACCTGAGACCTGCGTGTCACTCTGCCAACAACGATTTAACAGAGAGCCAAGAGAGATCAAGAGAGTGTGAGTGACAGAGGGAGATGGCCTGCAAGCTGTGTTGAGTTTTTAGTTTAGTTTAGTAAATCAAGACGTGATAGTTTATCTAACACGGTTCTTCTGTTCTGTTCAACAAGCTCAATGTATTCAATAGAAGCAGCAAAATAAACACAGGGCTTCAAGCTTTATAAAGTCAAGACATCCTAATATACAACTTTATTTATGAAATTAATTAACTGATAAAACCTATTATTACTGCATTTCTTTAGAAGAAAGTAAACCTAACAGTCATCTGCATAATGATGGAAGGAGATGGGTTTACAGCTGATGGGTCCCAGTGGCAGCAGGCACAAAAGTCAACATTCATTAACACGATGGGGAAGGGACTTAGAACTTGTACTGGAACCAGTCTCTGGGGTGAGCTTGCTATTTTAGACTTGTTTTGTTAGTGTTGGTTGAGTTTTCTTGGTTTTTGTGAGTTATAGTCTCACAGTTCTGTTTCCTTTAATCTTGCTGTCTGTTTTATTTTGTAAAACAATTTCTTTTGAACATCGGATTCATTTTCATTTACGGTTTGATTTTCTCTCCACACCTGACTTCCATTAAGATGATTATCTGATCTCTAGATGTTTTTTATGTTTTGTTTCTGTGACCTGTGGATTTAGAAGTTCCTGCTCTGCAGTGATTTTTGTTAATCCAGTTCTTTTTTTTTGTTTGTTTAATTTATTGGTTTCCTTTTTTGGCAACTTTTTGGGATAGAAAGCGAACATCACAATTACATTTAAATGGTAAATATTCTGAAATGATGAGAAGTTTTATGAGCACTTTACTGTGAAAGAACCTCCCATTAAAGTCATGAGAAGCAAAAAATTTTTATAAAATATAAAGCTTTCGGTAATTTCATACAAAAAAACAATAAAGGACAAAGACATACACTCACATATTGGTGAGATCACAGAAGAGAGTAAATATCTCATGAATACTTTTAAAAATTTGACCAAAACTTTATTGTTTATGTATTATGAAAATGAAAAACCATTTAAACTCAAAGTTGATTTAACTCTCTGTTTGTAGCCTGGCAACAGCTGATCTGATGACATCACATTCAGTGTCTGCAGAAGCCACCAAAAATAGCATGTGTGTTATTATATAGGATATTATGAAGAAACCCCTCACAGTAAACAGATCCATGTCCAGAGATGCTCCTTCATTTTATTTGTTTTATTAATTTTATTTGTTTTATCATGTTTGATTCTGTTTTCTGTGAAGCACTTTGTGATTTTTTCTGTGAAAGGTACTATATAAATAAACTTTACTTACTTACTTACTTACTTCATGGTGACGTATCCACGGTAACACCATCTGTTATTAACAGGTCCTACAATCTGTTCTGCTTCCAGACAACCAGACGGTATTTTAAACTGGTAATAAACAATCCTAGCGGCATGAATTATTCATTTTATAAGATTTTATCAGTTAGCTACATTCTAGTATTGTTTTCTGATCGCTCAAATAAACAATTGTGTAACCTGTTATTTAAAAACCTTCTTATTCTGTTTGTCTAATATCTTAAAGTACTACAGTAATTGATTTATAGATTAAAGGAAATGTATCAAACTGGAACAAACTAAATTCCAGGTTTGTTGCATCTTTTTTTCTAAAATTGAAAAACGAGCTCCAGATCAGTCCGCGCTGTCCAGATTGATCCAGAGTTCAAAAGATTAAGCATCTATCTGAAGGATGAGCGTTTTTCTTTTTTCGTCTTAGCATTGCTGTGAGAATGTGGTAGAAAACACTGCAAGAACGCTGAAAATCTTTTAGATTTGTCCAATGAATAAACATTTTATGAGTTTTAAATTCTTATGGGAGTTGAATAATTTCCATTTCCATGTTTGTCGGTATTGTTTTTGTAATATTTTACACATACGCTTTCTTACCTCTGGAAAGGTTTCCATCTTATTTTTTAAAGGCTCCTCTTGAAAGCACAGTGTTTTAAAACCGTCGCTGCCTCTTACACGTCACTGTGGAGCTGATGTTTGACCTCTCTGAACTGCGAGCTGATGATGTTCTAATTCAGGTAGTGATTTGCTGCACTAATAAAGGAGGGACAGGCAAAGAGATGGTGTGAAACAAGGAATTACACAGGCAACGATGAGGAGTGGAGCACCGGAACGCTCCAATCTGTTCAAGCATTTTAATAAGATTAAGATGCTAATTTTAAAGAGGACCTTGCATTTTCCTGTCAGGTTGAACATATAGACCTAATCAGAATCTCTTGCTGCTGCAAGGAGCTACAGAAAGCTGACCCTGAGTAGGGATTTAATGGAAAATAATGTGTAAAAACAAGCTAATAAAAGAGGATTTTTCTGTTCTACAGTAGTGGAATTAGCTTCTCTTTACATCATTAGTAGAGGATGGTTAATTTGTCTTTCTGCTGAATCCTAACCCCATTTCAGACCCAGTGGCTCTCAAATCAAACCCCCCTGTGGACATATTTTACCCAGCATGAGTTCAATGGTTACAGATTTTTGCCAAGTTACCTTAAAAATTAGATCGTTTACAAATAAATAAACTCATGCATATTAATGTGCCTGTGACAGATGGCTCCTTTTTGTATTTGACCCAACCTGCCACGGTGCAGTATTGATAAACTGACTTGGAGCTGTTATTATTCTAGACGTGTCACTAAGTGTCTGCGTGTGTTTTTGACCTGTCCCTGCTTAAAGAGCTTATTTGTTCACCAACAAGCAAATACCATCAAAAGGAAAGCATTTACTCTGTCTCATGATGCTCTTATAGCTGATCCAAGTCAATTTGTCCTTCTGCTCAAATCTACAAATATTTACCCACAAATATGAATTATGCAGATTGTCAGCAATTTATCCTTTGAAAAGTCTTTGATCTGAAATCCAGATTAAATGTTATAAATGGCAGCTTTTATTATTAAAGCTGAAAGCTTCACAGATGTTTTTTGTTTTTTGGTTCTTTTATGTTTTGTCTTTTTTTTTCGGTAAGAGAATCTCTGCAGAGACATAGCTGCTAATAGTTTTATATTCTTTCATTTTTCAGACATTGTTCACTTTTTTTGCTCAAGGTTGTGTTTTTTCCACCTTTCTCTTTTAAAACCTGACTCAGATATTCAATTTAAATCAGATAAAAAACATATTACAGTTTTCCTTTTACTTATCTTTGGAAGGGAGTCATTTAGATCATAAATATGAAAATAGAAAATAAGCTTTCTTTTAACTCCACATAAAAGGAGTCCTTGTGTCAGCTGATGTGATCTCCTGATGTTCAAAGGACCAAACGTTTAATTTACACAACACATACCTGCAGCTTGCCAAAAGGAAAGTTTTCCCTTCATTAAATCTGGTCTGGACCACACTGAACCAGTTTGACTCCATCTGAGCTGGAAAAAAAATGATTAGGAAGAAAATAAGTGTGTCTATGTTCCTGTTGTCTATATCAGGGGTTTGCAATCCTGCAGCTCTGGAGCCACATTTGGCTAACTTTATGTAACTTCTACCAAGAATGACAGAAACCTGCATTATTTATTTTTAAGTTGACAATATGAAGTGTAATCTGTCTTTTAAATGTTTGTAATAAATGTATGAAACTTCCACATCAGAAAGACACAATAGCAATATTTTTAACACTAAGAAAAAATCATTGAAATCTTCAGCTTCATTTTGAATAATCTGAGACTTGAAGAGAGCGAGCTTGATGCTGTTTTTCTCAACGCGTGTCTCTGCTGATCTGAGCTGACTCACCAGGGCTCCAACCTGGCTGCACTCCTCAGATCAAAACACCACTCAGACAAACATCAGGAACATCTGTTTTCATCCACTGCTGTGAAAGCCAGACTTTCATCAGTGATCTCGTCACTCTGCTGGCTATCACAGAACATCATGTTGTTTTTTACTGAGGCTTCAGAGGAGCTGTCAGCACCTGAAGATGATTCAAATAAACAGCAGAAACATCCAAAATATCACTGTCAATAACATGAAATATGAGCAGAATCAGGAGCAATAGAAATGATGTCATTATGTCACGTATTTGGATCACAGTCACTAGTTTTTATCACTATGATTAGAAGTAGCGTTTGGATCATGAGATGAATAATTCTACGCATATGTAATAATTTACAAAAACACACAAGTCTGGCGTATAAAGCTCAACAAAAAGTATATTCAAAATGTTCACTCATTGGATAGTGAGTCAGCCGTTATGTAATGATGTTTGAAATTCTAAAATAGGTGCCACGTGATACAATAAGATCACTACTTTGGTGGAAATAGACCATAATGCATTGCGACCTGAGCCCACAGAGCATGCTAACTGCTCATTCTAAAGTGAGTTTTTTGGACTCGTTGCTAATGAATTTCAACACATCTGAGCTGTAAAGTGTCTCGTCTCCTGCTCTGTCTGAGCTGCAGGGCTTGAGATGAAAAGTGAAATATTTAATAGCTTGTTCTGGACGATATTAATTTATGATGTTTGAATGTTAAAAGCTGTGCTGCAGCTGCTAGTCCATTGGTGTCAGTGAATGTTTCAACAAAGGAATGTATGTGTAATCAAAAATAACATCTGTGTCATCATGGAGACCAGTGATGGTGATCACATTTTCCATCTAAACCAGCTAAATGTTAAATCCATCATTGTTTTATTCAGGTGAATCCACTTATTTATGCAGGCTGCATTTAAGTGGTGTTCAAAATCTATAAGACCTTGAAAACACCCCATTAAAACTCACATATCAAGGATTTCAAGCACACTTAAGAGCCCTGACTTTAAAATATTTAAAAATATCCTAATAACTGAGCAAAAAACTAGTCCAGTTTATTGGATATTTAAGTGTGACTTAATAAAAGAGATTATGAATTATTAACCCTTGTGCAAAACAGAGTAATGAACTATTCTGTAAAAGCTATTAATCAGGAAAAATGTTTAAATAAATATTAAACTAGTCATACGTATTTCTATTAAAACAGTGACAGGGAGTCCATTTTTATGCAAAAAAAATTACCAGAAGTCATCTTGGCTGAGAATAAAACATTATTATAAGAACAAATTTAATCAACACAGTTAATAGAAACAGAGAATAAATTATTGAATCAGCAGGAGCCAAAAAAGCATGGAACATCTATTATCTTGGTCCTAATAATTGCTCTCTCTCTCTCTCTCTCTCTCTCTCTCTCTCTCTCTCTCTCTCTCTCTCTTTTTGCTGCCTGTCCTCAGTAATCTCACTAGGATTTACCTCCTCTGATTTCACACACCGACTCATTCTCTATCATATAAGCTACAGTGAAGTGCTGAGATAAGACGGGAAGCACAAACAATAAGCTCAGAGAATTCAACAATCCACGAGCCCTGAAGCAACCGTTCTATAAATCCTGTCTGTTCCTGAAAAAGAAAAGCGTCCTCACTGCCTTTTTGTCTGAAGGAAAAGAAATTCAGCACAGCCTGTTGTAAAAGAGAAATAATAAACTTCCATCTATAGAAATTGTTCAGATTTTATATTGTGAGGAAAGAATCAGGATAAAGAAAAACTGTTGATTATTAGTTGAAATAATTGGAATTATGCAATTAATATTTGGCAATACTTTGATAGAATCAAGCCACTCATGTGAATTATTTTCATATTTCTGTTTTATAACGTGGAGTTCCAGCTGATCACATCCTCATAATCCTTAAACCTGACCAGCTTTGGCGAGGAACCCAAGTCAAAAAGCTTTTGAGAAAAAAAAAAAACAACATTCATAATTCAACACGGTCTCTAAAGCAAATCTAAGTACTGAACTGATTGTGTGAGATTTGGCTGCAACCTGAGCTCATGCTGTTGACCTCATTCTGTTAGTCGAGCTGCACATTTCTGTCTGTATGAAATATTCTCACTGCTGTGTCACCAACAGCAAATCCCCTTGACTTTTAGGCCTCAGAAACATTAAGAATACACATCAGAAATAGGCTGGTAGCACTGCTGAGTCATAGAAGGAAGGTTGCTGGTTTGACTCCTGCTACAGCCTTTCTGTGTGGAGTTTGCCTGTTCTCCACATGCCCCATGGTACCCAGGTACGGACCAAAAACATGCATGTTAGGCAAACTGGTCACTCTAAAATTGTCCCTGGTGTGAGTGAGTTAGTGGTTGTTTTTCTCATTTGTCTCTGGCGACCTGTCCAGATCCAGCTGCCTGTCACCCCCACTGGATGAAGTGGTTATGAAAATGGGCGGATGGATGGATGTGCAGAAATATGAAATTCTAACATAGATTTCATGTTTAAAGTTACAGATGATCTGATTTAATCACATTTAAAAGGCTCTGATTCCTTCTTGGACAATAAGAACAGAAATGACTTGTCATTTTTTTTAAATGAAAACATTTTAAGGTGAACAGTTTGCTCTAATGTAAATAAAATGGCCATTTCTTGTCAGAGCTTCTGTTTTCTTGAGTTATTTCTTCATCTTCTTCCTCTCTTTTCTTTGCTCTGGTCCAGTTGACTCATTGATCTTCTCTGTCTCCTGAAACCACAGCGCCTGAGCAGCAGGAGGCTAATTTGTGTCCAATTACAAGTCCAGAAAAACTTGTGATTTGTTCACCTAATCTCACTCTGTCTGCAGTAAATCCCTCTGAGAAAACAAAGGTGGACCGCTGCGTGCTTGTTGAGTGTAAATGTGTGTTATTGAGATTTAAAAAAGTGAAGGAAGGCAGTTTCTAACTCACCATTAAATCTAGTTTTGCTCTCTGTTTCTGCCTGAGGGCCACACACACATTCACCACACCGATCACGTCCACTCATCCAAGATTCTCCATCAGCCTCCTCATCATAAGGATTCATGCTTCCTGGAAACAGTGATTTCCAATCACCTGTCCAGGGTTTTCATTTAAAGTATCTTTTATGTAGCTGAGCATTTAATTACAAGTAATTCTAAATAGCTCAAAGGCTACTTTGAGGTTTGCGTTGGTTATGAGAGTATTTATAAACTGGATATTGAGTCTGTCTGTTTTCGCACTGAACAAACTTTTTGACCAGCCTGTGAGTGACTTCAAACTGGGTTCCCCTTCAGATGAATAACAAGCCAATGTTATAAACAGGACAAAAATAATGTTAAAATGACTTAAAAGATAATAAAAGCTCAATTATACCATTTTAAATGATAAAAGCAATTTCCAACTAGTTGTTTGATTGATCAGTTACTAAGGTTGGACTTCTGAGTCTAAATAGTCAGTGTGTTGCTGTCAGGAGCGATTATCAGAAATCCTGTTTTCTTCAAGTTTAGCTGAAGTTTGGGTTTATTCACTTAGCAGATGCACAACAACTATCAGGCACGTAGTGATCTGTGGGAGTAGACAGAGTACCTGGAGGAAAGCCAGCATGCACGGAGAGAACATGCACTGCATGCAGAAAGGCAAGCAGGGAATCAAACCTGCTACCTTCTTGCTGCGAGGCAGTTCTTCGAGCTGCACCACCATGCAAACGTTCTAATCTAACTCTCCTGCTCTCCAGATCACTTTTCCACTGAATTCACATGCAAGTCCATTCTTGAATTATGATGGAATTGACCAGCTGACAGGATTCATTTGATTAGTTATCAGGGTCGACTGTGTGACGTAGTTACCTGCCATATCATGTACACGTTCAAGCGGTGTATTGTTTCAGCGGTTCTCGTTTCGTTTGCTTCAGTTACACAAAACTGGGTCAACATCTTGTTACCATTTTAAAAGATGCAAAAATAACAATACCATTTCTAATTATCCTTTTAAAATAGAAATACACTTTGATTTATACCAGACTTAATCTTTTGTCCAGCTTTGAAGCAGGCTGACTGATGATTATTGTTATGCTGCTCACATCTTTGGCGTCAGCCCACATTAAAAACTGACACGAGCCCAGAACCATTTACAAGACGGACGGCGGCAACTGCAGCTGGGAGAAATTATCCTCATCTCATTCAGGTGTGCATTTCTAGAAGCAATTGTCTTGTATTGTCACGCAAATATTATTAATTGCTTTATATCAAATGACTCATCCACATTATCAGTTTAATCCAATTCAGCGGTGGGTGTCAGCTTTAGATTGCATTGTTTTTATGCCCACAGGAATATGCAGAGGACGGAAAGGAGAGAGAGAAATGGGCAACAAATTAAAAATACTGGAGGACAAAAACACTAATGGCGTCTATTCATAACCAGAGTTTGTGTTCTTTTGGTTTTTACACGTCTCACCTTCTCATTATTATTCATTCTACCTGGAATCAATGATTTTTTCTTGTTCCAGTGATTAAAAAGTTACCTGCAGTGAATACACAACCAGAGGCATGAAGCAGGAGTGCTGATGAAGAGCTGAGTAAGAAGAACTGTGTAATTATGCAAAACAACACGAATGCTCCAGAAAGTCATCGATGAATTATGGATTTGACTTTATTCGGGTGAAAAATCCGCCTTTCAAGTACACAGATGAAATGAAACCACTTGGACAAGTTAAGTGGTTGGAAATGGGCGGCTTGTCTTCGTGTCTTGAATGATTTAATGGTCAGCACACACACACACACACACACACACACACACACACACATGAATCTCCTTGAGATCAAACCAATGAGAACGAAGCCCTGATAAGCTCCTCCCACTGAGACATCTGTGCTAAAAACAAAATATCAGGGAGAATAAACAAAACAAAGAGCTGTCAGCTTAATCAGAATATGACTGTCAAAATAAAAGTCTCATCAGTCAAAGGTTTTGCTTCTGTACTTTTTCTTTCTTTTTTACTTTCTTCATTGCAAACCCATTCCGTCAAACTTGCATTTATTTTGACATTTTTAAATAGTTTTGTCTGATTAAGTTGGCACAGTTTTGACAAAATCAAATTTTAGGCATTGAACAAAAATTTACAAAGTTCCAAAGGCAAACTTTGAACTAGAAACAAAATGTTCGTCTGATTATGAAAATAGTGTTTTGTGTGTGACTTTTAATTATTGCTCTTAATTGACTCTGTTTTCTAACATGGTGAATTTAAGTAAAAAGGAGAAAGTGCCCAGATAAGTTTAAACGTTTACTATTGGACATACAGGCACATCTCAAAAGTTAAGAATATTGTGAAAAAGTTCAAAACTTTTTTGTCTCTCTCACAAACTGAAACTCATATTTTAAAAGTGAATTAGACTGAAATATTTCAAGCCTTTATTTCTTGTAATATTAGTGATTATGTCTTCCTGTCGTGCCCTGCCCCCATTGTGTCCAGTCTGTCCCATGTTCCTCCTCCTGTGTCCTGCAGTAATCCTCCACAGGTATGTCTCGTCTCCCTGATCACCTCCCTCCCTTTAAGCTTTGGATGCTGTCTCTGGTTCAGGAGTGGCTGGACATGAAAGAATGCAATATTTGTCAAACATGTCACGCTAACAGTAAAAGAGGTTTCATTTGTTTGGGATTTTAGTAGTGTGAATATTGATTGTTTGGTGCTTTCTGGTTTATATTTTAAGAAAACTTTACTTTTACAATGTGGCCTTTATGACCTACGATGGCATGGTGTGTACATTTCCTGTTATACCATAATTGAACACATTGTTAGCAGTGATTGTAGATTCTGATTCATCTAATGCAGGGAAGTGTAACTTAATTTGCATCTGTGAACAAAGTTAAATAATTGAAAGTTTTTATTTAATTTATGCAACGTTTTGTTCCAAATGAACGCAGCCTAATGCTGATTTTATTTAAGTCATTACTTGAGTTTTGCCACTCCTACAAAAACACATCTGCCACATCTGTGCCTTTACATGCCTGACTGCAGAAGAGTGGAGCCGTACTGTGATCACGCTGCACTAAGTGCAAGCATGTGACTGTGATTGCTAATTACTGCGAGGACTAATTTGGGTTTGACACTGTGTGAAATTTTACGCCAGGCATAAGAACAGAGCAGATGGGTGGTTTAAATAAACACCTTCTATTAAGGCTGAGGTGTTTTTGAAGGGCAAATTTGAATGAATTTTCACTGATTCACAAAACAGGAAGGTGCCGCGCTTTCAGTGCATTTAAAATTACATCCGACTTTAACTCATTAAAGGATAATTATGGAAACAGTTGGCCAAATTTGTTAAATTTGGGTTAAGATAATATTTTAATTTTCCTGTTTTGACTTTTCTAATCCTTTTAAATTTAAGAGAGAGCATGAATGCGTGACCATGCATAAAAACAGTCTAAATTGAAGGAAGCCATAAAAAGTCCTGTGATGACAAAATATTTCCCTTCATGTTAGCTAATGGGGCTAAAGTGATGCTCATAAAAGGAGTGCTGCAAGATTCCAGTGCCTTTGTGCAATGCAAGAGTCTTATTTTTATCCTTGACTATGTTAACCTTATTATAGATGAGATCATGCACGGAAAATGTAAAGCGGGTTGTTTGATCATTATTGTGTTTTAATACAAATTATACATAGTCCAGGATAAAGCTGTTTGTTCCTGCCCTATATCTCCCCCGACCTGAAAACTGTCAGGTGCTTTTTGGAGAGGTTGACCTCTTCAACTGAAACTCAAACTCGTGTTAACAAACCCTGACTCTGTGGGACTCAGCTGAGCTGGAAACAGCAGGATTTAAACATCAAAAAGAAGGAAATGATGTCCTGGAACATTCCAGGTTCGTTGAAAAGGTCTGAGAACTTTAGAAATGTGAAGATAAACAACCTTATTGACAGAATGAAGTCATGATTTCTTATTCCCACATGTACAGGAGCTTTTTGTATAAATGCAAAAATCCGCTGCATAAAGGGGATTATACATAAATCTTTAAATAAAGGCTAAATGTTGATGAACTTTAATAAGCATAAAACCCTCATATGGCTGTCTCTGAACACTCAACAGTTTTGTTTGAGAGGGTTTTCAGTAGATTTGTTAATATAATTTATTATTAATTAGAACGTTGGCTATTTTTAAGTCTACTTTGATTAACAGTGCTTGTGCCACTTCCCACAGGCAGCAGCTTCACTGAACCACCACAGTTTGAGGAGCCACTTCTTCAGAGGCTGTGAGGCTGTTGGGTCTGTAACGCTGAAGCTTCCTGTACAGAAACTATATCACCTTGAACCACATCTGTAAATCTTCTGAAAACTTAAGATATTTGGAAACCCTCATTTTGTTGATATTAATAATCACTTTTAAGGCTGTAGTTTGTTACCATGTAGGCTAGTTTATTTATTTTTTGTCATAGTCAATTTAATTATTATTTATTGGTATATAGTTGGTTTATTATTTAGTCTTCATTAGTCTAATTAGTTTAATTTCAGTTGACTTATTCTACCATTTAGCTTAATGTGTTTGTTTCTAATTAATCTAATAATTATTTAGTCTAATATGTTGAATTATTGCTTCTTTATTATTTTGTCTGGTTTTATTATTAATTTAGTTTTTTTTATTATTAACCTTTGTGACCTTGAAGTTTAATTTCTGACCATGTCATGTGAAAACAAAGTTGTTGTTTTAAAATTTGACTTTACAGTGATAAAACAAACATGAATGAACTCTTTGGGTTGTTTTATTTGAGTCAGTCTCATTAAATAAATCAGAACAGTTCTCATTCAAATCACAACATTACAGTAATACAAACCTTTCTGAGGTTTCTTCAAACACTGATGTCAAATATTCCTCTCACAGGATTTGAATGCATCCGTTTGCTCTCCATTTAAAAATCAACTCTTGTCTCGTGATGTTTTCTTGAGCAGCACAAAAGCTGAATTGCCATCCAAACAGCTCCAGAGGATTTAATAAATAATCTTACTGCAGTTTTTGATCAAGTTTTTTATAGAACAGCAGTAAGGAGATGGTTCAGTGAAAGGAAAGTCAATTTGTGAATGTCCAATACATTTAATTCAATTCAAAAGGATTTTGGTCATTTTTTTATACATGCAAATGTCAAAAATGCAAAGTAAACCCATTCCATTAGTCGTTTGGACAGAGAAAGTGACAGTGTGAGATCAGACTTTCACACCAACACATGTAATAACACACAAATACCCCCAGTGGTCCAACACAAGACACAAGGTCATGGCATTTTCATGTTAGGACAGGATGAAAATAGAAAGAGGGCCATGAGCTGGACACACTGAGGCACAATGAGTCAGAGGGCTGATAACGCAGACCAACTGAATCAGTGGGCTGAAAGCAGGAGGCATGGTGTGTTTGTGCTGCTGTCTGTCAGAGGGGACACTACAGGGAGGACATCAGAGAGACGATGTTCCTTGGTTTTTAGGGGGCAGTGCTGCAGGTGGGGAACACCAGGCCTGCAGGTCCCTGTGGATGTTTGATGTTCCTCAGTCCAACACACACACACACACACACACACACACACACACACACACACACACACACACACACACACACACACACACACACAGGCTAAAAATAGCCCCTCTTCTTTTATTCCAGCTGGATTCATTCTCTCATTTTTTTCTCTCTTGTGTACATATGCACAAATGCACACACACAGATTTTCTGCAGTCTTGCGTGCACTGCATTCTTGCACATGTGTCTCTTCTGTTTCATAATTTTGTTATCTCCTCTACAGATGATTTCAAAAGCTTTAATATTCTTTTCTATCAACCATCCTAAGTTTGATCCCAACTGTTTAGATATCTTTTTTCAAACCTTAAAATATAACAAAATTAGCTCTTTAAACTACTTTTACAAAATATTTAGCTTTGCTGGCAAAATTAAACTGTCTTACATGCATGTTCAAATCCAAACCTGATGTGCCCCCATTGACTCTAACTTGTGTTTATCAGTCATTTATGCATCTTGTCAGACTGCAAATCACTCCAGTCAACTTTCAGCTGTGTGTTGAATTGTTTCTAAAATTGTTTTGAGGGAACACTGCAGGAAGGGTCTGCTGACAGAAGAACACTGATGCTGCATTCACATTGCTTTATAAAAAGAAGAATGAAGGCAGACTGTGTTTGGGAGAATAATGATTTGAAATATGTGTGTGTGTGTGTGTGTGTGTGTGTGTGTGTGTGTGTGTGTGTGTGTGTGTGTGTGTGTGTGTGTGTGTGTGTGTGTGTGTGTGTGTGTTTTAGCATCTCTGTTAGATACATTTCTATATAATATCAACTCAAAAGTATTTATTCAAGATGACTAATCTCCCAGTCTACTGATAATAATGGTCATAAATAATGTTCCCTTTCTTCTCCTTCCTCATTGCCATTCCATAAACTTTATCATGCTTGTTATATCTAAAAACACTGGTTCTGGTCTTTCTTTTCCCCTGTTGTCCCTCTCTGGCTACACCCTGGAGATTGCTTCTATTCACATTCAGAATGTTCACTTGATTCATTACATTATTATTAACATCAGAATGAATTCGAGCTGTCTGTAATTAGTGACATCTATGCTTTAAAGCATTTCACCAGTGTTTCCTTACAACTTATAGATGAGAGGCAGGAGGGATTAGGAGTTTCATTTTATTTGTTTTTTATTATGTTTGATTCTGTTTTTTGTGAAGCACTTTGTGATTTTTTCTATGAAAGGTGCTATATAAATAAACTTTACTTTACTACTTACTTTACTTTCACATGAACTGTGTCAGGAAACAAACTGATTAAGAGGGAGAAGGGAAGATGACCAGGGTTAGGTGTGTAAAAGTAGTTTTTCATGGACAAACACTGCCCTCTTGTGGTCAATATTTAGAAATGTGAAATCTTCAAACTGAATGTAGTGTTTTATTATTTGGTTTTACCACGTTTAATGTACAAAAATAGGCTTTAAAATGTAAACAACACACAATTTATTGGCAAAGAGAATAGAAAGTTAAAAGCAATATTGGTTAATGGTCAGTACTTTTCGGAAAATATAATTTAAAAAAGAAAAAGAGACACTTGTTTGATTTTCATCTTAAAAAGAAAGATGGAAAAAGAGTAAACATTTTTGAATCAACCCGTGTATCATTCGTTCAAACCAATAATCTAAAAAGCAAAAAACATGATTTATTTTTTATTTGTTTTTGAAACAAATAGAAAACAAAAGGGTCTTGTTTTTCATGCCTTCAATTCTAGTCTAGGATCAAAAGTGAGAAAACGGTCATTTGTCCACCAGAACGTGCTGTATATTAACAATGTTGTAATGTCAGGAAACCGCCACAAGAGGGCGCGTGTTTGTCAGCAGAAGCAGAAACCAAAGACCAAAAATTCACAAGATAGTTCACTGCTTTGCACTACCATCCTTGCTAAATACACCTCACTTCCTTAGCTAGTTGTTTTTAAACATTACTGCCTTGATTTATAATGAGTTTTTTTTCTTTTCCGTTTTACTTTCTACTTTTATACAGAAGGAACTTATCCTGACGGCTGTGTGTCAGATACATTTCTGAAGACAATTTAACAACGAGCACGAACACATCTAGACGGGGGGACTCATATCAATGTAACACCTGGTAAGTAAACATAAGCAATGAAAAAATCTAATTCGTTCTTAAATTTCATTGTTATTGTTAATGTTATGTGTCAATATGCTCATTAAAAATGACCAAGTCGTGTAAGTAAACACTTCTGTTTTAAGAATATGTCGCGAGACTGATTTGTAGTAAATTCTTCTTACTTTATTTTACGATCTATGGTTATTATTACTCTATTGCACCGGAAGTGATTTGCTGCCTTCGTCACTTTCCCCCAACAGCGCGAAAACTGTAGTTTGATTAGCCGAAGTGAAAGTCTTGTGCAGGGTGAGTCGAGTGAAAAGTGTTTTTGTGTCGCTTTAGAGTTGTGCTTTTAATCAAATGTAATTCCGTGTTACTCTACGGTGGCCCATTCTGTTTTACTTTGTGTTATTAGTTGTAAAACATCGCGGTGTAGCTTGATAGCCAAACTTCGTCATTAGCTAACCTGTTAAGAGTAAATACTTTGGGTTTTTAGACTTGCACATAATAAACACAAGGATATAAGGATTTTAAAGGATGCTAGCTTGATTTAAATATAACAAAGACGTCTGAGTTCGAAACCTGATAGTGTTTCTCCAAATAAAAGTTCAAAACATCTTAACTTTGTAATGTTGTTTTCACGTGGTTGCTAATTAATCTATTAAAGAATTGAGGTCACATTAAAATGTAGTCGTACTAAGGTCACATGTTCCTTTCAAGTTATGTTTTAAGTGTTTCAGTCTTTGAGAGTTGAATGTTGTTGGAATAGCAGTTTTAGAGTTATTGCACAGTTTTGTTTGTAATGGTGAGTAGTAAAACGTTTTACAAACAACACATGAAGGAGGTAAATAATGTGACATGTGAAATTGTCTAAAATAGTTGCATATCTTTGGCTGTGCAATGCAAACTAATGTGAAATAAATTACAATTGTCAACAGATTTAATCACTTTCTGAAGCATTTAGTGGTAATGAAATATTTAGTGTTGGATGGCATATTTTTACGACATGTTTTAAATATGTATCCCCATTTCCTCTCTTTCAGAAAGCAAAAATGTCAAAGATCGATAAAATGAGCATCCTTGGGGTGAGGAGCTTTGGGATAGAGGACAAGGACCAACAAGTCATCTCTTTCGTTCCTCCTCTAACTGTTCTGGTTGGACCCAATGGTGCAGGGAAAACGGTATGAAAACATTAAGATAAGGTTAACTGGGAAGCATGGCCACAAACAAGTCTTTACAGTACCTTGGCATTTTCATATTTTCCAAATGGCAACTAAACAAACTAGCTAAATGATAAATACTACTTTCATTTTATATTACTTGACACATGTTTTGTTTTTGATCCTTTCAGACTATTATTGAATGCCTAAAGTATGCAACATCAGGAGAACTTCCCCCTGGTTCTAAAGGAGGTGCTTTTGTTCATGATCCAAAGGTTGGTTGTATTGTATTAATAGTTTCTTATTGTATTGAAGGTTTTTGATTTAATTTGTCTAATTCACTTGAAATAATCACAGTGTGACTGAAGAATCAAATTTAATTTTGTTAATTTTATATAAATATATGTTTTATGCAAACTTAGAATCAGTGAATGTATCTACTTGTATAGTTTAACAAAGTTACATTTAAAACTGTCCGATATTTGTTTTAAAAGTGATCCTATTTTATTGCAGGATGCCCATGAGACCGAGGTCCGAGCTCAGATTAAACTCCTATTCACTGATGTCAACGGAGAGAAAGTCGCCATTCAACGCTCCATGTCCTGCACCCAGAAGGCAAAGAACTACACTTTTAAAAGCCTAGAGCAGGTCATTACAAGAATGAAGTAAGCCACACTTAAGTTTTCTATTATTATTTTATCCTGTGTTTGAAAAATATTTACAAATATTACATTATTTTCTTCTTTTTTTCCCATTTGACTTTTCTTAAAACTAGGAATGACTCATGAGATTTTAAATCTAATTTCCAAGTGTCCTGACCAAGACAGGCGACCTCTCAGTTAGCGCTACATTGCAACACATATACATCAAAAGTTTGCATATTGCTGAAAAACATAAAAGGAACAACTGTACAAATTTAAAGGAGTCAAGCGATATACTCCATAACTTTGTGCAACAGTCAGAGACGGCAGCAGAGATTATAAATCTAAATATTTGCATCCAGAGTGTTTAGAGTATAGGTACTCAAGGCAGGACAGACCAATCATGTGCCTCCCCACTTCCCAAGCTGTTAATATTTTATAGAATTCACTGCGAAACGCCGCAGCATCTCTCGCATTGCCCCAGGAAGTGGAGCTACTGCAGGTGAACAGCGACACAATTCTCCGTGTTTTATTACTAAACAGACCGCTTTGGTCAAAGTCAGACCTAAACAACGAAAACTGGTCAAAAAAAGCCAGAAAACTGCCTCACTCATTCATATACTGACTCAGTCTGTGAACCCTGAAGAGTGGTGACAGTTTGGAGGTTTGGGGGTTTTGCTTTTGAGTTTGAGAAGTTTTCTTTTTCTGGCATTTAAAATTAGAATTGCACAAAGTGCGCTGAACATTATTAAAAGTGTTGGACATGGTGTTTTCCTCAGTAAATGACTTCTTGTGATTTCTTCAGAGATGGTAAGAGAGTGAGCTTGTCTTCGAAGTGTGGTGAGCTGGACCGGGAGATGATTTCTGCGTTGGGTGTGTCCAAGCCTGTGCTGAATCATGTCATCTTTTGTCACCAAGAGGAGTCCAGCTGGCCGCTCAGTGAAGGCAAAGCTCTTAAAGACAAGTTTGACTCCATCTTTGCTGCAACCAAGTTAGTCCAATGGTTATTTTTTCCTTAATAAGCAACAAAAACAAATTTTATCCCTAAATATACAAATTATGTTATTTGACATGTCTTTTTTCTAGGTATATTAAAGCTCTGGAGACGATGCGCCAGCTGCGCCTCAGACAGAGTCAGACAGTCAAAGAATGTCAGGTGGAGCTGCGATACCTGAAACAGAACAAAGAGAAGGCTCAGCAGATTAGAGAGACCGTGGCCACCAAGGAGGCTCATCTGATGGCGTCAAAGGACAACATCCAGCAGATAGAGAGCCAGATTGATCCTCTTGAGGTGGGTTGATGGAGAATGTTTGAGATGTAACTAACATAACACTGATCACACAGGGCTGCAGCAATATAATGTTTTAGCAATTAAGTGTCTTATTGAATAATCTATTGATTCTTCAAGTACTCTAATGTAAATGTACAGTGTCAGCTGTTCCCAGCTTCATTTATTAAATGTGCTCTCTCCTTTCTACAGTCAAATCTGTGTGTAGTCTTGTTATATTCGAGTACTGCTAAAGATGAATTCAATTGTTATTTGGTCTATTTATTTATTTATTGAAAGTTCTTCCCAGAACATGTATCTTTATAGTCACCAGATCTTACAGCTCTATCTAACAACAAGACCTCAGAATGTTTATGACTCACTGGCTTTGTTATTTTTATTGATTAAGATGATGAACATTAGGGAAACAGACTTCATCTCGGTGCAGAACCTGTTCGTAAAAACATTTTTTTTCTTAATCTTTACAATCGAATCTGGACAAAGCGAAAGGTGTGACACTTTAATTTTAATGTTTTTGTCTCTGTCTGCCCTGTAAAATGAGAATGTGGCCTCACTGTAACAACTAATGACCACAGGGAATCCAGTTTTATTCACAAATACCTCAGATGTTTGTATGAAATTGTTGATGACGTTCCTGTTGGGCTGAAAGTTACGTAGGTAATAACTATCCCCATGAAACGCAGCGCGAAGTCACGTGGTTTACATGAAGCATCGATTCTATTAATTTTGCCTCCCATATTTTTGTATTTTAATAATTCGATGAATCGTTTCAGCCCTGATCACATGTGAACCTTTTAGGTCTGTAATATTTCTTCCTGTCACTCAAAATTATCTTTAGAATCGACTGATTGATATTGACACAAAGTTGGGGAAAGTGATGAAGCTGGACAATGACATAAAGGCTTTGGACAGCAGGAAGAAACAAATGGAGGAGGACAACAAGGAGCTGGAGGAAACGATGGAACAGGTACAACAACACTTTACAGTTCTTAAATATAGAAACAGCATTTTAAAAGTTTTCCTTTTTCTATTTAACATTTACATTAACTTTTGAAGGTTTTGTGCATCTTTTGTACTTATCCACTCTCAAAAATTACATAGTGATTTAATGCTCTTATTGTTCATAAACATGTAGGATTTCTTCTAGTTTTGTTCATATTACAATCACAGAAGCGTTTTTGAATCAATCTTCTGATCCTGTTGTTTTACTGAACTGTATTTATTATAAGTCTGAGAGCCCCTCTAACCCAGTGAACGTTGTGACGCAGGTGTTCCAGGGTTCAGATGAAGAACTGCAAGAAATTTACCAGAACCACCAGAGGACGGTGAGGGAGAAGGAGCGGAGGCTGACGGACTGTCAGAAAGAGCTGGAGAGAGCTGGACGAGAGTGTCAGAGACTCAACAGAGTCAAGGCTGAGCTGCTGGTAGAGCAAGGTACTAATAATGTTGGGTATGATTCAGTCTGTTTAATGACTGATTGCTTTCAGTAATTTAGAAGATATTTATAAAGAGTGAAAACCAGATTGTTTTTAGTAAATTAAATGGTGAACATTTCATGAATGCATGTGAATGTTGAGAGGTTAAAGACAAACATTTCCTGCCTTGGTTTCTTTTTGTTGCGACGCACTGGCATGTGATTCAGTTCTTCTGATTTTGAAACACAAGCTGAAGGCTGTTCCTTGTGATTAATAAAAGAAAACCTCTATTATTTTTTCCTCAGGTCGTCTACAGCTGGAAGCCGATCGCCACAGTCAGAGCATCAGGAGCCGTGATACTCAGGTAAGAGGAGTAGACTGATTAGGAAGTTCTGTTTATTTATTTCAGGCATTAGAACTATGCACAAAGTTATTATTATACAATTAATCCCCATCACCTCTCCTCGGTCTCACAGGTTCGCTCTCTGTCGTCCTTCTTGGAAATGGAGGGCTACGATCGTCCACCCTTCACCTCTCTGCAGCTTGAGAGCTTTCATCAACACGTCTCACAAAGACTTGAGCAGGAGAAGGAAACACTCAGTCAGATCCTGGTAAGACATGAACACAATTGTCAAATTATCTCTAAAATAACCAGTAAAAAGACAACAGTTCAGCACATAATTTCACTTATATTTGTGTGTACCTATGCTAATCTGTGTGATATCTTGTTGTTGTATCTATTCAAATCTTGCATCGCATGAAATTCAAGGGTTTTTTAGTTTTTGATAATTGGATACAAAATTACTCCTTCCTTTGCAGTAAAAACAAATTTGCCCCACATTTCAATTTAGGGAAATTGCCACACTATTACCAAAAGCCTTGATTTAGTCATCATTCTTCATTTTAAAGTGGTGCTCTATCAGGTATTCATGTACAGTATGGACCATAGCCTCCTGTGATATCACTCAAAGTGAGCTGGTCTCGAGGAAGTGGAAAAAGTCCTCTGACTGGACATTTGGACTCCTGCCAAATGGTGACAAACCAGCGGCTAATTTTTGTGTGTTTAAAACAACTCTTGTACTGTTTTTCCTTTAATTGAAAATAAAAAGTAAAAAAAAAACAAAACAAAACAACTCTTGTTCAAAAAAATTCATATAGCGTAATAAATTGCTATATTACCTGTTTGTAAAGATGGATACCGTTTGTTTAGTTTGTTTCTACTGAACAATGTCTGAATTGCTATGCTACTCAGCATGAACACTATAAAGTAAACAAACAGTATCTACAAAACGGTAGAGGTTCTCAGCCATGCAGTAAAGTGTTTTAACGCATCAATATAAAATTTTCGAGCAGAAGTTGTTTTAAATACCAGGAAATTAGCTACTAGTCTGTCACCGTTAGGCAGCAGTGTCTCCAGTTAGAGGACGATTTCATGTTTGTAGATATCAGCTGACTTTGAATGATGTCACTGGTGGGTCCATACGGTCCATACTATAGATAATAACGGACTGAACGCCACTTTTAAATGACCAAAACATCCCTTTAAAATGTTTGTGCTTCTGGTGTAATTCTGTCAGAATACAAACATTTCTCCTTAGAAAAATTACTACAAGCTGTTTTTTTCTTCATACTATTGTAGCCTGATTATTGCCTTTTAATGTTGAGAAGACCTTCTGATTTATGTTAATCTAAAAATGTAACTCATCTCAATAGCACCTCTTTTCTTCTGCAAGTACTCTGTAATTTAATTTGTTTACACATTACATTAGTATGAGTTGGACTGTGGTCAGCGATAACAGGTGAGTGTGAAAGCAGAATTTTAGCATCAACATTAAAAATGAGTGAAACAGAGACATTATAACAATAAAAGATATTTTTAGAGTCAAGACCAAGCCACATCAGTCTGATAAATCTATCGATATGTTTATCATATGCAATACTATGTTTTCTTTTGTTTATGTAGGCAGATCTGCAGGAAAAGGAGCAACAAAAGCAGCAATCAATTGATGAAATGAGGGATAAGAAGACCGGCCTGGAGAGAACCGTAGAGCTGAAGAGAGACATGCAAGGAAAAAAGCAGCAAGAACTGAGGAACATCAGAGCAGATCTGCAGGGGCTCGAGGGTTCATCCAGTCGGCTGCAGGAGCTGGAAAATGAACTGGCTAAACTGGTCAGAACACAGTCATCTTGCACCTGATTATTAACATATTTTGGGTAATCACAAAAAACAAAGCTCCGTATGTACCAGGTTACACCTGGTAATAAAACCCTCCCCCACATGCTCTTAGACTACGTTCACACTGCAGCCAAATGCGCTTCAAATCCGATTTTTTTCCCTCATGCGACCCATATCTGAGTTTTTTAAGACAGTCTGAACGGCACAGATCCGATTTTTTCAATTCCGACCCAGGTCTCTTTCATATGTGGTACTGAATCGGATACGTATCTGATGTTTTTGAAAGCGACTTCATTCTGAACGGACATGTCGCATTGAATCCGCCTCGTACGTGACCGACAGGAGACAGACCACTAATCAGCGCAGGCGGAGGGAAACGCTCCAACACGTAGAGCTGATACTGGAGACGGAGGCAGTCGGTGGACAGAAAGTGAGGTTTAGGACTTGATTAGAAATATATTAGGTGACAATTCTGTTCAAGTGAACTTAGCGCTGTGGCGTGGACTCGCGTTTCTGGGAAGCGCTGTGGCGGTCCCCGTGTGATGAGTGATCTGACGAACTAAAATGGTTTTTAATCAAAATAACTGTGCGAGCGCGACGTGGCGCAGCGCTGATGTCTCCGGTGTATTTCAGCCTTAAAGATATCTTACCGTAATCGGGCCATGTTCAAGTCCAAAGCCATTTTACTTCCGTAAACAGAGCACGTTATGTGTGACGTCTTGTCATCGTCTGCGCATGCGGGCCGCTTTGGGGCCGTGATTCGTTCACACTGGAGACTGTTTGCTGTCGCATTTCAGTTGTAGTGTGAACAGCCAGACAAAAAAATCGGATTTGATTAAAAAATCAGATTTGAGCATTAAGACCTGCAGTGTGAACGTAGTCTTAGTGAGTAGATACCACTTTCTGTTTCTGTTAACAAATAAACATGCAGACAAATTTAGACACTGTCAACCAATGTGGGCAACACACAGGAAGTCAGTAGTAGGTGTAATAACACTACAAAGTCAGTTGTTACTTGAAAATATTATAACAAGAAACATAGTTTCTGATCTCAGTGAATCAAAAGTATTCTGGTGTTTGAGAGTGTTTTTTGTTATGTAACGGATTATATATAATAAAAATAAGTTTAATGAGCTGAAAATGTGAATAAATATAATAAAAAAAAATAACCTAGGATCTGCATCCCACATGCACTCCATGAACTGAATGAGCCAACCTCAACAGTCCTGAGTGTTTTTACTTTAGAGCCAGTATTTTTTACTTGCTTCTAGCTCTTTTATTTTCCTTTTTTTTTTTGTTATGTAAATCTAAAAACATTTCCACAAAAGATCAACCATTTACATTTAAATATAAATGACAGCTGTCAAATAATGATATTTTATGGGTTAATGTTATATGTTTTCTTTTGCATAAAGCATTTCCTTTACACTATACCCCTGCTCATGGGTTGTGTTTTTTCTAATAGGAGCGGGAGCTGCAGCAAGCGGTTCAGAGCTCCACTGTGGAGGAGCTGAAGACTGAGATTGAGGAACTCCAAAAAGAAAAGCTTGAACTTGATCGTACACAGAGGCGGCTTGACCAAGAGATGCAGCTTCTTAACGCACACACAACTGCACGCACACAGATGGACATGTTGAAAAAGGACAAAGTATGATTTTGACACTATTTGATTCCATCATAAAGCCCTTTACACTGTTAAACTACTAGAGAATGGGTCAACTGTTTTAATTATGCAAACTTTTTCCTTCTATTCAAGCCAAAGTAATCTGACAGTTTTTTATATCTGCATCTCTCATTTTTTTCTTGTCTTTTATTATTTTCTCCTCCTTCTTTGTTCTTCCAGACAGATAAAGAGGAACAGGTACGGAAAATCAAATCTCGTCACAGCGACGATCTTGTGTCCCTCTTGGGCCACTTTCCCAACAAGAGAGAGCTGGAAGATTGGATCTATTCCAAATCAAAGGAAATCAATAGCACCAGGGACCGACTTGCAAAACTCAAGTTAGTAATAAATGTTTACTATAAAACACATTTGAGTTGAGAGGTTTTAAATAATGCATGTCTTGTATTTGCCTCTGTTCTATTGCGGTTGCGTAAATCTCAGTAAGGATTTGGCATCCAATGAGCAGAATAAAAGCCATATTTCTGCTGAGCTGCGTAAGAAGGAGCAGCAGTTAATGAGTGATGAAGAGAAGTTCTTCAGTGTGTGTGGGAGTCAAGATCTGGAACAAGACCTGGGCAAACTGCAGGAAGATCTGGAGAAGATTTCCAAACAAAGAGGTAGCTGGTCAGGAGCAGAAATTTAAGGGAGCCTCTTATGAAAACACTGAAGATACATTAGCTGGTCAGCTTTAGGACAGCACGTTGAAAAGATGAATGTTGATTTGTTTTTTCTTATCCACTTGTCCTGGTAAAGCCATGTTAGCAGGAGCCACAGCAGTGTACACCCAGTTCATCAGTCAGCTGACAGAGGAGAGGGAGCCCTGCTGCCCCGTGTGCCAGCGAACATTTCCCTCAGAGTCTGATCTACAGGAAGTCATCAGCGACATGCAGTCAAAGCTGCGCCTGGTGCCAGACAAACTAAAAAACACGGAGCAGGACCTGAAGAGAAAGGAGAAGAAGAAAGATGAGATGATGGCTCTCAGACCTGTCAGGTACAGAGTGCCAGTGTTTTGAAGTCAAATTGCTATTTGACACACATAATGAAAAGCAACAAAGATCAGTTTAGGTCAAAATTATGAATGAGTTTCACATTAAGTTTAAAATGATTAAAACTATGCTTTCAAAATGTTTCATCCTGTAAGTCCTGCAATTACAGGATGAAACATTAGATCAGCCTTTATGAAGTCAGTCACTAGATGGAGCTAATTTCTCAGATGTTCTAGTATTTATCTTTAGATCTTTCCTTTGTTCTAGAGGTCAGCAGAACCTCATGGCTGTGAAATAATCCAACAACTTGTTTTTTAGTGTCCTCTGTATTTTCTTGCGGTGTCCATCAAGGATTTTTTAGTTTTTTGTAAAAACTTCTTACTCTACAAATTATTTGAACTTTAATATAAACAAACCCCTGATGACTTGATCTGTTGCCTCTCCTACAATATAATTCAGGCAGCCATAGATAAAGCTAGTCCACATACATTTTTAAATAAATATTACACCTTATACTCCTTGCAAAGTTTAATTTTGACCTTTGAATTTATTTCAGGAAATCCATTGTCCAGTTTCAGGAGAAGGAGCTGCCTGAGCTGAGAAACCAGCTTCAGGTTGTGAACAGAGAAATTGAGAAGCTCAAATCTGATGTGGAGGAGCAGGAGACTCTTCTTGGGACCTTGATGTCTGAGGAGGAAACAGCCAAGGCCTGCCTGCAGGACATCTCTCTAATGGACAGATACTTGGTACCACCCTCTTGTCTGTGTCTTCCCAACATATGTGACTTAAATTCAGTTTCTGACAGAGATACCCAGAACACATTCTGACCTTTCACCTCTTGTAGAGAAAGTCCTTCTTTTGTTTCAGCTTTAAAACATCGTGGGAGCTCAGTTTTTACTTGTTCTCTTTTGAGTTAGGTCTAGTGATTGTTTGGTGTTTGGGGGTCTGGAGACAGTACTTTGGTAACAGAAGCAGAAAAAACTTGTAATTTGTTAGACAGGCTTCAAATGAGGACTGGAAGCTCATGCCAGGATGCAGGTTTTACCAGCAGAGTGTTATTCATTTAACCTGTCAGTGGTCATCAGTGTTGGTCAAGTTACTGGGAGAAAGTAATCCAGATAGTTTACTGATTACTTATTTTCAAAAGTAATTATTTACTTTACTAATGACTTAGTTACGTACTTTTCAATACTTTTGAATACGCTATAAAGCAACAGACCTTTCAGCATAATTCTATTCTTTCTGCATCCATCACATCAAACTGAATCAAATGAAACAGTCTCCTATTTAAAACTTGTTTTGTCTTGATATTTTAACTCTATGCACATTGCATCAAGCAAAAATTAATTCTAGTCTCTGACATGAAGGAATTCGTTCAATATTTAAACCAATTTTCCGCACATTCAACCAGATTTGATGGAAATAAAGCAAGTCTTTCTCCTGTTGCTGGAACTTCTTAAACAGTGCCATGATATCAATCCTACACCTAAAAACAACAGCCAGTCATTGTTTTTAGACAGTAAAAACTACAGGGCTTAAAACTACCTTCAAAAATGTGCAGGAGCACTTGTTACTTGAAAAAAATTAATGGATTACAGTAACGCATTACTTCTACCATGTTACTGCCCATCACTGGTGGTCATAATGTTATGCTTTGTTACATTTCTGTCTCCATTTCCATTGGGTGAGACATTTGCAGTACACTTAAAGTGTAAAAACACTTAAGTTTCCTTAAGTTACATTCTTTTTCTTTTCTTAATTGACGCTCAAGTAATGACCTGGAAATTAATCTAATTTTCTTTATGTCTTGTCTTTTGTTTAGATGGACCTAAAAGAGTTGGAGAGAAAAATCGCTCAGCAGACGGCTAAACTCCAGGGAGTAGACTTGACCAGAACTGTCCAGCAAGTTAGTCAGGAGAAACAAGAAACTCAACACAAGCTTGACACAAGTAAGACGTCATCATTAAGAAACGCGTCACAGGAAAATTCTGTTGCGGTCTTGGTGTTTTATTTTTGCTTACATCGCTACTTAAATCAACTTGACCTTAACTACTGTTTGAACCAACGTTATCACACAGCTTCCAGTATGTGATCATGAAACAATTAGCTTTTTAATGCCTCATAGGTTTGATAGACTCCTATTACTGGACTGATAACAAGATGATGAAATCCTTGAGGTTTAGTGAACATGTGAGAAAAAATTGATACATTTTAGAAAGTCGGGGAAATGAGTCATTTCTTAAGTTTCGTTGACTTCAAGATCATCTGTTCACACAGTTGTAAGCAGGTTCCTCTTGTTGGGAGACAAGGGAACAAATAATCACCCTTGAGTTCAAATGTTCAAACACAGCTCAGGAAGTTGGTCTGTGTAACTTGGAAAAGGAGATTGTCAGTAGATTTACCACGATGTATATTTGTGCCATAAAGTCAAAACCCAAAGAATATGTGTGCTAGTTTTATAAAGCTATAAACCGAGTCAACATAACACTGATAAATGTTCACAATAAATGGAGCCATAAGAACGAAGTGTAGATTTTTTCAGCATCATCTCAGACCTTGAGTTCTTTTTTGAACACAGCTTATTATTCCAGCTGGGCAGTGAAATGTCAAAGTGTGTTCCAATAAATTAACAAGTTTTTCTACCAGTTCTGCTAAGATTAATGATTAAGCATCACTTTGTGGGGAGAAGAAATGATAAAGTGATTTTTTATATTCTTTACCTATCCATGTCTTTCCAGCTTCCAGTAAAATGGAACTAAAACATAAGCTGATTCAGGGCCAGCAGGATCAGATTCAGAAGCTGAAAAGTGAAGTAAATGAGACGAAGGCTGAGAAGCTCCAGCTCAGCAGCAACATGCAGAAACGGCAGCAGCTGGAGGAGCAGTGTGTCGAGTTCACCACAGAGATACAGGCCCTGACCAGGGACATCAGGGTACTTAGTTTTTAAATTAATTTGCTTTTATTCACTTAATGTGCATTATGTTTTGCATTGCTAAAAATACATTCAGTTTTCAATGAACACTTTTCAAATTTTTTACACTTTGTGGCCAATCAGGAGGCAAAAGAACAAATGTCGCCTTTGTCTGCTGCCCTGGAGAAGCTACAGCAAGAGAAGCAGGAGCTGGTGGAGCGCAGGAGGCAGAAACAGGAAGAAGGACAGGAGAAGGTAGATGGAGCTTCACACTTCTATTTCTCATTGTTCTCCATCCTAAAACTTCAGTTTAGCTCCAAACTCCCTATACTGTGTTCCAAAAGTTTTTATATTTCTCATGTTTTCACTGGTAATCATTTTTGAATGTTTACACATTTCTCTGTGATCATTGGTTTATCTCTTTCTGACAGATTAATGGCATTAAAGAAAAAGTGAAGACAGTCACCACATTGGAGCGTGACATTACTAAATACACAGACGAAGGGAAAAAGGAATATAAAGAGGTAATGTCTTCATCTCTATTAGTCAGACGTTGTCAAACTTGCAATTTCTTTGTGATGCTGTTACTTTGTGCTTTATATTAAAATCAATAAAGTTTTAAAACTTTGAACCCCTTTTTTTTGCTTTTAAACCCTTTTTTTTTAATTTGTTTTAAAAGATTCAGCATAATAATTTTGTCTGTAAATTAAGTAACTATGTTTGTGGCTGCAGCAAAAAGAATCTGAGCTTCAAGAAACCAACACTCAGCTCCATGAAGCTGAGAAACAGAAAGAGAAGATAAACAAGGAGATGGGGAACATCCGGCAGGACATCGACACTCAGAAGGTACAAACTCCAGAGTCACTGTTTTATTCTTGATTTTTGTAGCTCTTTTAATTTACAAGCAGTTGAATTCAATTTGTTTACCTTTTTTTAATTAAAATACTATTAATTAAAGCCCTTAATAGTTTTGTTTTTACTGTCATGTTGTGTGAGATGACAGATGACTGTTTTTGTTCATTTTAATTGGTGTAAATCTCCTAAATTCACCTAAACTTTCCTCCTGTTTGTGAACATCATGCAGCATCATGAACTTGATTATTATTTCTATTTAATATTGACAACTTTAACCTATTTTTTTCAGTTTCTTTGTCAAATCATTCGTGCTTAATAATTTGTGCATCTCTGGAGATGGTTACATCTGACATTCTGCTGCCAGCTTAATTTCCTGAAGTCATTTTACATTTAAACAAGAGAAGAAATTGCCAGTTTTTTCACAGAAATACAAAAATCGAATTTTTTGACTGTACTGCCAAAGACTAGTTCAAGAACAAATTTAAGATAGATTTTTATTATAATTTTGCTGTTGTATTTATGCATTGGGGCAGCGTGTAGCTCAGTAGGTAGAGTGGCCGGTCTGGCAACCGGAGGGTCACCGGTTCAATCCCAGCTCTGCTGCGTTACATTGTCATCGTGTCCTTGAGCAAGACACTTCACCCACCTTGCCTACTGGTGGTGGTCAGAGGGACTTGGCGGGTGCATGGCATCCCTGCCTCTGTCATTGTGCCCCAGGGCAGCTGTGGCTACAATGTAGTTTATCACTACCAGTGTGTGAATGTGTGTGTGAATGACTGTTGTGTTGTACAGCACTTTGGGGAGTGTGGAACACTCTGGAAAGTGCTCTATAAAGGACATACATATATACAGGACATTTACCATTGTTTTTTAGATCATTGGTCACAGAAGCCAGTCCTCGAGAGTCACTTTCCTGCATGTTTTAGATATTTCTTGCCCTGACACACCTGATTCAAATGAATAGGTGATTAATGGGCTTCTACAGAACTTGAAGACAGGCTGAGGAGTTATTTTAACTGTTTGAATCTGGTGTGCTGGAGTAGGGAAGCATCTAAAACATACAGGATAATGTTCCGAAGGATCAGGAGTGAACACTGCTGGCTTAAGCCTTAACAAGGCTAGGCTGCAAGTGTAGAGAGTGCACATTACTCATGATAACCACGATTAAACAGCCCTTGAACTGCATTGGATTGTTGTAAAATATTGACTAACTATCAACTTTGGTTATTTATGTCACCCACATTAAGTTGCTTCAAAATATTCAGATAAATTGTTCATTTTATGAAGATGCATGCCAAAAACTTGCATTAATAGATTTAACATGTGTGTGTTTTTTATATACGTTTTAGGTCCAGGAGCGCTGGTTGCAGGACAATCTGACCCTGAGGAAGCGTGTTGAGGAGTTGAAGGAGGTTTTAGCTAAACGTGAAGCTCTTATGAAAGAAATGGGAAACATGCAAGTTCTGCAGCTACGCCAGTAAACGCCTTTACTCTTTTTATTATTTTATAAGCTCAATAAATATTATATAGTAGAACTAAGCTGCATGAAAATCAACTGTTTAAGATGGCCATAGACCTTTTGGTCATGGACTATCATGACTCTTATATGTTGTGCTTTTAATGTTAAGATGTTAAACTTTTTTTACTCCCCAGAGAACGTCGTGAAGCAGATCGCAAGTTAGAGGATTTGAAAAAGAACCGCAGCATCGCACTGGGTCGCCAGAAAGGCTTTGAGGAGGAGATAATGCACTACAGGTGATACAGGCTCTAATGTCAGTACTAAAATGTGTGTATTCTATTTTATAAGGTCAGTTTTAGCAATATGTACTACATTTACTGAATAATGACTAAAAAGATTTAGCATTATTTGAGGAAAAATGAGCTTTTAATAACAAGACAAAACCTGTGCTGTTGACGAGGTTTGAAATCAGATAAAAGAATTGGGACATGTTTTTCAGTTTTATCTATATTCCATTAAATGAAATTTGCTCTTTGGTTTGATTACTTATAGGAAAGAGTTGCGAGAAGAGCAGTATAACAAAGCTGATGAACTCTACAAAAACAAGATGATCGTAATGAGGACGACAGAGTTGGTCATTAAAGACCTGGATCTCTACTACAAAGCTCTTGATCAGTAAGTTACACCTTAATAAGCAAATATATGCTGTGTTGAATAACAAGGCATATTTTTAATCCAACACTAGCAAATTAGAAATGTTTGTGCTTATTTGGACCAGAAAACTTCACTCAATTTTAAAAAAGGATTTCTACCTAATATATTGTAGTTGAAAGCATCTTGAATTTACCATTTGAGCTGATATAACATGTAGCACATACCTAGTACTTAACATATAACAAGTTTTTTCTTTTATTAGATCTACAGTGGATCTGGAAAGTATTCAAAGCACATCACCTTTTCCACATTTTTTGTTAGACTTAATCCAAAATGGATTAAAAACATTTTTAACCACAACATTCTACACACAACACCCTATAATGACGATGTGAAAACATATATATTTTTAGATTTTTGCAAATTTATTAAAAATAAAAAAAAGAATCACATCAGTATTCACGACCTTTGTCATGAAGCTTAAAATTGAGCTCATCCTGTTTCCACTGATCATCCTCAAGATGTTTCTGCAGCTTAATTGGATCCACCTGTGGTCAATTTAGTTGATTGGACATGATTTGGAAAGCCCCCCAAGCAAACCAAGGATATAAAACTTCTTTAAGAAAATGTTTTCTTTTCAGATAACATCACCTAATTGTGCAGAAACATCATTTACCCATGTATGTGGGCTGGTTAAAGCATCACTGTCTGCACTGTTATCAAGATGCAACGCTGTCTTTAGCAGCTCTTTGGTAGACCATACATCCATGTCACAGTTTCTGTTTGAATACACAGAAAAAACTTTCATGGTAAGATGCTTTGATTTGAGAGTAAAAAAAAAAAAAGTCAAAATGCGTCACATAAAAAAAAAAAGAAAAATGGTGGTTACATAATCTGGTAAACTAAAAGATAGGGGGTGACTAATAATTCCTGAGCATCATGAAGTCAAAAAGTCATGCTGGGGTTTTAATTGTTTCCCCATCACTTTTCTCATGTGAAACACAAGTTTGTCTTTACTGATTGAATGCAAGTTAAAGTTTCCTGAGTTCAGATGAACAGCTGTGACTAGCAGGCTCAAATAGATTCAGAATTCTTCTGCTTTCTGAATAAAGAGGGGTTTGAACATACAGTAAAAATAGATTTGTTCTTATAATGTCCATGTTGACATTACCTTAAAGCGGCACTCTGGAGCATTTTTCTCTGTATCAAAGTTTTCTAAATGTTTTAAATGATATTTCAGGTCTAAACTATGATCTATGGGTTGAGTTCCACAACATCTGTCATTCTGATGAAGACCCTCCTTCCTCCTAGAGACCCCTTTCCATTATTTCTTGCCGCCGACATTTTTCAGCCAATGAAATTCAAATTTCTGCATTCTCTCAACATGCACGTGCATCGACCAAACCTGTACCAGTAGGGGGCGCTGTCGTACAGGACGCTCCGTGTGTTTCTCTGCCGTCTCAGCCGTTCACTGAGGACTCACGGCTCATTTCTACTAAAAACCTACCCATTCTCCAGCTAAAGACGGGTTTATTTTTACTTTTAAACCTTTCACCTCACAGAATGGCAAGGCTTGACAGGATTATGCGTTTATTTTGGTCAGAAAGTTCATCCAGGGCCGAGTCAAGTTCAGCTTCAGAGTCCAGCAGCAGCTCTCTGCTAACAGAGCTAATATCAGAAGCAGCAGGGACAGAGAGGGCTCATCAGACCCTCGTAGTATTGTTGGAATAAGATTGTGAACTGTGAGTGATTAAACCCTACACATTGAGCTGTACAGTTCATGTCCGAAGTATATGCGCTGCGTGCACGCGCGCACACGCGACCGGACGCGTGTGTCGAGATGTTTTGAGGAGGAGCCTTTGGACGCTAGATTCAAAAACTGCTCTCCTGATGAAATCCTCCGGAGTGCCGCTTTAATTAGTTATTTTCATTGTTTTGTCATTAGAAGAGTGACATGATTTATCATCTGATTTGACGATGCTGGGTAGGCTAAGCTCAAACCATCACCTGGTGCTAATAGATGAATCTCTAGTGAAGTCCCACAGTGTGCATGCTGTTTCAGTTTTCATCACGTTTATCTACAGCTGGGCTCCTGCCATCATTTTCTCCATGGAGTCTTTTTTTTTTAAACTGCATTCTGTAATCTGCCAACAAGCTAGGAATAGCTAACTATTACACAAACACGGTCCTAGAACTCTCACCCCTCC
This sequence comes from Callopanchax toddi, assembly GCA_006937965.1. Taxonomy (NCBI): domain Eukaryota; kingdom Metazoa; phylum Chordata; class Actinopteri; order Cyprinodontiformes; family Nothobranchiidae; genus Callopanchax; species Callopanchax toddi. The sequence goes on from SSNR01000015.1 coordinate 2,579,421, forward strand.
CGTCGGCTTTAATTCCTATGCCCCCCCAGATATGAGACAGCGCATTGCCACATTAACAAGAGAGTTCAAAACACCAGTCGTTGAAACACTGTGCCAGTGTTCACCCTGGTTTTTCCTCTTTCTACATCCAAACGTTTTTTGTTTTCTGCTAGCTGAAAAGGTGTTTTTCTTTTTGGGAATCTGGTATGTTTTCCTAAATTTGAAGCATTAGCACCCGGCTGTGTCTCTCCTTCTCTCACTTCCGGCATGTTCAGCTGCAAAATGCTCCAGCACGCATGAATGGACAATCCAAGGAAGTGCGGCAGTTTGGCGAGACAGATAATCGGATCATGCAGTAGTTGCTTTCGAAACATGATTGGCTGAGGTTTCTAGACAAATGCGTGAGAACCACTTTAATAATTTCTTTTGTTTTGTTTTTTATTGCCACAGTATTTTTATAGATAGAATATGTTAGAACTTTGTTAAGAGGCATGAAAAAATGCTTTAAGCTCATTTGTTTTTCAAATTAACTAGAGCACCTTTAAAGGTGTGGTCTACTCGTTTATTTAAGACTTTTTCAGTGTTCTCTAGTGTAAATCTATGACTCAATTTTATAAAGAGAAAAGCTATGATGCTTCTATTCTCTGATGCAGAGGTGTGCTTGAAACAACAGGTTTCCTCATTATTATTAATGATATGCACACCCCTCAATTCTGATTGGATACCAGAAGCGTCACTACTCCCCCTTATTGAGATCAAATCAAAATGTCAGATCCCGAATCCGAGGACGAAGGAGAAATTTTAAAGGAACCGCTTCTTCAGCATTTGTCAATGAATGTTTCAGAATGGTAATACCTACATGTGAACTGCTAATATCCTAGCAAAAATATGCTACGAACTTGCACAACCTTATCCTTTACTGATCTTCTATAGGAAAATTTAAAACTTGACGCAAGCTGGGCCCTCAAACCTGGGTCTCCCACGTCAGAGGCAGTGTCTTAAACCTCTATGCCACGGTTCAGTTGATAATGATGTTCTGTTTCTATACATGAACATTACGTGTCACGTAAAGTGAGTCAAGATCGTGAAAAATCTGCGTTGCATATGATTTTGTGGGTCAGTTCACTTTAAGAATATTCTTGCAAGTAAAATATATCTTTTTTTTCTGGTCAATGGGGCTTCCAGACCACACTAGGTACCTCGGCTCAAACCATATCTAGCGTGTGCATCAATCTGGGCCTGCCTGTGGGGTGGCGCGAGCAAAGATGGACAAGACCATGAATGCAAATAAACAGTGTTACATAGATCTGCAAGATTTTTCAAATCCTAGCGTTTCAACCTCTATTTTCTATAAGAAGCTAAAGCTGGAGATCCATGTAGAAGACTGTTTTCATGTTCAGCCTGCATGAAAAGCTTAGAGTGACCAATATTAATCAGAAAAAAGATGGGGGAAATGGTTTTTCAGTAAACCACACCTTTAAATCTTTGGGGGGGTAAAACATTCCACTAAAAAATGAAAAGTCATGTTCAAGCAGATGATAGGTTTCACACCAGAACCAAGGGAAAGGGTATATTGGGATTTATCCAAAAAATTAGAACTAAATGCCTCAGATTTTGAATGTTTTGCTGTTCAAGTTACTTCCCAAAAATAGAAACAAAATACAGTTACTGAAAATAAAAATTTGAAGGATTTAGTTTATTTAATTTAAAACAAAAAAGTTTCAGAGGTGGGTGGATCTTTAGCACAATTTATGAGATACTGAAAGTCCGTTTTGGGAAGTGAAAGCACATAAAATAGGTTATTGGGTCACACACAGGTTAGTCAGCTTGTTTGTGGACCACATGCCATCATGTGTGTTACCATGGCAATATGAATGGGTGCACTCCTTTGACCTGTTAATGAAAAAAGGATGGTTTGGCTTAGTTTTAATTTTTAATGTTTCAGTTGTTAAAATGATGAGTTTGCATTTTGTGCTTTTTGAAGATATATCTAATTGGGGGATTAGTGGCTAAAAAGGATACATTTGAGTAAGTTTTCACTGTCTTTACTGAAGACTGAGATAATACTTTTAAATTATTTTTTTAAACCTTTAGTAGTGACACTCCACTATAAAATATCTCATTCATATCAGTAGTTTCCTCATTTTAACTATAGGTTGTTTTTTGTTTTTTTTTGTCAGCACCTGTAAAAAATGAACTTTATATCACAGCATTATGTTGAGAAGTAACTTAGAAATCAGTTTGGATCACTTCAAATTTTTCTTCTTTTTTCGAAAGCTCTACTAACACAGAAGTCATCCCTTACATCTGTTGAGTAAGCCGTTACGTACATGAGACACTAGGTCAGATGGATAGATAAGAGTTTTCTCTCTGCTTCTACCATTTCATCGTTTTCTTTGTGGTGCGTTATTCTCCATGTATAGTCATAGGAAGAAGCTTTGTATGTAGCATTATCATACTTGTGCAGTTAAACCACATTGGAGTTTTTTATCAGTTTGGTAGATTATAGTCAAAATATTTCTTGGTATGCAGGAAAGCAGCTTCTAGCTGGTTGTTCCCTTTTCATATGAGCCACTTATCTGGTTTGCATCAATATTAAATAGATTTAGGGTTTTCATTTTGTAAAGGATAAAAATCTCAATCCACAACAGTAAACTTATTTAATTAATATTATCGAGCTTTTTGATTATAATGCTTCTGATTAATTACTTTTCTTTTTTAACAGAACCATCATGAAGTTCCACAGCATGAAGATGGATGAAATAAATAAGATCATCAGAGACTTGTGGCGCAGCACCTACAGGGGTCAAGGTGCATTCAGTTGAAAAAATGATCAACGTTTTTGTAGTACGACTTGTATGTATCATTCACCTGCCTTGTTCCACCTTCTGTCCAGATATTGAGTATGTGGAGATCAGATCTGATGTGGATGAGAACTCCTCTGCTGGAGTGAGGCGGAGAGTTTACAACTACAGAGTAGTGATGGTGAAGGGCGACACGGCTCTGGACATGAGAGGACGCTGCAGCGCCGGTCAGAAGGTGCTAGACAGTTACAAGCACTTATGTTTCTAAAAGACTTGTGTGTTTTCTAGAGCTTTCTCATTAAGTCATGATGTAGATCACCAAATTCTACAACACCAAGAACTGAGGTTAGATCTCCCTGGTTAGTCCGTTTTCTTTATGTGCTCATCATTGTGCAGGTGTTGGCTTCCCTGATCATCCGTCTCGCTCTGGCTGAGACTTTCTGTCTGAACTGTGGGATCCTGGCCTTGGATGAGCCCACCACCAACCTGGACAGAGAGAACATCGAGTCACTGGCACATGCGCTAGTAGAGTTAGTATACAAAACCCATAACGCACACATTAACAATTAATCCCACAACTTCAGTTTAAAGTAGTGTTTAGATTCATGGTGAAAAAAGTTCTTCTCTTTCTAAGACCTATATCAGGACAGTCAAACTAATTTCACAGTTTGGTATGAATCAAGTATGTTTCTTTTACTTTATTAAAGCTAGAAACAGTTTCCTCCAGGTATCCCGAGTAACTCCCGCACACCACAACACTCCTATTAGGTTATTTGTAAGTCGCTTTGGAGAAAAGCGTCGGCTAAATAAATAAACTAACATACTTACTCAGCTTACTTGTTAGACCATTAGAACTAAACTAAAACAGTTTGTTCTGCTTTCTAGGATCATTAAAAGTCGCTCTCGTCAGCGTAACTTCCAGCTGCTCATCATCACCCACGATGAAGACTTTGTGGAGCTGCTTGGCCGCTCCAGCTACATCGAACACTTCTACCGTATCCGTAAGAACCAGGACCAGAACTCTGAAATCACAAAGTGCAGCATCTCCTCCCTTTCATCCTATCTTCACTGAGCAGACAAAGGACTTTACCTCTGATGTGCTTTTTTATTTCAGGTGGGAAAGGTTCACATCTAGTGTTTAGACCATTTCATAATATCATTCTTTTCAGTAAATAACTTTAAAAAGGAAAGTGTTGCACAATCTGGAATGCAGCATAAAGGATGTTTGTTTGGGTTTTTTACCACTTTAAGTTTGTTCAGAGTAATTGTTCTGCTTTCCCAGGTTTGCTTTTCTAAAGCTTGCTTTAAAAAATGTTTAGTGACCCGAAAGTTTATAATAACATTGATAAAGTACCTAAAAATCTATATAGTAAGCATGTTTGTATTGAAATTAGTCTGATAAACTTTATAAATCAACACTAAACAAACATAGAAGTTCTCATTCTTGAATTTGGAGCTCTATGTTGACCTGATTTTGGCAAAGAAATGTTACCTACATAAATGAAGTTCCAATCAAAAATGCAACATCTTTACGATGAATGCTAATTTCAACTATGACACATTTATTCTCAAATTTTGGTTCACTGCAGTTTAAATATTCTTGTTAATTTTAAAATGCAATGTTTGTTTAATAAATCTTTCCTGAAGTGCTGGGGCTGGTGTGATTGTTTACCACAAAGTGTTTTTTTTTTTTTTTTAAGTGCAGCGACCAACCTTTCACTTCAGAGAAAAGTAACTTTTTTCTTTGTGTGATCAACCACAACTTTTATCTGATGCTAACTGCAGAGTGCATTGGTTTTTTTGCAAAGGGTAAACGTTTGCGAGGCGTGGACTAAGCAAGTATAAATGCCGAGATCCCAGCGAACACCTCAGAGCAACTTTGAGCTTACTGTTGAACAGTCGAGAACAACTACAGCTGCTTCTTGAAAACAACTTCTTCCAGACGCCGTCGTCCAACGAGCATCAAGAATGGGGATGATAATGCTTCTGCTGGTATCTGCTATGGCTCAGTTGGTCTGCCCAGCTCCAGCCAAACATCCGCATTCACCACATCTCAACCTCAACCGCATTATTGACCAGGCTGCAATATGCAAGAAAAGTTACACAGAGGTAAGAACCAATCCAATAGGCAAACCTGCTGTTTGTGCAACAAATTACTTTTAAAACTTTTAGAAGTAAAAGTAATCATTTTCTGTTTAACAGGACTTGTTTGTAGAAGATGTGGAGCCCCTGCTCAAAAACGGATGCAAGGTGAGAAAAGTGTTCTTCCTTTGTAACCCTTTTTGATTATGCTTTCAAATGCAAGTGTTGCGTTTATTTTATGTCTAATTTTTCCATGCAGAATGACTTCTTTTGCAAAGTGAAAGACGTCCTGCAGCGTCATGGCAAGGAAAAGGAAATTGTGGAAAACCTTGATGTTTATAATCAACATTTGAATGTAAGAATGTTTTACTAATTTGCCAAATGATAACGTAACCAAGATAGGCACTAACCTGCTCTACAACACTTTGTATTTTTTTAAAAATGCACCAACAGAAACCTGAGGAGCTTATTCCACTGCTCATGCACTTAATGAACTTGATTTTCTGTGTTTCAGATGAACTGTACAGAAGTACTGGTGAATGTGCCAAAATCAGAAGTCAGCAAGCCAATCACAGACCTGCTGCTCCACCTTGAGAGTTGTAGTAAAATCAGAAACTTTAAGGCAGAGCCAAAAATCTCAGCCTCTTAAGTGACTCCCAACACCTGGGATCTTCCAGACGAGTTCCTTTATTTAGTGGGCAGTACGATTTGAGATTTTGAATGATTAATGTTGTATTTTATTGTTCAATACATTACTTAAAAAATGATGTGTTTTTGTTTACAAAGAGCACAGACTCTTATTTATTTTGTATTTTATTTAAGTTAATAATCTTTAATATCTATTTGAATATTTATTGTAATTTTCTCATACAGTGTTGAAATGTGTATGACAACAATAAATGTTATTGCCCCTGAATTGAGCGAGTATGGTTGTTTATTCTAGTTTGATGATTTTGAATGCTGTTATTAACCAATGCAAAAACAACTCATTTGCATATAAATGCTCAGTTGATACAAGGCTTCTCCCAGGTTGTAGTCAGCGTGGATTCAGTTGATCATAAATCATAACTAGTATAGTTTTCTACTAAATTTTTCTATTTTCCTGTTATCATTATCAGGCTCCTTAAAATGTGGGTTTCTTTATGTATTTGGTCCCTTTTGTGTGGATTTGGTAAATGAAAATCTCGATCTTCCAGCAGTTCACCGCATCCCAGAGAGCATCTTGTACACCAGGAATTATCGTCTTTCTCTACCTGTTCTCCACAGATTAGATGGATTTAAGGTTAGATGACTCATCGCCACTGTCTTCTTTATTTTTCTAGTAGTCCTAAAGTTTGAAGGGTGTGATTCTGTCTTCAACATTTTTCTATTACTTTTAGTGAAAGTGAGAAGTCTGGTTTTTTGACTCATCTCAGCTTTAAACCACCCCAGGGCACACTGAAGGTTGGGAGTAAGTCTTTGCCTGAAGTGGAGGACTTTTAAGTACATATTGGAGTGATGGTAGGAGGAACAGGAGATGGTCTGATGGATTGGAGCTTCATTAAAAATAATGAGGTTATTGCTCCAGTATATTGTGATGAAGGAGCTAAGCTACGAGGTAAAGCTCCTGGTCTACTGGTCCATTTATGTCTCAACCCTCACCTATAGTCATGAGATCTGAATCATGACCAAAACGACAATGTCTCAGATACAAGCAGCTGAAATGATGTGTAGTGTGTTGAGGCTCAGACTTAGCAGTATGATGAGGAGCTCGTTACTCGTTAGGATGCCACTTGGTCTTCACCCTCTGGGAGTTTTCAGGACACGACCCTAACCTGAAACCATGAAGTTTTGACCCAAAGGCACCTTGTGATCCCCCAGGACAACCTGGAGAGGGATGTCAGGTTTTCCCTCCAAGATAAGTGGTGGAAATAGATTGAAAAATGTTTTCTTCTGACTACTCTTTTGCTGATTAGTTTGATTTAATAGAAAGTGAATCTTTTTCATTTTGTGTTTATGATTTGACTGACACTTTCACTTAGTTCACATGCCATGTTTATAAGAGCTCTACTTTGTAAGCTGTAGTCTGTTGAAAACTTTGAGTGCAGTGAACAGACTAAAATAAAACAAGTTCCTTCTGCTATGTGTCGAAAAGAATGGCTGTAAAGTTGAATTAATCTGATTCTTTAATGCTGGCCAGTATATATTTTTAGGACGTTTGGCCTAAGTCCTCAAACTTTCAGAGTTGCTTCTTTTTTTAATCTATGAATGTTGCAGTGTTTTTTTCGTAGAGGCTGAGTCTTGTTATGACTAAGCAATGCGTCTGAGGCAAAAGTGCTGTTTCATTATTATCGCACTTGTACTTTCAAACCACGTTATAGTTTCTTCTTACTGAGCGAGATTATAGACAGAATGATTCTTAGTATTCAGGAAAACACATTTAGCTCCACTGATTTCTATCTTATCAATACTTGTGTGTTGCAGCAGCATTGTGCTAAATTTGCATTGCAGTTTGTAAATGTAATTAAAAGTCAAATGTGCTTTCATGCTGTGGTTAATATTCAGGTCATTATTTTGCATTTACGAAACATTCTGATTGTCACTCATAGCTGGATTTAAAAGTTCTTGCAAAGCTGCAAAGCACACTTTGGCCTCAGAGAGCCTTTAATGACTCACATTCTGCAGTGCTGTGAAAACGTCTGCTGATTTCCTGTTTAGATTAGCAAATTTTAATATTAGACAAAGATAACCTGAGTAAGTACAAAGTGATGTTTTCAAATGATTTTATTTATGTGGAAAATAAATTGCTCCTGATGGCAAAAACTGCAACTGGTCAAAAAAATAAAGGAACACATTGATAACATTTAAGTTCACAATTGTTAAAAATGCTGGATCTCCATATTGATATGGAATGGTAATCTGTTGGGAACAAAACAATACCACATCATTTGATGAAAATGATCAAGAGGGCTTAATTTGTCATCACAGAGACATTTAAACTGAAGAACTGATGCAGCAGACGAGTTCGATTAGCTGAAATATTGCAGCAACATAACGGTTCTCAGTCGTTTGTATGGCCCCCACCACATGCTCGTATGCATGACAATGTCAGGGCATGCTATAAGATGACAGATGGGATCCTGGGGTATGCATACTCATGCCAAATGAGGCCATGCATCATGCACCAATAGGAAACCCAGAAGTCAGGACCCACTTCACCAGTGAAGGATCTAACAATGGGTCTAAGGATTTCATCCTGATACCTAGTGGCAGTCAGGGTGCATCGTTCATCCTGTACATGTCTGTGTGTTCCTCCATGGACCTGCCTCCCCAGAACAACACTGACCTACCACCAGACTCATCATTCTGAACAATGTTGCAGCAGCATAACGTTCATCACAGCACCACTGGTTCTGTTCCTGCCATTCTGGTGTTCTCTGGCATTTGCCAGGGGAGCCTGCAAAACCATTCTTTTCTTTGGGATTGTTTCCCCTTTGTTGCACCTGTTTTGACTTTAAATGACTTGACACCAGGCTCTTATTATAAAGTGTTCCTTTGATTTTTATTTATTTTTTTTGCAGTGTATAACTGGTGAGTCTTTCACATTCCTGTGGATAAACTGTCCTCACTAGTCTTGTTTTAATTCAACCACATTGGAGAGTTTTCCAGCAGGTCAAGTGTCAGACATTATTACCTTTTAGGATTTTTGTTAGAGAACAGAATGAAAGGTTCTGACGGTAAGAGCAAGTAATCCTGGTCCTGAAGCAGCAAAGCAGCCCCAGACCATCACACTATACCACCGCCATGTTTGATTTTGTGTTTCTAAATTAATGTTCGTTTTACACAAGATGTAACGGGACACAATTCCCCAAATGTTCCACTTTTGTTTTGTCAGTTCACAAAATATTTCCCCAAACGTCTCAAGGAGCACCAATTTATGTTGTTTAGCAAATGAGACAGGCCTTTGTCTCTGTTTGTTTGGCCCCATCTTTCTTATTATTAAATCATGAACTCTGACCATTACCTAAACCCAGTGAGGCCTGCAGTGCTCCAGATGTTCTGTTGTTGAATATCTTCAGAGTGGGGTGTGATGTGTTGCTTTTTGAGATCTTTTAGCCTACATCAAGTAAGGTCTGGGTGTGACTAGTAAAACTGAACTCAACTTTCCAAGAAATGTGGTTAATCAGTGATTTCATTAATCGCTGGTTTCATGAATAGGAGGAGGGGGGTTGATTACTTTTTCACTTGGGGCTAGATTTATTTTGAATAGCTTTTTTCCCCTAAATGAAATCATCATTTAAAAACTGCATTTTGTATTTACTCAGGTTGTTGTCTGATATTGAAATTTGTATTTTGATCTGAAACTTTTAACAAAAAACAACACAAACCTGAACCTTCAAGTAAACTTTCTGAAAATATAATTTTTTGGTGAAAATAGACAAAAGCTTTTCAATCAAGTCAAAAGTTATGTGAACGAAGTGGGTTCTTTACTTCCCCCTAGTGGCTCAGTCTGGCCCTGGATGGATAAAGTGGAGGTTTTTAAACTGAGGTCCTGTTAATTTACTTTTTTGATTTTTGCAACAGTTTTGATACAAAATAAATAAATCTGGGGACATTTTAAACCTCACACTTTGTAATTGTATTAAAGGATTTGTCTACACCGATCAGAAGGATTTATAAAGTCTGTCAGATAAAACACTTAATATGATTCCCTAATTGAGTAAAGTTCTGTTTTGGGTCTAGACTTTATGCCTCTTGCATGGAATTGGATGTTGGATGAAGATTAATAACTGCTGTAAAGAAAGTGACCAGATGGAGTTTACAGCTGATGGTGATTTATATGGATTTTACTGACTTTTTACCTCAATTTTCTATTTACTGGCACAGATGCATTATTTTGTCATCTCACAATGCTTAATTACTTGTAAAACTACCAGTATTTGATAACTGACTCGTTCGTAACTGTCAGCTAGTGTTGGTTTTGTTGAATATATAATTTATTTTTTATTTTTGAGTAACCAGACAAAGGTCATCACCTTTGTAACAAACTATGTTTTTCAATCACTAAATGCTTGTGTTGCCTAAATATAGCATTTCCCTCCTTTCCATAAAGTCATAGATTAAAAATGCTCTTAAGCATTTCTTTGTTGTTTATTTGCATATCAATCGGACCAAGGGGAGCCATGATTGTTTGTGTGTGGAGGCCCTGATGCATCTTGAAATACCAATGCAAAAACGTTTAAAGTTCAAATGATCGCTCAAATATTAATGATTGTTTAAATCATTCAGCCCACATCGAACTTCTGAAGAACCCTCTTTTCGTGTAGTGCACTCAGCTCATCGGAGCGCCCCAGAAATGCATTTGTGCAGCGACTGTGCCTGGCTGTGGGGAGCAGGTTTCCTCTCTGAGAGGAACATGTTTCACCACTCTTTTCCCCCTTGCCTCGGACAATGTACCCGTCACTCAGTGACTTGATGCAATGTGAGAGCTATGGGGAGGCCGGCTCTTGGTGGAGGTTAGGCCTCGGTGTGTGTGTGTGCATGTGCTACTGAACCATGGCTGCCTCATTACTTAATAAAGAGAATCACTCTCTTTTTCAACATTGCTTTTTATAGAACTGTTGGAAAATTCCTGATACTTTGTGTAACCCTTCCTACAAAATAGTGGCGTTTCTGGAAGATTTCAAAGAAAAACTCTTGGATCAGTTAAACATTATAGGAGAAGATTCATGTCTTTGAGGTGAAAATGTGTTGTAGCCTAAAAATACTTCTTTATAATTAATATGTAAGGGCGTCCAAAGTGCAGCCAGTGGGCCGTTTATGATCGTCAGTGTGATTCTGAGAGGTCCTTAACTACAATTAAAGAATGGCTGAAGTTTGGCTCCAGCAGGTGCTGCAGCATTTCAAAATATAATAAAACAAGGCACAAAAACAAAACTCTTACATTGGACAAAGATTAAGTACAATACAAAATATTTGTCTTTTATTAATCAGATTGTTTTTGTCTGTAAGGTGATAAAGGTAACAAACCACTGACGGCCTTGTGAGCAACATTAATACAACCTGACTAGAGGCGACTGAGTGACCCATGTGTCAGCTTTGCTGCTGAGAACAGATCAAATTTTATTTTTCAAGAGAAAAGAAAAGCAACCCGAAACATCCAGGGAGTTCAATGCTTTTCTTTAATGAGACAAATGGATGACACTCTTTATATGTTTCAAATAAACAGATTTGCAGATTGTTTTTCCAGAAAATTCATAATAGTTTGTTTTTCTCATTAAAATATTGTGTTTTTACTCGTTTTTTAATTAAAATCACAGCTGGTGGACCGAAACTTTTGAGCTCAACAATTTAGGACTTTGTGGCAAAATCTTGGATACTGACTTACCACTTTCAGGAGATTGTTCCAGTCTAGTAATTTTGTATAGATATAACATTTAAAAGGAGAGAGAACAAGTGTCAATAATACAATATGTGTGTACAATACAGAACATCCTCAGTCTGAAATTATTCTAACCAATGATTCTAAAAACACAGTTTGTTTTTCAATCTGATCTGATGGGATTTAATGGATGCTGTCAGTAAAATAAATCTCTCACCAAAAGGGTTCAAAACTCTTCCTGGTGCTGGGCTTTATCAAGCTCCTTATTGGTATTTAGTGTGGCTTGATAAATATCATTTAGTTTTGCTCTTCCCCTTGATCTGTACACACACACAAACACACGCTGAGATCCGGCTGCCTCTGCTGCTTCTTTATTGTGTTCCTGGTCGTTAGCCTCGGGGCTGTCTTCAGGGCCTGGGGCCGGTGGGAGCAGACAGAGGGGGGAGGAGGGCAGATGCATCTGCTGGGGGACCTTCTTCTTGAGCCCCACTGTGGCCTCGCTCAGTTTTCATGTCTATCTTCAAAGGCAACAACCATAGAGAGAGATGGCAACGCTGCTGTTTTTTTCCCATGTGCCCTCTATCAGAGAGCAGCATCTGGGGTGACAGATCATGTCAACACAAGCTGAAGACACCTAATGTACACAGTGTAATGTGTGTCTGTGTTTGCCAATCTAAAACTCGAACACACTCTAGAGCTTCTTCTGTCCAGTTTTTAATTTACACAATCAAAAACCTTTAGTCCAGCTGAAACCAGTTCAGTGTAAAATCACTCTGCAGGTCGTCCTGTGCACAAATTATGAATATAAATAAAACATGCAGAGAGAGGCTAATGAACAGGCCTGGAGAATCTGAACGGATGAGGCTTAGAATGAGACGATGCTGCAGGATTCTGCCGCCTGGTCCCCTCTGTAGTGACTCCTCTGGGTGCTCCTGCTGTCACAAGAGTTTAGCGTCAGACTTCTGAAGCTGGCAGTGATGCACTCACCTTGATGTGATCCACTTGGAAATAAAAAGAACCAGATTTTTTTTTTTTTTTACTTTAATCCATTTTCTTTCTTCTTTTTTTTAATAACTAATTTGTGACTGGATTTCTTTTCCTTTACAGTGGGGTGGAAAAGTGTTTGCCCCTTCCTGAGTTCCTATTTTTTGTCTTTGTCACACCTCAACTGTTTAGATCATGAAATGAATTTCAATATCAAAGATGAAAAGCTATTCAAACCAATCTGGCCCTGTGTGAAAAAGTGATTTAACCCTTTGTCAAATCATGAATTAATAGTGATTGATCCACATTATTTAGAAAGCTGATTTCAGTTCCTCTAGCCACACTCAGACTGGATTACTGCCAGTAGAAATCAGAAATCTCTTCAATAGACAACATGAGGTAGGCTAAAAGATCTCAAAAAGCAACACATCATGCATTGTTCTAAAGAAATTCAAGAACAGAAGAACCTAGAACTACATCTAAAGCCCTGCAGGCCTCACTTAGTAAATGTCAGAGGTCATTATTCAGCTATAAGAAAGAGACAGGACAAAAATGGCCTCCATGAGAGAGTTCCAAGGCCAAGACTTCTGCTGACAAAAAGAACTCAACGACCTGTCTCATATTTGCAACAAATATCTTGGTGCTCCCTGAGACTTCAGGGAAAATATTCTGTTGACTGAAGAGACAAAAGTGGAACTTTCTGAGAGGTTTGTGTCCCATTTCATCTGGAGTAAAACTAACACTGTTTTAGTCTGGGGTTGTTTTGCTGCTTTAGGACCTGGATGACTTGCTTGAATTGGTGAAATGAAGAAACTCCTGAATTAGAATGTCTGACCTTTGACTGTAAACTCGTGCTGGAAAACCATAAAACAAGAGTTTAGGGGCAAAAACGTTTTCACATAGGGCCAGTTTGGTTAGGATTTATTTACTTTAATAATAGCAGCTATAATTTAGATACAGCATTTTGTGTAAATGTTTTCTTTGTTTAACAAAACATTTTTTTAATCTAATACATTTAACTAATAAACATTAAAAAAAACATGGAAATCAGGAAGGGGGCAAAGACTTTTTCACACCACTGTCTCTCTCTTATCCTCACTCATTTTCAAAGATCATTTCTTCATTTAGCTTTTCCTGAGTTTTCCACCTTTATCTCTTTGTTCTCTACATCCACCTTTTCTTTGAGAATATCTGCAGACGGTGATCATATGTTCCTAAACACTGATCTAGTCTGTGCACATGGCTTCCACCTGATCAGCTACAGTAAGTGCTTTGTAGAAAGAAAAATAAAATCACGCCACAGTGAGTTATTTCTGGCTGAGTTAGTCTCATTTCTCTGGGTGCTTTGATAATGGAGAGGATTTGAATAATGAATGGGGGTGTATAATACTGCTCCTCAAACCCGTTGAATGAATTAGAAGAGTGCCTATATGAGCAGAGTGTTTTAACACATCTCATTTGTCCTTTTAAAGTTTAGTATTGTTTGTATTTTTGGGATTATGTACAAACGCACTTTTCTGCAGCACCTTATTGGGGAAAAATGCTGAGTGTGGATTATTGTGGGTTGCAGCAGATGACAGTTGGTTTTATGGCCCCACATTTCAATTCAAAGTGACCTCAAACATCTCAGAAGATCTGATGCAACAACCTGATTAATATGAGACAAAAGACTAATAGTTTATAAACTGATGTGTAAATAACATCACAATGCATTAAAGGAGGCTGTAGATTTCTTTAAATTCCAAATTTGACATGTATACTTGTTTTTAAAGGAATCAGGAATCCAAATAAATGTTATAAATTAAACTATTTCCTTTATATGCTCATTAATGTATCTGGGTCTCAATCAAAGCATCACAAATGCACAAAATGCTAATTTAGTTTATTATATAACTATTTTTATCAATTTATCTTTCCTTGTTTTATTTCTTTGAGGCAATAAGAGTTAAATCTGGAAAGATGGCACTTTTTTGCTTTTGTTCATATATTCATTTTTATTATAAATGTTCTCTTTAATGTTTATAGGTTAGAGATGAATTCACCAAATACATCAACAATAAGGTCATCTTGAGGTCATCGAAATGAGGTTTTTATTTAAACTTTTCCACATTTGTAAGCGTTTTTATGTTTTATAATAACATATAAGAAGTAAAATGGTATCAAATGTTAAAAAACATGATCACAGCAGGCCCATAAAGGCCAAAGTGAAGTCCTGACAATAAAGAAATATTTTGATTTTTGAGGGATAAATTATCCAACTCAACTTTAATTATTTTTTTTATTGTTAAAAAAAATAAGTTTTTAAACCTAAAGCTAACAGTTCTTTCAGTTTATTTGTAGATCCTGGTCTCTTCACATCACTGACATCAGGTTTAGGACACATGATGGTTTTTCTTGTCCCACCTAAAGCATCCCTCGCAGACTGAATGTAGAAAAAGAAACTTTGATGAGAATTTTAAGTTTTATTGTTAAACCTACAGTGGGATTTGATTGCTTTCTGTTTAATTCCTTTTAACCTGATAAGTGCAAGCAACTTCCTTCACTTTTGTTTTGGTGAAATTGCTAAATAAATAGTTTTTAACAAGTTAATTTGTAGAAAAGCAAAATGAAACATGAGTTTGTGTGTCAGTTTTATAGTCAGCCTCACTGTGTCCTGTATGCATGTGTGTGTGTGTGTGTGTGTGTGTGTGTGTGTGTGTGTGTGTCCAGGCTGCATGCAGGTTAGTGGTGTGTGTGGCTCCAGCAGCTGAGCTGGTTTCTGATGATAACTGAAGGTGACTAATAGAGAGGTAGCTGTCTTCCTTTGCTCTGGTCACATTCTCATTTGTTGCTACTGGCATGGCATGAATTATTGAGTTTGGGGTGTCTTGGCTCCCACCTCTCCTCTCACATTCCCTTAGTCTGCTCCCATGGTTGACAGTGGTGTGTGTGTGTGTTCAGTGCAAAAGTGCATGCATTCTCCTGCAATTAAACCTTCCATCCTCATTCTGTCAAAAACGCTCTTCCCTGCATGAAAACATCCCAACTCTGCTCCCTTTCTCTTAATCTCTCCATATTTTTTTCTATATTTGATCCATTTTATTGTAGCTTTTAGTGCATTTTCGAGTTTTTGATTGTAAATATTTGGGGGGTTTGATTTGAAATGAGTCTTGTTTGTGCTCAATGTGCTGATAATGCGCAAAACTGGCCTCCCAGCGCACCTCGGTTATTGCATGAGAAACAGGAATCTACCTTTCAGCTTCTGCTGAATAATTCAGACGCCCTCAGTCGCCACATGCCGCCGCCGCTCACAGGCCTTCAGCTCAGCTTACCACCGAGCCAGGACGTTATGATATCAATACTGAGATCACACGGATCAATTATTAACAAACCTTAGAAACTCGGAGAAACTATTTTCTTTAAACGTGTCCTCTCAGAAGGTCCTTATGTCACAGGAGGAGAAAAAGGAGTCAGTTTGTGGATAAATGTCAACAAATTCCCTCCCAAAAACCGATTTAACACCATGCATTTTTATAAACCGAAGTTATTTATCAAAGAGAATATTCATGAGAGCCACAAACGTTTCCGCAGAGCTGCAGATGAAGAATTGATTCCCAGTCTCTGAGGGAAAACCACACAGCCTCAGGTCGGATGGAGGGATTCCGGCGGAAGCTTCTCAATTACGTCTTCTAATTAATTCTTCTTAAAGAAATCTTTGATTAATATTTGTGGACGGCTGTTATATTTTTTAGCTTAATTCCCAGAAGGACAAAAGACATTTCATTTTACGCAAAAGGAAACCCTGACGCGCGCCGTGCGTAAAATTACGCCGAGGCGCGTAAAGTTGCTCGGATATGTTGATTTTGAGACTATAATATGAAAAATTAAGAAATTCATCCTCAAATAAATACATTTATCAAAACAAAACAAAGGAATCAAAAGCTAAATAAAATAGTCAATGTTGCGCAATAAAAGATAAATGGAAAATATGAGATATATTAAATAGAAATTAATACTTACTTTATCAAACATGACAAAAAATAGGCTTTAATTTAGAAAAATTCTACAAAATATACCTTTTTGAACTTCCTGAGCCAACCTGTGGTGCATCCTGCATCTCCCTGGAGTCCCAACAGTCCAACGTCTGCTCCCTGCGCACTACTTGCCTTTATACACATCTACAATTAATATTGCATCATCATTACTTAATAATTTCAAACCCCACGCACGACACAAGCCGGTAAGAGACGGCATCTATAATTGAAACTGCACTAATTAGAGGGGAAGGAGCCATCGGATGGATGCGCCCTTTTTTTGACGCTCCGCGGTGTGAAAATCAGTGTTAAATGTTGCTTCCCCCGTCTTGTTTTTCTCTTATTGTATCATATACGATGATGCATATTTAATTCCTGAAGAGTTCTGGGATGTATAAATAATACAGCCCGTAAAAACAGGCTGTGTACAGGTTGCGGTGACTGTTTTTGTTGGACAAATAAACGCCGCATTTCAAGGCCCCAGGCCGCAGCCTCAAGGCTTTTTTAAAAAGTATTAAAACACAAAAATAAATAAAAAAGCTTTAGATGTATATTTTTTGTTAGAAAATAACCAATAATTTATTTTAAATATCACACATTTGTTTCAAGTGAAATTCAGAGTGAGAAAAAAATAAATAAATACTTATCAGGTGATTATTTACAGCTCACCTCTTCAAAAACACATCAAAATACTAAAATATAGCAGCAGCCAGACGGATGTGCCTTCATATGAAAGTGTATTTTTTAAATATTTCAAGACTTAGTGTCACATGTTGTGGCGTTACTGGGTTTTTTCTGTGCGTAAATCACGATCATCCACAAAAATAGTGCGTAAAAAGTCATCCTGCAGCTTAAATCAAAGTGAACATATAGTTTGAGATTGTGTCAGTTTTTATAATGTTGAGACAAAGAGTTCAATCAGTGTTACAAGAAAAAAAAAAGATATGTAATGCTGGAAAATGTCCTTCTTTTTTAAATTAAACAAACCAGAAAATGTGAACTCAAATTTACAATTTAAAAAAATCCCTGATAACTTGTCAGGGTGGAGACGCTGAAAACTCTTAATGTGTGACCAACAACATCAAAATCACCCTCCTGTAACACAATAAACAGCAACATTTTCAAAAAGTGCAACAGAGAGGAGTGAGTGACACAAGATGGGGAAACCAAACTGGAGGGAGTCCGAGTCCTTTTGGATCCGATCCCAGATGAAGGAGCTGTTCATAAATCCCTGTTTGTTCGGCTGCTCGGGTTATTATTAATCACTCGATCAAAAATGTAGCAGGCTATTTTATTCATGATGTGGGGGAAAGTCAGTGCACCGCAGAGTATTTCATTCGTTTCTGTTTCTGCCGCTGGTTGCAAAACCACACTCGAACCACGTTCTTTTTCAGGTCCAGTTTCTCCGCGATGGCTGCGATTTTCTCCGAGGAGGGCCGAGGCTGGATGGCAAAGTACGCCTCCAAGGAGCGCTTCTCCGGCGCGGCGATGGACGTGCGCTTCCGTTTCCTCTCGCTCCCGTTGAAAAGGTCCGGCTTGTTGCTTTTCTCCCGGTGCGCAGCCTCGGCTTCCTCCAGCCAGGCCTGCAGGACCGGCTTGAGCGCGATCATGTTGTTGTGGGACAAGGTGAGGGACTCGAACCTGCAGATGGTGCTCTGGCTCAGGGAGCCCACTCCGGGGATCTTGAGGTTAGCCAGCGCCGCCCCGACGTCCGCCTGGGTCACTCCGAGTTTGATCCTCCTCTGTTTGAAGCGCTCCGCGAAGGCTTCCAGCTCTCTGGGATCCGACTCCACGTCGTTGACGCACGCCATGCCGCCGTGCACGGACAGGGAGTGCGGGTGCGCCATGGTGGCCATCGCCTGGTGCAGCTGCCCCATGGTCTGCAGGTGGTGGTGGGTGTGCTGGTGGTGGTGCGCCGGCGCGGTCATCCCTGGAGGCTCCGGAGCACCCATCCCGGTCACGGCCAGGCTGCTGGAGAGGTGGTCCAGGAGGTCCCCGGCCTCCAGGGTCTGTCCGAGGTGGTGATGGTGGTGGGAGATGGGCACGGTCGTAGAGGAAGAAGAGGAGGCAGAGGTGCAGGGGACACTGCTCATGGTATGGTAAGTCACGTCTGGTTTGAACGGGTGGCTCTTGCCTTGAGAGACAATGCTGTCAGCCGCCGCCAGAGCTTCTGCCCGCGCCAGCAGGCTCTCATCAAAGCCTCCGAATATATTGCCCTGCAGCTGCAAGCAAGAGTGCGCATACTGGAGTCAGTGGGGAATTCTGTCAGGATCTAAAAAACATTTTCCAAAGGCAAGCAGCAGCGCCGAGGAGAGAACCCTCCTCAAAGCGCAGGTCATAAAAATTAATATGAAAGCAAGAGCATAGCTGGAATAGACATGGGGATGAAAGGGGGGGGGGGGGGGGGGGGGGGGGGGGGTAGAGGAGCAAGAGAGGAGAGATAGAGGGTAGAACAAAGTCCTGTCAAATCAACTTTACAGACATTTTCTGTGTGATTTTTCTCTTCCCCCCCCTCCCCCTGCAGGGCTCCAGCCATCCCCCCACCCACCCACCCACCCACACACACACACACACACACACACACACATACACACACAGACCTGAACGTACCTGCGGGGCGGGCAGACAGACTCTGCGCATGCCCTCCGAGCCTGTATGCAGGCCGGGATACTTGGGCTCGTGCAGGGCCGGGTGCATGGAGAAGTGCTGCTTGCCGTTCATGGTCATCATCATCATCCTCCCCGCGAGGCCCTCGCAAGCAGTGTGGCCCCTGGCATGAAAGACCTGGCAGCGGACAGCCGCAGAGCTCCTCTGGTCTCCGTCACCAGACTGAGCTGTTCACAGCCTCCCGGCATCCCTACGTCCCCCCTCTTCCTCCTCCTCCTCCTCTTTCAGCATTCCTCCCTCCTCCTCCTCCTCCTCCTCCCCTCCCCACCTCCCCCTCTCCTCAACTTACAAGCTGCAACAGTGCGACCTGGGAGCGCAGGCTGCAAAAGATCAGCTCTTCCAAACTGATTTGAATGACTTCAAACAAAACTAACTGGATATTATTGAAGTATGTATTTATTCAGGAAAGATGTCGAGAAAAAAGATTTAATAAAGCCAAATCTAACGCATCTAACTGGGTTTAGCTGGAGTTTCTGACGCTTCAGCACCATGGACAGCGCAGACGTTCTATACAGTAGGGCAACAGCAAGAAAAATGAGGAGGTTGAGTTTAAATTAGAAATGTCAAGAAAACAGTCAAAATACTAGTTTCAGAATTAAGTAGCAACCTCGTAAAAATAGTTAAAATGTTGGGGAAAATGTAATACACTATTTCCAGAATAAAGTCATATTGTTAAAAAAGTCAACATTTTATTTCATATCAAACATTCAAAATGTCATGATAAAAGTCAACACGCCGAGACAAAAGTCAAAATACAATGTTGCAGAATGCAATGTCCAGAATTAATGAAGCAGCATTTTCAGAATAAAGTCCAAATTTAGGGACAAAAGTCCAAATATTATTTTCAGAATAATACCATAATAAAATTAATAGAAAATAGTTTAAATGTTGAGAAAAAGTTCTAATATTATTTCCAGAATAAAGTCCATGTCAACAAGCAAGTTATTTTATAAACAAAAGTCAAGATGTTGAGGAAAAAGTGAAAATATCTTTTAAAAAAGAGACAAACAACAATAATGTAAAAAAAAAGAAGAAGATTATTTCAAGAGCAGATTAAACAAACCCCACTGTGCTCCTAAACCATTTGTTCTGTTTCTATTATTATTCAAGCTATAGGCAACTTGATGGGTTTTTACTGCGTAAACTATAAAAAAACTTGCTTTTTATAGAATACTTGGCGCAACCTTTTGACTACTTTCACAGCAAAAATCAACTAAAGGAAGTTCTTCACAATCAAATCCTCAAACATAATTGTGCAAATGTACTTCAAAACATATGAAGCTTATAAGAAATTTTGAGTTAAAAAAAACTATGAATACACTATTTTATAAGTTTTTTATGTTTGGAGGAATGCTTGAGACTGTTATTGTGAAAGGCTGAAAGTATTTATTTGTGTTTTACTGTGGACTTTGCTGTGGAAGTAACCAGAACACTTCACCTTTAATAAAACACCCGTTTTTATAGTTTACACTCAGTAAAAACATACTCAGAAGCTTTGGTTACAATAATAATAAAAACAACAAATTCTGCCAGCTTCAGGAGCACAGTGAGGTTTTATTACTCAAACTATTCTCGAAATAAACTATTATTGGTTGCACTAATAATCCTTGGGAGGATGTATCAAATGATGAGTGTGTAGATCAGAAAATATAATTTAGTTCTCATAATTTAGTAACTTTAGGCCTACTTCAGACCTGATATTTGACAACATGCTGACCCCTGGGCCCCAGCCTTCACCCCTCCCATGTGAACGCCCATCCTGCTCCACCAGACTTCTCATGTGGCTGCCTGCTTAAAACCCAAAGGCCTTGGCGAACAGACAGAAAGAGGAGCCATTCGGACAGAGGCGGACTGATGACACAACGGGTCAATCCGATCCTACAGGCCACCTCTCCTGTTCCCCAGACTTTGAATAATTTAGCAACACGGTGGCAGGCATCCATTACCATGGTGGCATCTTCTTTTTCATTACACAGATTAAAACAGTCGCTTTTTTCTCAGCATGCACAGAAACATGCACGCTGCCTCACAGCAAGAGCAAAAGTTTTAAACTTGAACTTTTTGGTTCTACTTTAAAGTCATCTTGATGAATAGTTCTTAGGGATTTCTGAAGGTCTTTTAAAGTTTATTATTAGGACTTTGGCTGCTTTTTCACTCATTTTCTGTCTAGTCCTTGTACCTGACCATGACAACATATTGCGTAATGTGTACCAAAATGAGAAAAGTGGAGAGAAAAACGAAGTCAGAGGTCCAAATCAACTTGTCTCCTGTAGACAGTTTTTGAAAGGCACATCTTTAGGATACAAAGGAAAACTGAGGGATGCAGCCTTTACTGAGGGCTTTTGTCAGGTTAGAAGCAGATAAAAAAGGTTCATTTTTAAAAGCACAATCACCCACAACAACCCTCTAAACTAAAAACTGGTAATGCGTCTGGACATTTGTTCTATACTCGTCTTTCTAGAAATTGTTTAAATTCAGACACATTGGGGGGCTTTCCAGCATGAATGACCTGTTTAAGGTCAAAGGTCAGACATTTTCTTATGGGATTTTCTGATAAAAAGCAGAATTCATGGTCAATTTCAAGCATGTGGTTCAGATCCTGAAGCATTAAAGCAGCTTCAGACCATCACACCTTGCATGACTGTTGCTATGCAGTTAGTTTTAAAGGGATGTACACTTTGATCTCGGGAATCATTTTTTGTACAGGTCCTTCTAAAAAAAATTGCATATTGTGATAAAGTTCATTATTTTCTGTAATGTACTGATTAACATTAGACTTTCATATATTTTAGATTCATTACACACAACTGAAGTAGTTCAAGCCCTTTTATTGTTTTAATATTGATGATTTTGGCATACAGCTCATGAAAACCCAAAATTCCTGTCTCAAAAAATTAGCATATCCATGAAAAGGTCCTCTAAACGAGCTAGGAACCTAATCATCTGAATCAACTAAATAACTCAAAACACCTGCAAAAGATTCCTGAGGCTTTTAAAAACTCCCAGCCAGGTTCATTACTCAAAACCGCAATCATGGGTAAGACTGCCGACCTGACTGCTGTCCAGAAGGCCATCATTGACACCCTCAAGCAAGAGGGTAAGACAGAGAAAGAAATTTCTGAATGAATAGGCTGTTCCCAGAGTGCTGTATCAAGGCACCTCAGTGGGAAGTCTGTGGGAAGGAAAAAGTTTGTCAGAAAACGCTGCACAACGAGAAGAGGTGACCGGACCCTGAGGAAGATTGTGGAGAAGGACCGATTCCAGACCTTGGGAAGCAGTGGACTGAGTCTGGAGTAGAAACATCCAGAGCCACCGTGCACAGGTGTGTGCAGGAAATGGGCTACAGGTGCCGCATTCCCCAGGTCAAGCCACTTTTGAACCAGAAACAGCAGCAGAAGCGGCGGACCTGGGCTACAGAGAAGCAGCACTGGACTTTTGCTCAGAGGTCCAAAGTACTTTTTTCGGATGAAAGCAAATTTTGCATGTCATTTGGAAATCAAGGTGCCAGAGTCTGGAGGAAGACTGGGGAGAGGGAAATGCCAAACTGCCTGAAGTCCAGTGTCAAGTCCCCACAGTCAGTGATGGTCTGGGCGCCATGTCAGCTGCTGGTGTTGGTCCACTGTGTTTTATCAAGGGCAGGGTCAATGCAGCTAGCTATCAGGAGATTTTGGAGCACTTCATGCTTCCATCTGCTGAAAAGCTTTATGGAGATGAAGATTTCATTTTTCAGCACGACCTGGCACCTGCTCACAGTGCCAAAACCACTGGTAACTGGTTTACTGACCATGGGATTACTGTGGTACTCTCCTGACCTGAACCCCATAGAGAATCTGTGGGATATTGTGAAGAGAAAGTTGAGAGACGCAAGACCCATCACTCTGGATGAGCTTAAGGCCGCTATCGAAGCATCCTGGGCCTCCAGAACACCTCAGCAGTGCCACAGGCTGATCGCCTCCATGCCACGCCGCATTGAAGCAGTCATTTCTGCTAAAGGATTCCCCACCAAGTATTGAGTGCATAACTGAACATAATTATTTGAAAGTTGACTTTTTTTGTATAAAAACACTTTTCTTTTATTGGTCGGATGAAATATGCAAATTTTTTGAGATAGGAATTTTAGGTTTTCATGAGCTGTATGCCAAAATCATCAATATTAAAATAAAAGGGCTTGAACTACTTCAGTTGTGTGTAATGAATCTAAAATATATGAAAGTCTAATGTTTATCAGTACATTACAGAAAATAATGAACTTTTATCACAATATGCTAATTTTTTGAGAAGGACCTGTATTAGGCAGGCAACCATAACAGTGCTTTAGATGTACTCCTGGCCCTTTTTGTTCTTAAATTTCTTGAGTGGGGAATGATGTATTGTTTTTTGAGATCTTTTAGCAGACTTCTGATAGAGCACAACTCATTTTTATGCCTTTTCACAACTCCGTATATCCATACCACAAATGTGCTTTTAAAAAACCACCAAGAAACATGAAAATGAAGGAGACCACACAAATATTTAAATGTTGATTTCTGGAATGCTTTTGCTTTTGTTTTTTTTTTTTGTGTCCAATCTTTCATTATCTTTTTTTTCTTTAACTTAATTTTTTTGTCAAAATCTAATTCGTTTTTTTTCCTTCTGTGATCATTAAGCAACCCATTCCTCCATCTTTATTGGCAAAAGCAAACATGCTAGTAAATTATAAATCAAATTTTTTTTTTTACAAACAAAGTACATGAAGAAAAAAATACATACACATCCTGCAAATATAAACAGTAACAAATCCAAAACTATTATCCAATAAACCTTTTACATTTTGTACACTATGTGATGGTAGCATACAGAGGATATTACAAAAAGTGGTCGCTCTGAATTCTCACTTACACGAGGAAGAAACATGTCGTTTATCGGTCAGTGACATAAAGTCCTAAACACGCCGTCATTTCATCACAAACTTCATTCGGAACGATGAAAAGGACAAACATGCTTCATCTGCAACCTCCTGGAAGTAGTGCCAGTGTGTAAAGAAAACAAGTCATTACTGAATCTATTTACACGCAGACAAAAATGCACATTCCTGCCTGCCTGTTAGTCAGGAGACCAACAAGTTCAACTCTCTCCTTTGTTTGGTTCGATATGAGCCGTTCACTCCAGTACAGATTTGTTGAATAGGGAGGACAACTTTTTATCGTTGAAAAAACACATTTTTTTTCATATTAATGGATTTAGCACTATTAAAATATGGTATGTGTAAAATTAAATCAATTTAATTTGTAGTTCCTTATGAAACAGGTTCTGAACACTGACAATAATCAAATTGAGGCAAATCTGTACTAATTTCCACTAATCAGAGCTCTAGATGCAAACATTAGGATGACGAGTAGAATAAAATAAAACTAATACGGGCTGTTTAACACAAATCTTGCAAATAAGCAGCTAAGCACTTCTCTACCCGATACGACCTCGTCATTTGTGTGAAATGACAAAAACTCAACTTTTAACAGCAAAAAAACCCAAAACAGTTATTACTCTTTCAAGCATTTACAAAATTTACAAATCCTGTAAAAACTCAGCAATCTGCTGACTGTGTAAGGCAAAAAAAAAAAAAAAAAAAATTACATATATATTTATATTAAAATCAACTGTTCAGTATTACATTCAAACACCTGTCTATGGATGTCAGATTATTTTTTGAAACGGGTGATCCGATCCTTGAACAAGTGAAAAATGTTTTACACTCTTAGAAATTGTGCAACACCTGGTTTTTGGTGCGTATTCACAAAGAGCGGTACTGGACACTGACAGAACGGAGGAGGGAAACAAACAAAAGAAGTAGGTAAAGTTTGAATTGATGCTACAAGCGTGTCTGTGGTGGACAAAGCTGTTTGTAAACATTGTCAGGTTGATTTACTGCACCAGGATCCTTCGGTACCAGCACCAGATCTAAGGTAGTTTTGGTACAGCAGCTAACCTTGATTAGCTGCGGGTTCGCTGGCTCTGTTCATGTGGTTGATCCAAATTATACTAGCAAGCACACGGAGCTGTAATCAGAAATTCTTTAACATTTGATGGGCTGCCAATACAGAAAGATTGTGGTTAAATGCTCTGCTTATAAGAGGTGCAGTGGCACAGTGTGCTGGATAAATAAATAAAATCTCTCTTTGAAAGAGATGGAGAACATCCTACTGGTGATGGAATGGCTGTCCCTGAACTGAGGACGAGATTCTACAAAACACCTGGCGAGAAAAAAGGAGCTTAAATACAGTATGTAAAAAAATACCTATTCACAGTAGACACAAATGTTGTGCATTACTGATATTTATCATCTGGTAAGCACACTAAAATATACAGAAATTTTCTATCTATAAGAACAACTTAAACTTTGAATCATTCTCAGCAAAAGTGAGATGTCTTGAGCTATTGTTTCACTGAGGGACGCAAAAATTGATTGACCCTCGAGGTTTCTCTTTTGGATTACGAGTAAAGTAAATATTTTTCCTTTGATTGGAGTCCGAAATTATCACAAAGAGGAAATAAACATAGTTCCTTTATAATAAAACAAAAACAGATTCTGGTAGAGGGGTTTGAATCTATCGCCTCCAAGATCGACTCTCATACTCGTCGTCTTCATCATCATCCTCCTCCTCCTCCTCTTCCACGCCCCGCTCTTCTTCTCCTGGCAAATACGAGCTTGCTTCTTTCTGTTAAAATGAACACATAAGTATGTTTCGGTATCCAAATGAACAGTTAAACTCATCACTGTATCACATCACAAAGACAGAAACATTTTCTGACTAATTATCAAACCCATGTAAAATCAAAAAAGAGGAATAAAGCATCATAAAGTGAAGAGAAAAGCCCTGAAGTCATTGCTTGATGATGTGTAAACTGCTGTGAAACTACAGTATGAGGGTTTCACCTGACAGTAATGCTGTTTTACTCAAGAGGCTGAGATGCTCTTAGCTCTGAGAGGCTCGCCCTGATTTTGCTCTGGCATTGAAAAATTCAGAAGCACTGCAAAGAAATGTACAAATATGAACAAATCTAAAACATCTAAAACTTTCCCCATTTAAAACTTTCAGTTGACTTCTCTTCCTGACTGTATGGAAGTAAAAGTTTGTCGTAAATCAGGTGGGTTTGTGTGTGACGTTCGTACCGAACCGTCGGCGTCTTTAGCGTCTTCTTCCTCCGGTTCGGACGTAACAGAGGGCATCTTGGGCTTGTACCAGGAAATCTGCAGGACACGACCTTTAAACTTCGCTCCCTGATTGGCTGCCTAGAAAGTCAAAGAGGAAAAATGGTTATGATTAGAAGAAAGAAAGAAAAACGCTTCAGGAAAGAAGAAGCAGCAGTCATGTGACTTACATTCTCCGCATCGCTCCGTGTTTTAAAGGTCATGATGACGCTGTTGGCATCGTGGTCACGAAGATCTTCGATTTCACCAAATTTCTAAAAGTTGCGATAAAATTAAATATCAGAACCAAGTTCTGTTCAGAATTTTAAATCCATTTAGAAAGAAAATTCTCACCACAAAGTGTGGCATCAGCTCCTCCTTCTCCTCCTGCGTGACTCCTAGAATAGTCAGAGCTCTGGGCCTGTGGTCCACCACCATGCGGTTCACGACTCCACTGCGGGACATCAGCTCCCGGCTCCGGCTCCTGCCACGAATCCCGTGCGCGGCGCCGAGCTCCGGCGTGATTTTTCCTCGGCCTCGTCCCCGACCAGCCGGAGGACGGATCAGACCCAACCGCGTTGCCTTAAGCAGAAAAAAAAAATCCTGTTGCTTTTTTTCCAAAACACACAGCTCATTTAAGATTATTTTTAAATTTGACTTTAACAAGAGGAAGAAAAAAAAAAAATTAAAACATCTCTCCAAAATGTTACCCTTGAGCTGAAAAGAGAATCTGTAGTTAGTCATTTCTCCTTCATTTTTAAAGGGACGTCTCACGTTTTAACCACCTAACGACCTCACAGCCTCCATTTATCGCTGCCTCTACTCTGCCTTTAATTGTCATTCTGCGATTTCCTCACACGGACCGGCGACTCAAACTTTAATGAGACGGGGCTCCATCAGTGTAAGGACTTGTGTCTGATTTGGCTTCGTTAGCGGTGGCTCCTTTGGGCTTGCTTAAGTGGCTTCGGTTTAATGTGCAGAAGGAGGTTTGGATGGATGGGGTTGGGGTGGGGGGGCAGGGTGTATGCATTTTTAACAACAAGCTAATTAAGGACACTTGGGAGAAAAGAGGGAAAAAATCAGGATGAGCCATGTTGTTGTTTTAGACACAACTCATCTGTGTGGATGTTCTTAGTGAGGACCAGACTCAGAAACTAAGAGATCTAAATCTAAACTCAGCAGCAGAGGGAGATTCCAGAAAGTGGGTTATGTGAAAACTGAGTAGGCTAACCCTGAATTTAGACAAATGCAAAGTGAAGCCACTGGATAATCTTTTAACTGAGTCTAAGTCCGTGTCTTGACTGATGACACCTGAATGGACTGTTTTTATTCAATCCAATATTTATCACCTTTTTACAACAAGACTAGCAAATAAATGTTAACTCAGCTTTAGTTGCTGTTGTGTTACTTTTTTGTGACTGTATTTTAAAAAGCTTTAAAGACGACTTCTTGTTCCAGTGACACACAATCGTTTTTCCCTGCAGCAGCCTTGCTGAATCAGGGCTCTACTAATGATGTCTTACTGCTTAACCCTTTACTGGGTGAGTGGTCATATTTAGCTAATTCAATGGACTTTAATACTGACTTCACTGCAGCACTTGTGCTTTAATGTTTTTGAGACAAATGTTGCTTTTTATTTGCATTTTTCTTATTCCTACGAGTACAAACACTCTTTTTTTTAATTTATTTATTTTTACTATAGACAGAAAAGGAACCATGTATGGTTACATTATTAAACTCGAGTGACATGAAAAGTAAAAAAACAAACAAACTGAAAACTGTTACAGGAAAAAGGTCTTGTTACATCCCCTTGCAACACTAGGGTTTGAATTAGGAGTTTTCTAGTATTTCAGTGAGGTGAAGCTACTCAGAGTTGATACAACTCATTGAAATCAGCTGTTCTGGAACCCAAAACTCAGCTTCTCCCACTCAGAGTTCCTGAATAGACCCAGAGTTTGCTGATCCTCCTCTCTGGTGACTCACTCAGCCTTTAGGATTTATAGAAATGCCCCCGTTTACAGAACATGCTCAGTACACCAATCAGCTGTTTTACTATATAAGCTAAAACAACAAACACTCATTTTTCTCTTTGTCTAATTCTGCCAATTTATAATTTAGTTTTCATCTGATTCAAGCCATGCCAAACAATGTAACCAATCAGATGCTCCGTTTTGATAAAACTAGACAGAGCAGCTGTTTTATTTGTGTCGTCTCTGGAGATAAACACAGTTTCATGCAGTCACTGTAAAACTGGTTTCTCTCCAGCCTGAGTGAGAGGTGCAAGACTAATCTAATCTGTAAACTTCCTCTCAGACATTTCCTGGTATCACATCCTCGAATTCAGCTTCCAAGAAAAGTGCTGATGAAGTGTAATGTTGTCTTTTTTTCCCCTAGTGTTTGTGTAGTTACACATTTCTTCTTTATGAGAATATAAATGTTTAGAACAATTGTTTAAGGGACAAATTAAGAAATTTAGGGTGGTGTGTGTGTATATGTGTGTGTTTTACCTCTACCTGCAGCTGCCCCAGTTTTCTCTTGAGGTCTGTTGTGTCCTCTCCGGAGCTCATCTTCTTGTGAAAGTCGAGCTCAGCATCCAGTAGCTCCTTCTGTGCCTAAAAATATATCAGGCAGATTAAAAAAAAGAAGAACATTTAAACACAATAAATAAATACATAAATGCATAAACTTACATCAGTCTTGGTTTTGGGCTGGCTGTGGTTGGTTTTCCCACTCAAGGCCTGAGATGCAGGGTTCATCTCATTCTGCAGCTGGGTAATTTTCTCCGTGAGCTCCTTCAGGGTCTTCATGATGTTGGCTCTCTCCTCAGGCTTCATGCTTCGATTCTTCTCCAGACGGTTGATTAGTGCCTGGAAAAGAACAAAGAAAAGTGAGGAATTGTGTTAAAAATAATAAAAACCAAAAAGGATAAAGAGAACTTTTTACTTTCTGACACTCGATCTGTGTCTTCAGCATCTCTTGCTTCTTTTTTCTCATGTCTTGTTGGAGCTTTAATGCCTCCTAGATGAGAAAAAAAACCCACAATTTATCATCAGTACATTTCACCAGAAAATGATCAGGAACACAAATGTCTAATTCCAGCTTTGTGTTTCTTGTTACAGCTAGAAAATTAAGACAAATTAAGAAACATGCCTGCTTCTTCTTGAGAGCTTCTTGTGCTTCCAGTGCTTTCCCTGTTTTTCCAAGGCTCTTTGAGGATAACTTGAGGGGTGTGGAAGTGTAAGAGCTCTTCTGAGCGTTAGGCGCCACCTACATGTCACAATAAAAAAAACAACAAATAATCAAGGTCAGACAGCAGCATCCTTAGACTCAAACATTAGCAAAGTTAGCTAAAGCTCCTAAAACAATGTTAAACATCAGTTTAAAAAATAATTTTTAATCTAAACTAATGAAACTGTGGCGAAGTAGGGGTTGCACGAACTAGTCGACTAGTCGAAAAGTCGACTTTTGTGGGCTGTAGTGACGTTTTAAACCAAAGGTCGACTCTTCGCTGATCACGTGAACTTTTATTTTGAAGGGGTTCCGTTTCATTTCCTTTGTGTACTGGTCTGGCGCTGCACTATTAAAATGGATATTTACTCAAAGAATACTTCTTGGCAGCTTTTGATGCCCTTGCCAATCGAATGTCCATATTTAATCAACTTAACGGTGAGTCTTTGCTTTCTTTATCTTTTGTTTTACTAAAAATGCAGCGCTACATTCGGCCCATTCAAACCTCCGATGTGCTAACAGCTAAGCTAACGAGCTAATGGCTCGGCTATCAAGCTTTGAGCAATTTTATTCATTAAATAGCGAATGTCTTTGTTATGATTATGGCCGAACAATAGACCACAATCTAACTAAAACTGACTAAAGTGACTAAAACTGTAGTTTTAGTCAGATTAAAACTGTTTTGCATATAAACATGACTAAAATGTGACTAAAACTAATCAGCATTTTAGTCTAAAGACTTGATATTAAAACTAAAGTGCTGCCTAAAACAACTGCTCTCTCTGAGCTGTTTGTTGTCAGCATAAAAATACGTTTTAGCAATAAAGCATGTCAAGTTTTATAAAGCCGTCCTGTATACCCGTATGTATGACGTCATCAGCGATTAGTCGAAGTCAACGCGACTTTTATTACTTGGTAGTCGACTTGTAAAAATAGCAAGTCGTTCAACCTCTATGGCGAAGGACACAAAAACTTTCCTAAAATACCTCAGAAGAAATATTTCTTAAATGACTCGACCACATACACAGTATTTTGTGTATTCTGCAGAAGAAACATAAAAACATACACTGACGGTGTCAGAGTTTGGATTCAGTCCGTCTGTCTTCGTCACATTCAGGTGATGTTTGGGTACGGTTTTGTTCAACACGTAAGCAGCCGCGTTGTGCTGCTTGATCCCCTGTAGAGGCTTTAAAAAAAGCAGAAAAATAGTAAGAAAAAGAAGACAAAAAACAAGCGTAACACAACATGCATGTTTTAGTTCTTTGTGCTAACCTTATGCATGTTGCTGTGCTGCAGCCCTGAGCTTGGTACCAACCCGGCACCCTGACTCCCTGAGCTCTGCTCCTGACTGCCTGTAGTGTTGATGCTGTGCTCGCGGTGCCAGTACACACGGATGAAGCGGTTATTGAGAACAGCCTCTATGCTGGATATAGCTCGTCTGGCCTCCTCGTTCTTTGTATACTGGATCAATGCAGCCTCCGGGTCTCCGCCAAACACCACCTGAGTGGATAGCAGTGTTAGCTGTCTGTGATTCAGATGTTCAAACCAAAGCTCCAGAACCTTGTTACTTTTTGTCTACTCCATCATTATCAAAATAATCCTGTCAGGGACTAAGAAATCCATACCTGAATATTGACGATGGTTCCAAACTTGCTGAAGTGCTCGTTGAGCTTGGTGATGTTGTTGAGATCTCGTGGGATCTTGCGCACCTCCAGCTTTGTGTTCACATAGTGATTCCTCTTTGGAAAAATGCTCTTATCTTGATTAGTAAAGTTTGGCCTGAAAACAACGAGAATTTGGAAATTCAGAACGACATTTGTCATCGGATCAATTTTTTTTCCCTTCATAATGAAGTTTCTACCACTTATAAGATGATGCTAATTATTGGCTGCAAGTACAGCCCATCAGATAAAGATGTGTGTTAATCCAATCAGTTTTGATCTATTTTTGAATATTATTACTTCTCCATCCAGGGTTTTTTAGCAGCAGGTCCCTCAGCTGTAACGGGCCCCATTGTCCTCTTCCTGTTGTCCATCTCCATGTTGAAGCGTGGCACGTTATTTCCAGGACCGCTGGGAGCAGCAGCAGGTTCTGTCTGTATCACTATGTTGGCAGCTATAGATGCAAATACAAAGATTACTTGTCAGGAGAATTGATGCATTTTCTCTCTCAAAGTTATTTTTTAGAATGAAGTTTTCCAATGTCATGATTTCCCAAGATGAAACAGGAATAACTTGCCTCTGGATCCTTGTCCTTCACTGGAGGTGAGGCCGATGAGGTTGGAGCGTTGGGTCTGAACCCGAGGGATGAACTGACGATACGAGTTACGAGCAGCTGCAGTCAGGCCTGGAGACTCTGGGTTGTAGCCTTCTGGATCGTACGTATCTAAAGTAGAAAAGTTATAACAACAAATATGAAATTACTTAAAGAAATCTTTAAAATATTTTAAGAAGTACCTAGAATTAATCTCAGCTGAATGATTAAACTGAGTTTTTGTTCATTGGAGCAAAAGAAAAAAAAATACAAAAATTTAAACTGAACCAAAATAAAAATCATTCTGTAAAACTGGGAGAAAAGTTCCACACAAAATAAAAAGTTTATATTTATTCCTCAGAGATGGTTTTGTTTTAACTTAAAGAACAGCACCACCACGTGGCCTGGAAGTGTTATTGCACCCTCAAGAACACACAACATGATAAAACTGGAAGTTTATTCTACTGTCAGCAGCTGAGAAAACAAAACAAAAAGAAAGAAAGAGGAAGAGAAAAATAACAAAGACATGCAGTCCCAATCTGAACAGGAGAAGCATTTCTGCTTACATTCAGACTGGACATATTGGGGACGAAGCGACACAGATGAGGACGAAGGAGGAGGCGGAGGAGGAGGAGGAGGAGGAAGAGTAGGTGGCAGCCCTACGCCAGGTGGTCCGAGAGGAGGAGAAGAAGTGATTGCAGATTGGTGGTTGGGGGTTTCGATCCCACTGCTTGCTATCAGTGGGGGTCCTGAGGGAGACACAAGCCCAAGCTAATGTCTCATGTATGAGAGTGAAGCTTTGTTCTAAATGGAGAGGTATATTCATTCTACACAGACTGATTTAATAGGACAGGATAAGGAAGGAATGACATGTTCAATACAATGACTTAAGGGACATTTCAGTGTAAAAGTTATAAATAACTACTATATAATGCCTCACTTAGGTGTATGGGTCTATTTGGGCTGTATTGATAAACTAAACATGGTTAATTGATTAAATCTGTCATTCAAATTGTTCATTACTGGCAAGCATCTCCTCTGATTAATAAATGATGTGCAGAATATTTATTTGCTCCGATAGAAACAAAAAGCATTTATTTGAATGCATCAGTTATAAACAGTTATGCATCAGTAAGAAACGATAATCTGAGACACAAACAGCTGATCTGGTAAATTGGCCAAATTTTGCTCATCCAGTTAAACACACCACAAAGGAACTCTTTACAGCCGAGTCTAAATCAGTCTGATTGAGTTTAATGTGAAATATAAAACACTGAGCTGAAAGCCAGAAGACTTAAAACCCAAAGTCCAACTTATTTAACTGGTGCTGTGGAGGTGGGTCCAGTCCACATATAATGTCTTTACAAGCAAAACAAGTAATTTGCCCTAAAAAGAGTCTAGAACATAACTAATGTGTGAAAGTGTTTGTTCCAAGAGTCCCACTGTTGTGACAGAAGATGTAATAGCTGAATACAGGCTGTTGAGACCTTACATTACAAAATCTGACTTTACTGAAAGAAACTGATGTAGGCCGTTAAATCAGGCGATGTTTGCAGTTAATTACAATTAACATAACTTTACAAAAATGATGGTTAAATTTAAAAATTATGACTCAGAGTGAAAATGTCTACATCAGACATCTGTTATTACTAGCATGGATTAATTCTTAGTGACGGTGAGTTCACTGCCAGGGAAAAATGTTGGGATTATGTTTATTGCTGTTTAGCAATGGTGTGTTCACAAATACCCCCACATATTTGAGCAAATACACCCTTCTCTATATATTTGTATTCATTTTTAAGTGTTCAAATTAGCCTATGTCTTGTCAAATAAAGGTTTTTAAAGTTAAGCAACTTTGTGGTATTTTTGCCAGGTTTATAAAAACATTTGGGACAAAAAGTAAAAAGAAAAACTACCGTATATCTGCCAGATCAGAATCAGTCATAAAAACACCTCCTAATGGGAGAAAACAAACAGCTGAATTTCTACAAGCAGTCATCAAAGCATCAGTAATACTCACCCGTCATTGGGAAGACGCCCGGCGGTGGCGGCTGGCCGTACGGGGGCATCGATGGCATCCTGAGGGAGGGGGGCGGTTCGGTGATTGGAGGCATCGGTAAGCCAGCTGGAGGCATAACGGGTGGGGGTGGGAATGGGATCATATTGGGCAGAGTTACGTCATCAACGATCAGAGGGTCGTTGCCGTGGTCGAACAGACAGAGGTCGCCGCGGACACAGAATCCTTTTTCTGTTTGAGGGAAAAACCAAAAATAAATGAGCTTGGAGACACTTGATCAAACAACCTAACTTTAAAGCCATACTCAGTAGCCAGGTAAACAAACGAGGTCTCGCTAGCTATTTTACAGAAACACATCTCGGTGAACTCACCCCTCCCATCGGGTAAAATCCATATGTCAGCCTCCCGCCGACATAGGACCACGGTTTGCAAAGGTGACAAAGCAGAGTATAACTCCAGCCGCAGAAATGTTCCCCCAGCTTTTCCTCTTTTCACCTCCAAACGTTTTTAGTTTTCTGTTAGCTGAAAAGGTGTTTTTTTTGTGGGGGGGGGACTCTGGTATTTTTATCTTAAAATGGAAGCGCTAACAGCCCGGCTCTGTCTTACTTCTTTCACTTTCACTTCCGGGATGTTCTGCCCCAAAATGTGTCCGGGCGGATTAATGCCAATCCAAGCAGTGAGGAAATGCGGCAGACAGACAGCTGGATTGGCTGAAGTTTTTAGAAAACTGCGGGACAACTACTTTATTGATTTCTTTCGGATTTTTTAAAATCTCCGCAATATATTTATGGCTATACTATATTAGAACGTTGTTAAGAGGCTTTAAAAAAATGTTAAAAGCTACATTGTTTACCTGGCTGCTGAGTATGCCTTTAATAGTTCTATTAATTCATTAAAAATCATTCACAAAATAATAAAACATCAACTGAACGGAGAAAAACTGAAGGAGAAAGGAAGTGGAAGATCAAAGTGTTGAAGATTCGGTGCAGTTCGTGTATTTACCCCACAGTCTCATTAACTCAAGGGGTCTCTAGTGGCTGTGTTTGAGCACTGTGTGCTTCAGGGATGGTGGGATAAGTTTAAACTCTCTTGTGTCTGAGTAGATAGGGCCAATGTGCTTGGCTGTCTTTCACCGGGGGACACAGGACAGAGTGCTAAACAGCGGTCATTAGTGAAGAGACTCAACAAGACATTAAACCCTCACGGGAAAACAAGCTGACTTAGCAATGACCGTTTTAAACTGGAAAAACGGTAATCAACGATTTCTCTCACTTAACATTTGAGCAGAGGTTAAAATAAAGGAAAACAGGAGACGATAGAACCCTCCTCCTACCGTCATAATCCCTGCAGCGCTGCTTGAGCGGTACGCTCTTGTTGCTGAATGGCTTGCTGACTCCATCTTGCCTCTGAGCGTTGTAGTAACTAGACCAGCTGTCTGTAGTGCTGTCAGGAAGGTGAGCAGGTATTGCAACGGGAACCCCTCCAGCTCCAGAGACCCCAGTGGATGAGGAGGGGGGGGGAAAGGGGTGTGGAGGTGTAGGAAGGGGTAGGAGAGGAGGCGGATGCTGCTGCTGGGGTGCGACCGAAGTGTTGTAGCCGTCCGTATCCTTTCTCTCTACCTCAAACTTTGACTTGAACTCTGTTTGAGACAAGAATAGAGATCAGTAAAAGATTTACCCACCGCAGAATTTAAACAAATTCTCCCACTATGTCAGACTCAGACATGCAGATTAACCTGTAGGGTAATAAGGCCAATTCCAGCCCATGTTGCTGAATCCCCAGTGATGTGAATGCAAAGCTGTCCACATCTTTTCTTTGTCCTGTCAATTTTTTGTTTAAAAACACCAAATCCAACAGAAAACAAAACCATCCACTACGTTTGGAATCTCCTTCCGTCTCCTTTAAACAATTCAAAGCCGCTCATGCTCAGATTGTTCCCAGCAGCTCCTACACACCTGAGTCTGGTCCCCTGTGCTGTCGTTACTCTCTCACCTCTGCCTCCTCTGTGCTCCCTGTCCCTGCTCTTTCCTTGGCTGCCGCTCCTGCTGCGGCTCCTGCTGCGACTCCTGCTGTAGCTCCTCCCGCGGGGGCTGACCCGGCGGCGATCGTGCCGCTCTCGCTCGCGGTGGGAGTCACCGCCGCTTTTCCCATGCCGCTCAAAGTCACGCCTCTTGCGCTCGTCCCGCCTCCTGTCGTCGCGGCTCCTGTGAGGATGATGAGTTACATGAAACACATTTGAACTGATATCTCTACGCCTGCTTTAAATACAACAGTCAGGTACAATTCATCAGATTTTTATAAAAGAAACAAATGTATCGCTCCAGCTAATGGATGCCGTGTATTCATGTCTCTTTATATCAGTTCTCAGTTAAAACTTTTTTTTTTGACTGCGCTGGAGAAAGATGCACACCTGTAGCATTGAGAAACCACAGGTGAGAAACATTTTCATATTTATTCATTTAAGGGTTTTGCCTGTATGTGTGCTCATAAGTCTGTTTGCAAATATCTCCTGAACCTCTAAACAAATTCTGATGAAGCTTTCAGAAAGTAATCATTACAAGTACATCTACAGCTGATTACCATCTGGAGTCAATCCACTTTAAGGTAGCTGCTACAGCCAGCTGATCTTAGAAAACACCAATTTCTTAATATATCACAGCTAACGGACATGTTTAGTGCTAGACAAATACGTTTTTTATTTGTCATCGAGTCAAAGTTAAACACCTCCTCGTACCTGGGTTCATTGAAGTCAGAGCGGGTTCTCAGGGGGCTTCTCCTACGCCTGTTTTCTCTCTCCTCCTCTGGAGTTTCAGTCTTGAGGGAAACGGCAATTAAGTTACATAAAAATACATTCAAAGACAAACATTAAAGCAAATGCTTTGATCCAAAACCCATAAGGAAAACAGATCTCTTCTTTAAAAAAACATAAAAGATGCACTATTATTTTACCAGACTTGTTTATAAACTGTGAATTTTCAAGTCCACAAAAAAGAGAAGTACATTTCTCATCAACTATTCTTACCTCAACAACATCCGTCTTCACTGCAGTTGGTTTCATCTCCTCTTTTGGTGCCTCCTTGGCAGGAGGATTTCCCAGGTAGTTTTTTGTTGTCAAAGACTCGAAAAGCTTATCGACAAATCCCATCGTCTCTGCATGGACAAAACAGAACTTTTTCACTACATTTTATTACCTCTTCAAGAACTAAAATATCTTAAAATAGTCCTACTGTCTTAATTATATAATTTATCCTCTTATCTGTTCTAATTATACCTGAAGCAAGAACAGATAGTCATTTTAAACCTGCATATATTAGGTGTAATAGTTTGTTTACTGTATTCAATCATTTGCTTTTAGAAACTATTTAAAAAGGTGAGCACAAAACTCAAGTTAAATGTGTTGATGTTGCTATAATAATAAAGATGCATTTTAGAAAGTTGAAGAACTTTTAAATGATGTAAAACTCCCCCTGCTGATCAAAATCTGAAAAAACATGCGGCCTTACCACATGATGCTACTTTCAAAAAAATGCAAATTTCTTCTCTTGTCAGAGCAGTCAAGACATGCTGTACTCTGATTAAAAAAATGATCATTTCTGATTGAAACACCACTAGTAGCTGCTGTGGT
Organism: Callopanchax toddi; assembly: GCA_006937965.1. Lineage (NCBI taxonomy): Eukaryota > Metazoa > Chordata > Actinopteri > Cyprinodontiformes > Nothobranchiidae > Callopanchax > Callopanchax toddi. The sequence goes on from SSNR01000015.1 coordinate 2,616,602, forward strand.
TGTAGTATACATTTAAACCATTGCTTTTCCTCTTTTTATTCTCCAGAAGCTTTATATTAAATTCTTACCCTTTTGAAGGAAAACATCAAGCTGATCCGCGCAAAGGGCTTTCAGCTCCTTTTCTGGTTTGTCCTTCTTCACAAGAGCCACTACATAGTTGGCCAACGCAGAGGGGTCAGCGTCGCATCTGCAGGTCAAAACAAACACAAGCTTAGTTTCAGTTTACACAAGTAGATCATATTTGTTAATAAACAAAAAGAAAAGTGTTATGATTTCAAACGGTGAGACAGAAGGGCAAACCTGAAATTATATGCTGTTGGTGTTTAAATGGTTCAGACTTTGACTAATAATCACTTCTTGTGGAAAACATTTGAGAGGATGATTGAAAAATGAGTTGACTAGTAATAACCTACCACAGAAATATAAGCATGTATGATAGGAGTTTTTCAAACAAATCAATGCTTGTCATTGCTTAGAAATCCTTAAAATATTAATGAAGAGCAATGACTTCCTTTTGTTCAAATGTTACAAACTGTTTTTTTATATTCCCATTTCAGCATCATAGATAAAATAAAGTTTTACAAAAACGTATTTGAAATGGGGTTGAAACTAAATTAAAAAAAGTCACATTTTAGTCACTTTAATAAAATTAAATGCAAATAACTTAAACGCATTATACGACAATATGCAAATACATAAACTTGTTAATCAGCAACTACCATCCTCCACTTTAACATGTCCTTTCTGTTTTGACTTTAAACAGAAAACGCTGATATATTAGAAAAGCACGAAACAAAGAGTGTAACTAAGCTAACTCAAACAAACACATTTAGTAAAATAAAGAAGAGGCTGGAAGCAGCACAAATAAAAACAGAACTTAGCCTATGTCTAAACTGCATCTGCTTCACTGAACTACCGTGCAACGTGACGTCTAACTACTCACATAATTGTGAAACCAGCGTATCTATGCAAATGCCTTCCATGAGGCATACTATTAATTTCTGTGCTTTTGCTAAAAATAAAGTGTTAAAACCATTTCTGTTCACCGAAAGGCCAGCTAGCAGCGGAATCAGTGGCTGGCTAACTCGTGTAAAGATCGGCCATCCGATTTGAGCACATCCCCCTATTGATGCCTGGCTCGCTAACTAACGTAGCATGCAGCTAAATGTCATTTCACTTCAACACTCACATTGGCTCCAGGAGTTTTGCCAGCCATGACTTCAAAGCTTCAACATTTTCTATGATCATCGTGAGGAAGACTATAATACTGCCTATAAAATGAAAGTGCGCTTTGTCGACCCTACTTTCATCGTCTATATATTTATAAGCTTTAAGGCCTTCAGTCTGTCTTCTGGCAGGTCGAGCAAACTGTTTTACGGCATGAAAACACAAGTTGAGATGTCGTAACGCAGGATAATATTTTAAAATAACGGCTAATTAAATTAACACAGGCATATTTACTATTATTTATAAACACTCAAGACTGATAAAAATGTAATACTCAAATAAATATATTAATTATTTTGACAGTTTTCAGTACGACACCGAAGATCTTTTGTAGACTACATTTCCCAAGAAGGACCGCGCAAAGCTAACAGTGGGTGTCATCATCCAGACACCGGTGGCGTGGGTTTCTTTTGACATACTGGAAACTATTTCTATCCTCTTTTCTTTTCGAAACAACAGTAAAGCACCTTGCTGTTGATTTTGTCCAGAATGACGGTAGGTCCCACGTTTAAAATGGTCACAGTTCAGAGTGGTTAACATATTTGCTTTTATATGTCTTTTCTTTTAATGTATTAACTTATTGTAGCTGTTAGCTAAGTTAGCTAGCATAAGCTCTCGAATAATCAGCTGCAAAAATCTGACTTTACAGTTCAAATCAAAACTATTTGTTTCTTTTGAATTACTGTCTAAAGATAATTTACACACATATGTTACAATGCAGTCTGTTCTCTAAAAATTAAACTCATTTGACATTTTGTTGAAGGAACGAAAAGGAACAGCAAAGTTGGACTATTTGAGAAAGATCGAGTTAGAAATCCAAGAAAAATGGCAGAAGGAGAAAGCATTTGAGAGTAATGCACCGTCAACTGTTGGAGAAAGCACCAAGTGAGTTTCTGCTTTACAATCTGAAGCCCATATTAGTTGTGGGCATAAAACAGGTTTGATAATGAATGCTAGAACATTTAAAATATATATTTTAACATGCCATGTAATTTAATTTTGTTCCTATTACATGTGAGTAAAACTCTTGAGAAGTGTATATGCACATATTAGACTTTAAAACAAAATGTTAAAATACTTGCTTGGTGATTTATTAATAGGTTTTTTAATTAATAGGTTTATTAATAGATTCACAAACTTATTTTAACCCTATTCAGTTTGATTAACCCTATTCAGTTTGATAGTTCTGTGACTTTATCTGTTTATGACTTTGATGATTGTACATTGTTTTACTAGTATCTACACTAGTATTATTACACATTTTTTGTGCCATTACTTTTTTGCTTTTAGTTTTCTATTTTACATATATCTTTTTGTTCTTGTGTGAATCTGTTTTTCTCGACTTGCCTGTAACTTGCTGCTGGTGCACCTGAATTTCCCCATTGAGGGACAATAAAAGGCTTTTCTTTTCCTTTCTATTCTATTCTATTCTATTCTATTCTATTCTATTCTAGTCTATTCTATTCTATTCTTATTAATTAAACCCCACCTATCTTTAGCCATTTTGTTTCTTGTTTTCTTCTAGCAAAAACAAGTACTTTGTTACCTTCCCTTATCCGTACATGAATGGTCGATTGCATCTTGGCCACACATTCAGCTTGTCAAAGTGTGAGGTGAGTTTGTTTTATTGCATTCATCTAAACAAAAGAGCTACAATGCATAGCAGGAAACATAATTTTAATGACCTTTAAGGGTGTGTTTAGCACATTATTTTAGTCTAATTATTAATATTCAGATGCTTTTGTTTCTTTCCTCTGAGCTTATCTCATGTTTTGATATGTTCCTGCAGTTTGCTGTTGGTTATCAGTCTCTGAAGGGGAAAAAATGTCTGTTTCCATTTGGGCTGCACTGCACAGGAATGCCTATCAAGGTAAGGGTGCTGTAACATTGCTGATTTCTGCATCTTCACTGAATAAACTGAAAATGATGTAACTGCTATTAAAAATTAATCTGGATTCAGTTTGACCAAAAAATCTAACACAATATCACATTTATTAATAAACAAACACCGCATGGCAAAAAACATTTGTGAAAGGTGAGTTTGATTCTAAAAGGTTCTAAAGGAAGTTCATGATGCATATTTAGAGATATTTAACTTTTAAAGGTTTGGATCCATCACTGATGATTCCACTTTACAAATTTAGCAGTATACTTGCTGTGTATTCATATGTTGTCAGAACTTATTCTTCTGAGCCAGTCTAGTCATACATTTCTTGGCTTGGGTGCATAGTGTAAAGATGAATAAGTACAGATCTACAAATCTTTACACAGTCATTCATATGATAACTGTACAGTCAAATCTGTCTGGCAGTCTAACCCAGAACCTGTTTGGATGTATATTTGTTTTCTAAGTTTAAATCAGCTGAGCTGCATTAGCCATTATCCTCAGAGGTTATTTATCAAATTTAGATGGAAATATATAGTGGTTGATAGATTTTAATACAGTGCTTAGATCAGCATCTCTGTTTGGCTGAGGAAACTCCTCATGAAAGCTGAGATGGATGACTTTAATTTTGTCTCCACGTGAACTCTCAGTGGAAAAACAAAGCATTTTCTTTTGTTCTAACCAAAAAAGTGCAATCAAACAAAAGTTGTTACTACAAAAAATTTGAGGTGAACAGTCCTGTGTTTCCTTATCCTGTTTATCCTGTTTCTTTTTTTCCCAACTTTATTCAGGTTTATCCTGTTTTTATGTGGGTTCTGTTATTAAAAAAAATATATACAGCCATGTGAAGTACTGCTACATTATCATACAACTAATTAAATTACTGCATATCCAAAAAAAAACACTGGAAAAAATAAATGCAGATAAATTGAAAGTTGACCTCTATTGGAAAACATGTGTTCTCCATCATCAGGCCTGTGCAGACAAGTTGAAGAGAGAGATGGAGCTGTATGGAAACCCTCCACTGTTTCCAGATGAGGAGGAAGAGGAAGAGAAGGAGAAGCCAAAAGCATCTGATGAAATCATCATCAAGGATAAGGCGAAGGGCAAGAAGGTGAGATTATTTTTCATCCTGAACAGTGTAGCTTTTATTTGTAATGTTTGGATCATTTTTTAAAAACGTGTTAGATTAAAAACAGAAAAATGACATATTCTCAATGTAAAAAAACAATCAAATAAAAACATAAAACTTTCTTCTCAAAACTTATCTGGCAAAATGATTGTATTTACAGTAATTTTGTTTTACTTCACTTTATACAATATTTATTCCTCCCTAATTTCTCCATCAGAGTAAAGCAGTAGCCAAATCTGGATCTTCCACTTTCCAGTGGGACATCATGAGGTCTTTAGGCCTGAGTGACCAGGAGATTTCTAAGTTTGCTAATGCTGAACATTGGCTAGAGTACTTCCCTCCTTTGGCAGTCAAGGACCTCAAACAGATGGGAGTCAAGGTAGCTAATTATAATGGGACACACAGGTGTTTTTCTTAGTTTTGTTGATGTTCAATTTTATTTATATTTTTATATTTATTTATATTTTAGGTGGATTGGAGGCGTTCTTTCATCACCACTGATGTCAACCCCTTCTACGACTCCTTCGTCAGGTGGCAATTTCTCACACTGAAAGAGAGAAAGAAGATCAAGTTTGGCAAGAGGTGAAGTTTTTATTGAAACTGTTGATGAACTATGTTTTGAATTGGCTTCTGGCTCAGACAGTTTAATTTGTTGAATTGAGTTCTATGTCTTAATTTTTTTCTGTGGTGTGACGTTAACTAATATCAACTCCTCTGCAGGTATACGATCTACTCTCCTAAGGATGGACAACCATGCATGGACCACGACAGGCAAACTGGAGAGGTAAACTTGTTTAGTTCATTTAAACAGTTTATCAGTTCTGTAAATACAAACTTGCCTAAAATCTTCTAATTATGTCCTTAAGAATCTCATGTTTTTTCATTTATTTATTTTATTTCCACTGTTTTCACGTTTTGCATTAAAATGTTACTTGATTGAAACCATAATGATTAAAGAGCTGCTATTAGTTTGTTTACTTTTATTACCTTTAAATGTCTTTCAGGGAGTTGGACCTCAGGAATACACACTCATCAAGATGAAGATTGTTGAGCCTTACACAGCTAAATTTAAATCTAAAGTCTTTTATAGCAGGTAAAGAGCCACAATCACTTACCTTTGTAGAAGTTATAGTTTGTAACACAAAAATATACTTTTCTCAAAGTTTTGCTTGTAAAGAATTGTTGGATTTCTCTTTTTGTAAATTGTTCTGAGATTACATTTAGTGTTAAATTGACACAAAATTAATATAACAGAATTAAATACTGAGAAATCCACCTATTGAAGGATAAAAGTCACATTATTAAGCTTTTTGTTTTCTACACAGTGGCATGAAAGGCAAAAACATCTTCCTGGTGGCTGCCACTCTGAGACCAGAAACTATGTTTGGTCAGACCAATTGCTGGGTGAGACCCGACATGAAGTATGTCGCCTTTGAAACAACCAGCGGGGACATCTTCATCTCCACCAGCAGGTCCGCCAGAAACATGTCCTTCCAGGGCTTCACCAAGGAGAACGGAGTGGTGCCAGTGGTCACGGAAATACTGGGACAGGTATTTTGCTTTTGCTTTTGCTCCCAACTACTGCAACAAAACCCTTTATTTATGCTTAGATTTATTTAGGCCATTCAGTCTAATGTAAAAAAGAATAAGCATAATTTGAATGTTTTTAATTCTGTAATGAGTCATATTTTGGCCTAGTTTTCACAGTGTAAATAAAACAAGGCTTCAGATAATTTCTTTGTTCATCTAGGATATCCTTGGCTCTGCCTTAAGCGCTCCTCTGACCTCCTACAAGATTATCTATGCTCTGCCCATGCTCACCATCAAGGAGGACAAAGGTAAAACCCACTAATATAAATCAGATGGTTTAGTCACTGTGAATTATTTTAAGTTGTAACATTTGCGGTATAGGCAAATTACTGAACTGATCGTGAAATTAATGATCATGCCACCTTATAAAACATAAGGCAAGAAAAACAGTCAGGCCTTTTAGCTGGACTCCGCCACACTTTAAAAACATTTTAGAAAAAACTAAGACTGCAGCTGCATCCTTCTGAGGTAGGATTTGTCCTTTAACCTCATTTTTCACCACTTGCTAGGGACTAAGTTCCATCAGTCAGTTTGAGAAAGGTTCACTAAAGTCTGCAGTTCACTGAGGAATTGAGGATGGAAATCTGGTCAATAATCTTCCACCCCCGGGGGATTAGACTTCTATGCACCTCTCTGGTCTGACAGAGCAATACCCGGGTTTCTGTCCGACGTGAACGGTCCGCACCCCGCAGTCAGAGGTGCAGCGCGAGCTATCCGACACAGGGGGAGGGGCAGTGAAGAGGTGTAGCTCCGTGCGGTCCGGATGGAACCAGCACTGGGTCCAGATCCGAACTGCTGCAGCATCTTCAAACCCTTTTTGGAGACTTTTCTTCTTTTTTTTTGGCAACAATTGAACCATTGTTCATTCTATTCACATTTAAGTTTATACATTCTTTCAAAATATGTTTTTAGATTTTTAGTTTTAGTTTGAAATAAATTGATCATTCATTCATATTTGTCCTTGACATGCTAGAAACCACAGTTGTTCAAAGGCTGGTTTACCAGTTTTCATAATGGCAGGAATCTTGGAGCATTTCATGTTTCTGTGTGTAATAACCACAACTAAATAGATTTTCAAAGTCTGCTAAACTTTTTTTTATTTATTTTTTATTCCAGAACCCATTTAGTTTCTTTTACAATCTGCATCAAGCCTTATCCTTCATATTGTAAGATTGTATTTGTTTGTAGAGCTGGATTAGATAAACCTTAGAATTGCGAAATATTTTTATTAGTTTATCATTGCTTCTTGAAAGCTGCTGTATCTTCCAGAGAATTCATGCATCCTGTTGATGAATTTCTCTAAATTGAATTTCTGAATGACTAAAACAAAATGTCAGAATTTCAATAAGAAGAACAAATCGTTCCTGCTCAATCTGTCATCTTGTCTCAAAGGGTTATGGAGTGTAATGAGGAACAGTAAATTAGATCATGTTTGTTTCTCCCCTTTTCACAGTTGGTTAGTTGCTCCAGTGCACCTGCACAACAGTTAATGAAATGTGGCAGCATTGGGCATCTGCTAGTGTTGAATTTGGACGAAGTAAAGTCAGTTACAGTGTTTTTATGCATTATATGTGATGTTCTGTGCTTTCTGCAGGTACTGGGGTTGTAACTAGTGTACCATCTGATGCTCCTGATGACATTGCTGCTCTCAGGGACATAAAAAAGAAACAGGTGACGTTACAGATCTATAAAGTCTACTCTAACGTTCAAATGGTTTAGTGAGCTAGTTCTCATTTTCGAACAAATTCTAGAGCATTTTATTCATGTTTTGTATTCATGCTCTACAATTTGCAATGTTCTTAAAGAAACAATCAATTCTTTCATTTTAAAAAGGCTCTACGGGAAAAGTATGGCATTGAAGACAAGATGGTGTTTCCTTTTGAGGCGGTAAGCAAATCAAACATATTTTTACTGAATCCACTTCTTGTGTATTCTCAGTGGATCAATGCAACATTAATGTGTGTTTGTTTACATGAATGTCTGCACATGGCAGGTCCCTATTATTGAGATCCCAGGCTATGGGAATCTGTCAGCCCCTCTGGTGTGTGACGAGCTGAAGATCCAGAGCCAGAACGACAAAGAGAAACTGGCTGAAGCTAAAGAGAAGGTTTACCTGAAGGGCTTCTATGAAGGGGTGAGCGCCTCAAAAGTGTGGGAACAGATACATGACTCCCCCCTTGCAGATGTAAATAGGTTGAGCTTTTTAAATGAAGTAGCTAACACCCCAAGGCCAAACTAAAATAATTTATTTGCTTTTTTGGGGCTATTTTGACATTTATGAGTATTTTTTAGCCGACGGGTGGTTAGATTTTGTTTACAGATTTGAAATTTGAGAGCAGGCAGAATTTGTACATAACACACATACAGATTTGGTTAGGAGTGTCTTTTATGTCTTAAGCCTCAGTTTTTTTTCCTGTAACATCATTAGTTACTGGAAAATCCATTTAACCAGCTGCCAGCAGGTGATGGTACACACCCACTGTGTGTCTTCCTACTAGGCTGTTTAATATTCCACATGTGAAGCTGCACACTTCATGACAGTTGTTGTTGACAGGACTGTTAGATTGGTGAAAGAAATGCAGCTGCTGTCAATCATTTCCTGTTTCAGATCATGCTAGTTGATGGCTACAAGGGGCAGAAGGTCCAGGATGTAAAGAAGCCCATCCAGAAGATGCTGGTTGAGAGGGTAAGGTACATCAAATTATCTTTCAAATGAAAGAATTTAAAGTATGGCATGTTTATGTCACTGTTACCTTTAGCTAAACACCTGTTTTGTGTTAGTTTTTTATATTATGGTAATCTTTCACAGGGTGAAGCCATGATCTACATGGAGCCAGAGAAACAAGTCATGTCACGTTCAGCTGATGAATGTGTCGTAGCTCTCTGTGACCAGTGGTGAGTCTTTTAAGAATTTTTATACTATTATTTATTATTCAGCTGTACTTTTAAACCACAAGCAAGGTAAGTTAAGCTGGGTAATTATATGACTGTTTACTGGAATTCTAAAATGTCAGAATTTATAGGTCATCCCTGATTGTGTCAAGTTCTGGATGACTGTGGATTTTTTCTTGCACTTAGCTGGAACAGAAATGTAATGGTGTAGCACTCGAGGACCAGTTTATATAAAAATGGAGAAGTGAACTATCCAAGATGTCCACCTGTGATGTTGTTTATGCTGAGTTTGAAGTATAATTTAAATTTGAAAAGTATTTAATGCTGGAAAACAAGGGTCAACGATGAGCCATTTGTGACCTCAGGTTAATAATACAATGCCAAGGATTACTGGAAGAGAGGAAATACAGAATGTGTGTTTATATTTTGTGTCTAACAGGTATTTGGATTACGGTGATTCTGAGTGGAAGCAGCAAGCTCACGAAGCCCTCAAGTTACTAGAGACGTAAGAACTGACCTCCACACAGGATTCTCATCCCTCTGGATTTTTGTTGTTTGTGTCGACTGCTCAGGGCTCCTGTGCAGGTTCATCAATCAGAATAAAATATAAGTTCCAAAAGTTAATTGCAACTTAATTTTGTCTTTTACAAATGTAAGATTTTGTGAAGAGACAAGGAGAAACTTTGAGGCAACTCTGGCCTGGCTGCAGGAACACGCCTGCTCTCGTACTTATGGACTCGGTAAGTGTGTTCAACAACAACGAGTGATGTATGATATGTTCAGCTGTAATGGTAATATTCTCATAATAAGAGCTACAATTTTGCATTGTTTTCTTGTTTTTGATGAGATTTCCAATCCTGTGAAAGTTTCTAAACCTTTCATTTTCCTGAGTTACTATTTGGATGATGTTTTTGGTCTATAGATGGAGACAGAGGACTGACAATTAAGTGCCTAGCAACAGTCTGCCTCTTTTCATACAAGAATAGATGCAGTGTGAAGGCCAGTTGGCATGCATTACAAGACAGTGCTGCACAGCCCAGACTTTCTGTAGACACTTATTGTAGAAATCTGTCCGCATTTAGCTTCTTTAAACAAAATGCCAGACAGATGCACTGTATGCTGCAGACAGATACGCTGCATGCTGTGCAAACACTTTTCACCTGAATATGTTTTAAAAATATTCCTCAAGAAAAAAATACAACTCTATACATAGAAACTGAAGTGCATGTACAAAGCATACAAAGTGTGTGCTTTAACCAATCATCACAAAGATTTTTTTATTCAAGAAAGAGTGTGATTAAGTTTAGGAATTCACACCTTTTTAATCCAGCAGCTGCTGAATTTTAGAACATTTCAGTAATTTATGGCAATCAGTGCTTGATCAATAGCAGTATGAGTGGGAATATTTTATATGAAATGCTGCATAAATGTCATTATGTGTTCAGAGCTAGTGAATATAAATTACTACTTAAGCTTAAAACTTTTTCATTTTTGGGAAATTGGTGAGCTCAGAGGATGTGAGATCAGCTGATTAGTTTATTTTTCTTACTTCTGGGGGAATGTAGAGAATACAACAACTGTCTTGCTAATTTTCTTTTTCCTCCACTGTTGTGTGTGTGTGTGTGTGTGTGTGTGTGTGTGTGTGTGTGTGTGTGTGTGTGTGTGTGTGTGTGTGCGCCTGTCCCCTGGTTACCATAGGAACCCGGCTGCCTTGGGACGAGCAGTGGCTGATTGAGTCTTTATCGGACTCTACGATCTACATGGCTTACTACACCGTAGCCCACCTCCTCCAGGGAGGAGTTCTCAATGGACAGGGCGCCTCACCGCTGGGCATCAAGTGAGGATGCACACACAATAATAAAAAACTGTTAAACTGAATGCATCTCACTATTTCATCAGTTCATGGTGTAATCCTTGTGTTAATTTAAGTAGACTCAAATGTCATTTTTAGCTCAGAAATAAAATTACATTTCATTCTTCAACCTGTTCTGACTCTTTTTTTTTTTTGTGTTTGGCAGGCCGGAGCAGATGACCAGAGAAGTGTGGGACTTTATCTTCTTTAAGACGTCACCTTTCCCCAAGACAGACATCCCTAAGGAGCATCTCCAGAGGCTGAGGAGGGAGTTTGAGTACTGGTACCCAGTGGATGTCCGTGTGTCTGGCAAAGACTTGGTGCCCAACCACCTGTCCTACTATCTGTATAACCACGTAGCAATGTGGCCCAAAGACAGGTGAGTTTTTACAACGTCAGTGTGGGTTCTAGTGTTACACTTCAGAAGTCTCAAAACGGAGGTTCTTGCTGAAAGAATTAAGTGTAAATAAATGTTTGTGGTTTTGCTTTAAATTAGGTATTTTTTGCTTTATGCTTTTCATTTTTAATTGGTCATCCATGCCAGCTGGTATTTTCTTTAAAAATGATTTAAATGAATGATTTTAAAGATTTTAATATAGCCAGAATCAAGGAGACATCATTCAAAGAGCAGAAAGGGAGTGGCCTGAAGTTAGGTAATTAATATGTTAAGGACTTTGCGGTCTCTAGTTCTCAGCCTAGTTGGATTTATGAGAGAGATTTTAGATCCAATAATCAGACATCGTTCTCCACCTTCATCATAATGCCAAAAAGTAATCTGACTTAGAATAACATGGTTTAGTTTACCCAAACAACATTTAGACATATTATAGAACCCTAATATCTTGCTAGAACATAGTCTGTTTGTAGTCTAGCTGTTATAGAATAACAACAATATGATGATGATGATGATGATGTTTTTATAACATTAGCATAATAATGATGGAGAAATTCGGTTGTCTGCAGTGGGAAGTGGCCACAAGCAGCGCGGGCTAACGGACATCTGCTCCTTAACTCTGAAAAGGTTTGTTGAATATTAGACTCTGTTTATTTGGAATCTCAGAAATATGAAAATTAAAGGAATGCAAAATTTTATATGATAAGAAATAAAAAGATAAATATAAATTTGAATTACTCCGGTTTCCTCCCACAGTCCAAAGACATGACTGTCAGGCTAATTGGGCTGGTAAATTGTCCTTGGGTGTGAGTGGGTGTGTGGTTGTTTGTCTCGTTCGTCTCTGTGTGGCCCTGCGATGGACTGGCGACCTGTCCAGGGTGTCCCCCGCCTCTCGCCCCTTGACCGCTGGAGATAGGCACCAGCTGCCCCGCGACCCTCTGTGGAGGATTAAGCGGCTACAGAAAATGGATGGATGGATAAATTTGAATTAGTTACAAGTCATTGTCTTCTGTATTTTAGTTGAATTATTTAATTTAGTTGAGGTAAACCTTAATATGCTTATATGTTTAATTGTTTTTCCACCAGATGTCCAAGTCAACAGGAAACTTCCTCACTCTCAGCCAAGCCATTGAAAAGTTTTCAGCGGATGGTAAAATCAGTTTATTTTTAAATTATTTACTTTTTAAATCTTATTTTGTCTTAAGATGAAAACTGTTTGTTCCACACTCAGATATACATTAGAGTGTTTTCCCAGGGCACTTTTACATTCCACTTTATTGTGTTTTAAACACATAATGATGATTAGAATTCAAAATGATCTATATAAGATGACTTCATGATAGATGCTTGTTGGTTTGAGAAACTCCATAAGTCTAATCTTTAATAATATGCTGTAAAAATGACCTTTTTGTTGATTTTTAATCAAACTGATACATTAGAGTCGGTCTATTTATTAAGTTCTCTCTTCAAGAAGAAAATTATTAATGTCCAATGACTGTTTAGTCTCTAGCAGTGCAGGTTTTTCCGTTGGTCAGGATGAGGCAGTGAAAAGAATAAAAGTATTGACTTCAACACCAAATATATTTTTATGACTCATAAAAATAAATATTTGTGGAGTTTTGGAAGTTTTGGTTTTGTTTGTTTATATTATTCCAGACCAGATTCTTTATTCATTTGGGCTGCATGGTGGTGGCGCAGTTGCTAGCACTGCTGCCTCGCAGCAAGAAGGGGCTGCGGTCTTTCAGCATGGAGTTACATGTTCTCCTCATGCATGCGTGGGTTTCCTCTGGGTTCTCCGGTTTCCCCCACAGATCACAACTTGCCTTATTGGTGTATGTAATAATGTAAGTCGCTTCGGACAAAAGCGTCAGCCAAATGAATAAACATAAACACAATCATTTGAAAATTCAGTTTATTTCTAGATGTAAATTTGGTTTTATATTTCTTTTTATTTGAAGTTTATCATTTAGCCTTTGTCTTTACCAGGATGGTTGAGAGATTAGCCCCATTTATAGCCTGCTTTTTGATCTTTATAATCATTTCAGCAACCTTTCATGTTCTGCTTCTATAAGCTGCCCTACTGAGAGTTTGACTTAATAATCTTGACCTTGTTTCTAAAATGTCAAAATGATGAAATTTTCTGCAGAGCGGAAACGAGTGTCATGTTCATCACCAAAGTAAAGCAGAGTTATTCAAAGATTGCGACTGAGAGAAATGTCAGGATCCTTCATAGCAACATTACTGTTTTTCAATGTCAGGCATGCGTCTGGCTCTGGCTGATGCTGGAGACACGGTGGAGGATGCTAACTTTGTAGAAACTATGGCTGATGCTGGCATCCTGCGCCTCTACACGTGGGTGGAGTGGGTGAAGGAGATGATCGCCAACCAGAACAACCTGAGGACGGGACCCGCGGACACGTTCAATGACCGTGTCTTTGCCAGGTAGATGTTTGAAATCAGTAGGAGGTTTGGCTGCTATGGCTAAACTAGAGTTCTGTGATAAAATAATTACATTTATTAGAACACATAATGCATTTTTTAATGAACTCCCGTAGATTAGTTACACGCTCTGTTGTCTCCTCTTCTGTTATCAACTCTCGCTGTATATTTGTCTCATTTGTTTATAGCTGTAAAGCACCTTGTGGTCTTTATCTTAAAAGACATTAAAATAAAACAACTACTTCATCTTCTGAATGTTAGCAGGAGTTAACACTTTGTTGAACAATGTGACTTTCAGTATTTTACCAGAAAACTGTTTTCTTCCATATGTTTGTATGAAACTGTTAAACTGAAGGTGTTTGTGTTTCATCCAGTGAAATGAATGCAGGCATCATAAAGACAGAGCAGCATTACGAGAGGATGATGTACAAGGAGGCTTTGAAAAGTGGCTTCTTTGAGTTTCAGGTACTTGTAATGTTATGTATTAGGAACTGCTTGAAAACAGTCATGTTCCTGTAAATAATAGTTAATTCTTTACTTTATTTAGAAGCTTAATACCTAATTTTAGGGGTGTAAGAAAAAATTAATGCACTGGAATATTGCAGTATTTTATGTCACAATATTATATCAATATTCTTAAAGCACAATAATGATTTCTTATTAACAATTTACATGCAAAAGGTAGTTAATTTTTGTGTTCCAATTCAACCTCTGATCACTTGTTGGCTGCAGTCATTAGTCCCCAGCAGTCCTCCGTTTCCACAAAACATCGAGATCTCACGATAGTACCGGTGAGTGGCAAATCTAGCTAACTTCACACAGCTAAGAGCTAAATGAAGCAAAGAGGATACAGCCGACCCCAGCAGCTTTCAAAGCTGATGTGTGGACAATTTTGGTTTCAAAACAAAGATATGTAGTAAAGACGGCAATGGCAGAGTCAAATACTCAGGCAACACGACAACTTTGTGACCACATGGGGCTAGATACCATGACGACATGGCATTAAAGGCTCATTTTAACATAAAACGAGTTGATTCTGCTCAGCGGAACTGAAGAGGCTAACTTTTCTGTTCAGCTGCGACAGTTTTTCAACAATTAAATTATTGCAAATTATCATATTGCTCGTAGTATTGTTGCCCCTGTATTGTGATGCATATCATGTTGCCAACGTTCTTGCCAATACACACCCCTACTTAATTTATATTATTTGAATGAATACACTTCACTTAAGTACCTAATCCAGTCTTAAAAATCTGGTGTAATAATGGTTCGGGTGATTTGTACCTGTAAACCACAGTCACCATGTTATAATAAATTAGCTTATTTAAACACAGCTTGTGTCTTATTTGCGTGTCAGGGCCCAGATTTTTTATGAAATGGTGTGAACACTGAAGGAAAATGTTAGGATGTTTGGATTTGAAATGCATCTTAGAAATTGTGGTAAGCAGCAACTTTATTCACATTAGTACGATTAAAGAAAACATTTATCAGTAAAAGTTCTGACCTTTTCTCTTCCAGATGTGTGATTCACAGACCTAAAGTAAACTGTTTACATGAGCGCTGAAGCTGGTTTATAGGAAAAGCTTGGCTGTCACTCACAGATATAATTTTCCTTATCTTCTTTCAGCACTTCATGCAGAACATAGCATGTATAAGCACTGCTGTACATCATGGACAGCAACGGGCTGAAACATTGTGTATATTGTACAGATAAGTTTCAAAATGTGTTTTTCAGGCAGCCAAAGATAAGTATCGTGAGCTGGCTATTGAAGGCATGCACAGGGACCTTGTCTTCCAGTTCATAGAGAGACAAACGCTGCTGCTGTCCCCCATCTGTCCTCACCTTTGTGAATACACTTGGAGTCTGCTGGGAAAAGTAAGTTATTATAGATTTAACATCATTCTGTGGCGTTGACTGCTCTTACTTTGTCTTCTGTTGGAGTGTAAATCTGACTTTTGATTTTCTCCTCGTTTCTCCCCATTCTTATCTCAGCTGTGCACATTTATCCAAAACGGAAAGCATTTTAACTCGACGTATTCATGTACATTCATGAGTTCACCAGGGAGCACGAAGCCTAAACTTACAGGCTCATGTTGGCCTGCAGTAGCGCTGCTCCCACTGCTCATTTACCTGTGAAACGGCTACTAACGTGTTCCCTCTGCTGAAATACACGTCCACTGGGAGGCTGTTTTCACACTGAGCCTTTCTTCCTCTACAGCATGAAACAAGAGCACATGCTGTTACACGCTTCCAGCAGCACTGAGAGCAGGAATATTTTTAACACTCAAATTTATGAATATAAAGGAGTGCTGCTGTGCTGAAAATATGTTTTTCAGTTGTCGCTTAGCAACAACAAAAGCCCTACAACTACCCTATTCTCTGCTTAGTGCCAAAAGAGCTGAGTTACACACAGCTGACGAGTGTTCACTCGCTTTAGTGATGTTTATGAGTTCTGCTCAAAATTTAAACTCTGGTTTTTTTGATTCTTCACATCAAATCACAGTAACTTGACTGTGCCATCTCTTCCGTTCCCTCTGATAGGCGGGTTCTCTGATGAAGGCGACATGGCCTGTGGCCGGGCCCGTTGATGAGGTTCTGATTCGTTCCTCTCAGTACTTGATGGAGACGGCACACGATCTCCGTTTGCGACTCAAAACGTACATGCTTCCCCCAAAAAACAAGGTAAGATACGTTCTATCACACCATCATCTTTACCACGCACTTTAAAGGCTTTTTGTGAATGAACATAAATTCCAAAATGTACAACTGTCTTATTTTTATTTTATTTCTGAAACCAAACATTCGTACACGCCTGTTGAAATTGGAGGCGGTGAAGCGTCTGAGTTTTTTTCCTCTCAGGTGATGTTAAATGATTTGGTGGTTGTTGAATGTGAAGCGCAGTGATGGGAAACATAATTAAAACCTCAGAATAGGAAGTGATTAAACGTCAGCAGCAAAACATTAAGTTAACTTTAGCAGATTTCAGGGAGTTTTTGTCAGGTGTGTTTTGCAATAAAAATATGAAGAACCTTTTTGTAGGTTTGCAGCTTTAGTTTTTTACCTAATCACAGAAGTTTTAATTAAAAAAAACAATTATCTTCTTTTATTTTTTTGTTTTGAAGCTGCAATTGGCAATCTTGTATCAGATTATAGTTGATTTCAAATGCATTGAAAGAGATGAAAAGTTATTTTTTCTGATAGTTTATTCCAGTTTCAGATTATTGATCCAGTTCCAATTTGATTCTCAAACAGCATCTTTTATCTTTTTAGATACACTTAAAGACCCAAACCTGTTTTTCTCACAGCAGGAAAATGTCTCGTTTGTTTGTTGACGATTTGAAAGTTCAATAAGTGATTTTCAAGAGCTGAAAAAAGGCAAAGCAAGTATCGACAAGTTTCAAGAACGGCAATAATTTAGTCCTCCTGTCCGCTGTTATAGGTTTGTTATAAATGTTTTGTTGCCATGGAGGCAGGAGAAGAAAAGGAAAAACAGAAAAATGCTGTTTTGTTTCATGATAATTTAATAAATAATATATATAATGAGGCAGGTACATTTGTTTTGTGAAGAAGTTTCTGATGAAAGTAGAAAAAGGCCAGGATATTGCTCATGTATTTTTCCATTAAATAATAAGCTCAATAAACAAAGCTTTATATAAATTATTCTATAGCAATAACTTTATTTTCATTAAGATTTATTTACTGATACCTTGTATCTCCAATAATGGAACTCTTCAGGAAATGAAAAACATATTCCATGTTCCTTCTACCAATGAAAAACTCAGATTGTCTTAAGTCTTTAAGCTCTTTTTCACACTTTTTCTTTTGGGAAGCCATCCATAAAACCACCTGTAAAAAAATCGAGCTGATTTATGTAAAAACATGGCAGAAATAAAAATGAAGCTACGAGGTTTGAGTCCGACGATATTATGACGGTGTTTGAGTCAGCTTGAGAGCTGCTGTGTAAAATCTGTTCACTTCACACTAAACATTGCTGAAGAAAATCCCCCAAATCACTCAGAATATTCAATAATTCAAAGTTAATGTTTTGTGCTCTGGTAAACTAAAGTCAAATCTAAAGTGTTTTAAACTGTGTTTTTCTTTCACAGAAAGGTGACTCGAAGCCTCCTGCCAAGCCCTCCCACTGCACCATCTATGTAGCCAAGAGCTACCCTCCATGGCAGCACAGTGCCTTGTCTCTGCTTGGCAAACACTATAGGGTAGATAACAAATGCATATTGTAACAAATTACAAGCATTATTTATTCTTTTCTTCTTTGCAAAAAGACAGGTGTTCATGACACATCAATGCACTAGTGTGTGATGCTTTACACCTTTATTTGTCTCTGGTTTTTAATTTAATGTTTTTTTCTGTGTCTGATCAGAGCAACAACAGCGTCCTTCCAGACAACAAAGCCATAGCGACTGAGTTGGGAGCTCTGCCTGAACTGAAGAAATATATGAAGAGAGTCATGCCTTTTGTTGCCATGATCAAGGTCAATCTGATGGGATGTTGTTATGAGTTTTTTATTTGCATTTGCATATTATTTATTTTTTGATAAAATTCTTTGGATTTTTGTCTTAATTCTAAAGTAGTTTACACAGCGAGTCAATAAGGTGGATTACCTGTTTTGTTTGCACACGGCTTTACTTCTGATTGTTCGAAGCTTTGCCTAGATTATTCAAGTCCCATAATATTCTTGTTATTTTCAAAAGGCTTAATTTATTACTTTTTGTGCCAAATATTGACAAAATTAAACAAATTCTTGATATTTTTAATGCCAATATTTAAAGATCAACAGTAATAATAAAACTTACATTCATATTTGTCCAAGTTTCTCTTTTAAAATGGTTTTTTGAGTTAGGTTTTTGCAGAAAAGGCTTCATAAATCTATAACTTTACAGATATTGAGCTAAAATTTATAGTGGTAGTAGCTGAGAGTCATTCACAGGACTCAATGCTTCAGTTTGATTGCATGAGATTGTGCATAATATTACAGATTTGACTATTATTTTTTCAACAGAATGATTTTTGTTGAAATACTAGCATGATGTCTGACGTATCTGGTTTCTGTTTTTCTCTTTTTTCTTAGGAGAACCTGGAGAAGAACGGACCCAGAGTCTTAGATCTTGAACTGGAGTTTGATGAGCGAGCAGTTCTCATGGAGAATCTGGTCTACTTAACTAACTCTCTGGAGGTTTGTTAATCAAACCAAAAAGTGTCTATTCCAACCAGCTGGGCTTGATGGTTTGTGTTTTGGTGCCACTTGATATTATTGTACAAAACTTGTTAGTAAATCTAACATTAACAGAATTGAAAGTGAACTAATTTGCGTTATTAGAATGTTCATCTTTACCGTAATCTCAACCTGGAGCGCAGAGTTGCAACGGTTTGATTTTCCCCAAAATAAATCCCCCTTAAATCGTAGTTTCACCACTTCTGAAAAAGAAAGTTAAAGCTGTCAGTCTGAAAATCTCTTAATACATCAGTCTGTACAGAAGCTTAGCCTTGTCAAAAAATAAAACTCAAAGTTCAGAAAGTATCTTTGGGAAACTGGAACAGATTTAAAGAAAAAGAGGAAAACTTGACATGTTTCACATCAAAAGAAGAGCCCGAATCTAAAACCAGGAGTTTCTGATAAATCACAGCCCAGATCAAATTGACAATAAAAGAAAAGACCCGATGACACAGAAATGGGCTGTATTGTCAAAGACTGGGAGTTGTGACATTTTACTTTCCTCACAAGTAAAAAAAAATGGGGGTTTTAGTCTGTGAAACTTCAGTTTGATGCTTTAAAACTAACTTCTGTTGATTTCAATTCACTTGGGGAGCCCCAGCTTAGAGGGCAATAAAGCTGCCTTGAACTGTTCCTAGCATGTCTAAATGAGATCAAATAAAATGGAGAGCAATTTATGTGTAAAGCATGCTGGGAAATAAAGGATTTGTTTCTTTACAAAACCTCTCTCAGCCACTGTGATCTGTAAGGAAACAGAATACACCCTCTTTGTATTTCTGGAGTCCTTGAACTGTATATTTGTTCCCTTCTAGTTTACGGTTTACTTTCTCCTTTCTGACTCTCCTGTGGGACATGTGGCGTTCTGGCGTGAAGCTCTGTGTTAAGTCTCAGATCGGTGTTGGATTCGGGTTAATACCACCAGGCTGTGCCAGTGGGCATGCCAAACACACAAAACACACCTGTTTACACACTTGTATGTTTGCGTGCTCAGCTGAGCATTAATGTGTTTTCTCATGATTTTCCCCTGACAGTTGGAGCAGATTGATGTCTCATTTGCATCTGAAGCTGATGACAAAGTAAAGGAGGACTGTTGCCCTGGGAAACCGTTTAGCGTGTTTAGATCAGAGGTAAATACCTTTTTCTTGTGATTGAGTTGTTCAAAAGATGCACTTTCAAGGTGCTAAAGGACAGGTTTGATGTTTCCTCCAACTTTGTTTTCTTTGCATAATTTATGAATATGAATGCATGCTTTTATTTTTCTCTTCAGCTGTTGGTTTGAGTATGTGCATCCTCTGATTCAATGTTTATGTCACTGAGGAAGAGTGATCGTTGCGAGCCTAAACAGTTACATTGTTCATCTTTCTCTCCCAAGCCTGGAGTGTGTGTGTCCCTGATCAACCCTCAACCGTCCAACGGTCTGTTTTCAACAAAGATTGACATCAGACAGGGGGACAACAGAGACAGCATTGTCCGACGGCTAGCTAAAGTCAACAGACTTATTAAAGGTCAGTGAGACAAAAACAAACTGTTATTAGCGCTTTCATTCAGACAAGATAAAAATATTTACTCAGTTTAGATGAAATCTTTTCTGAGCCTCTGAGTCAGTTCAGAGCTGTGAAGATTCATATTTTTGGTGCAAAATGTTTCATCACACCTCCTGGTGGCTTAGCCAATTAAGACACATGTTGTGTACAAATCTGTCTAGGAATTGTCTCGCGTCATCTCCCCCATGCTTTTCCATTGTCTGCCATCTGCCATCTATGTTAACTGAAAACTGGGAAATGATTTTCAGGGATTCTGTGTGTGTGTAGAGCAGCCAAGAGTAGAGTAAAAACTTTTTATTACTAATTTATTAAAGCTGTAATTGTAAAGTTGTTTATTAAAATTGGCCTATTAGAGATCCAGATTGTTGTCAGGCGTTTCCTTTTAGCTTCGATAACTTTGGAGGGGTCCCTTCAGTTTTGAAGCCTGTCAGTTACAATGTAGCTGATTGGATGTGATACAGATAGGGCTGGGTATCGTCACACGGTACTACTGTGGTATCGACCGAAAACCTTCGGTAGGTACCGGTACCGAAAAAAAAATTTTTTTTCGATACTACGTTTCGATACTTTTACAATAAAATGATCCTTTAAATGCGCCGCTCCAGCCCCGCTCTGATCGGCGCACACACAGGCTGAGGGACACACATAGCCCCTCCCTCTCTCCCCTCTCCTCCCCTCTCCTTTCAACAGCTACGGCGAAAAAAAAAAAAAAAGTCAGACGTGAGCCGTGACCCGGGTCTGGAGAAGCGGAGGTAGACGAAGCGAGACCATCCTCTCTTGTTTAAACACTCTCGTTGGTACCGACCGGACCGTCAGAACGGCAGGTTAAAAAGATCTGTCCCGAACACCGTGTTTAACGCCGCAGCTCCGTTTTCACCTGCTGAGGCGTCGGAGCTGCAACCTCCTCAGGACGATGCAGAACACATGCGCTGTTTTTTTAATTGCATTTAAAAAATCTGCGGGGCCACGAGACGTACTTGTTTTATTTAGGAGGATTTACTTTTTATTAGAGACCATATAGGCTCTGTTATCAGCAACGATGTGTGGAGGGTTTTCCTCCTCTGGCTCAGGTTTTCCTGTGCTCCCATCCTGGCACCTCTAGAATAACACTAGTTTCTGGTCGACCTGAATCCGTGTACTCTTTATTAGCAAAAAGGGAATAATGAAATAATGAAAACTGATCCGTTTTCCTGTATTTCTGATTGTTTTTCCATAACAAAAACCAAATAACTCTTAAATCTGGATATTCAGTTGCCCTTTCAGAAACAAAACAACAAAAGAAAGAGTTCATGGATTGTATGACAGCCTTAGTTAGTTCCAGAGGGAAGAGATAAAAAAATAAATAAATAAATGCATAAATATGCCATAAAACTGTTTTGTTTTTTTTTGTTTAATTAAAAAAAAACTTTAAGTACTTGTTATTTTCTCTAAGAATTATACATATAGGTATTGAAAAAAGTATTGTTAAGGTACCGGTATCGAAAACCAGGTATCGTTAAAGTAGTAGTATCGAAAAATATTTAACGATACCCAGCCCTAGATACGGATGTTCACAAGTCATTTATTCATGTCAGTTCTTAGGTTTTTGAAGATCATGTTAAGTCTTTGAGAGAGGAGTGTTGAATTGTTGAGGGCCAAGTTAAGTTTTTTGTCTCTGAGGACCAAATTTTGAGTTTCTGAAGGCCAAGTTTTGAATCTTTGAGGGCCGAGTCTTGAGACTTTGAGGACCAAATCTTGGGTCTCGGGCCAAGTCAAGCCTCGAGTTCTCAATGACCAAGTCAAGTCTAGAGTCTTTAAGAGCCAAGTCAAGTTTTGAGTCTCTATCTCTGGTGTGACATATGTTTATGTAGCAACTGTTGAGGACCAGTAATCTGAATTTCATGTGAGT
Organism: Callopanchax toddi; assembly: GCA_006937965.1. Lineage (NCBI taxonomy): Eukaryota > Metazoa > Chordata > Actinopteri > Cyprinodontiformes > Nothobranchiidae > Callopanchax > Callopanchax toddi. The sequence continues at coordinate 2,638,679 of SSNR01000015.1, forward strand.
AGAAAAAGAGACTCGGTCCTCTCTCAAAACCACAAAACCTCCATCAGGCATGTAGTGGTTTGTGTGAGTTTATTAAGTATCAAAATAACATTAAAAAGTCTCTGTGTTTATGATTAGTTTTGTTTCCTTTCCATAACCACAGATTTTTGTTTTTTCCACTCCACCAGATCTGTCTAGAGTGAAGCTGATGAGGTACGAAGACCCCTTGTTAGGACCTCGCAGGGTGCCCGTTCTGGGACGAGAAGAAGAAGGCAAACTTCTCGTCTCCAACAAATCTGTGTTCAACATAAATCTGCAGGAAAAGAGGGTCACTTTGGCCGACAACGGCCTCACCGTAGATGTCGGGGACACGCTGGTTTATCTGATCCACTAGAGCAGCATTCAGTGTCACAGGAACCTACATCAGCAGTGAAATTTAGTGAAAGCTTCAGATGCTTCATGACATTTTCCAATACTACAGGTCATTTTGAAATGAAAGAACAGACTGTGTACTTTTCTGGCATAGCTAATGTTTCTGTACATTAGCTTACAGCCCACTGTAAGAGAGTCGATTGTCAGAACTCTTTTACTGTTTAAATCAACTTTGAGAAATATTTAAAGTACAAGCTCTGAAATTTAAGGAATGTGTTGTGAATTTACATTTTGGTTTCAGCTCTGTAAGAGCTCAGAACAATTAACAGACCATAATCTAAACATTTTGACCCTTTATCTACTGTCCTACTTGGCATCCTAACCCCTGAATCTGTTAAATGTAATGCATGTGTCAGATATTCATGTCCATGTTAAATGTAGTTATTTTTTATATGGACACCTGTTCCTCCTGACTGAAACAATATCTAAAACAGATCTTTATTTAGAGGCTCTGCAGACGTATCTTCCACCAGCTCCTGTTTGTTTGTTCAACCGCTCCTTCCTGAATGCCTGATTTTGTCACACAGATGAAAATATTGTCTGTCCTGTTGTTTTATACATCAAAAATAAGACACATTGTGACTTTTTCAGCCTGTTAGAAACTGTTCCTGTTAAAATCTGCAGATTGTGCTTTGGCTGAGATTTCCATGGAAATAAAATCATCTGAAACTAAATTTTGTTTCTCTTTTGGGTGACATGATACACATGTTCTACACGTACTATATCTACAATAAATGTCTTTGATAAGAAAAGGGTCTGGGAAAATAATAATAATGCTTTAAAAAAATGACCTCTTGATGAGGTTCCTCTCAAATTTTTGTGATAAAACTGACAGAAACTTGAATAAAATCTCATTAGTTGAGTGAATTGAACTAACAATTCAATAAGCTAAATATTCACTCAACTAATGAGATTTTTGAAACTTACTATGTTACATTTTATTGCTTTAAAATGTTCTAATTATTAACTTTTATTTTACCAGGAATAGTTCCATTCAGTCAGAATCTCTTTCAATGGAGTTCTGGATTATAACCTAAATTTGCACATTTGCGGTTTAGCTCAGTAATGTTTAGAGGTTCGTTCAACAATAAATCTGATCTCTGAAGCTACATCAGTTCAATCTGACACACACACACACACACAGTGTTTTTAATACAATTAAAATACTGACAAAATGATCTTAAAAACTAAGTTCATTCACAATTCTGTTGCAAAAATTTGGACATGAAAACTTCTAAAAATATAATTTGCTCAGCTATGTTGGTCAACTTTCTATCAAATTACAGTGGTGTGAAAAAGTATTTGCCCCTTAAAGATTTTGTTCTGCTTCTGCTGACGACTCCTCGCACGTAACTGTTTCAGATCAGCAAACAAACTTTGTAAATACAAAATGCAATTTAAAAAGGATGGTTTTATTTAATAAAGGACAAAAAAATCTATCCAAACCATACAAACCAACCTGTTGCTGTGTGATAAAGTAATTACCCCTCCTGTTAAATCATGTATTATTTGTGATTAACCACATTAATTGCAAAGCTGAGTTTTTGCAGTTTATTCCCTCAGGTTATGTTTGCCAGATGCTGAAATGTGTTTGCTTCCTCTATTTTAGAAATGCATTCTAAAACAAAGACTAATGCTCGTGTTTTTAGATGCTTTTAATGAAAGAAAAATAATTGTTTTTGAAGTAAAGTGCATTTGAACTGAGCCTCCTAAGGTGATGGTTTCACTACGTGGCCTCCATCATGTACAAAGTTCCCCTCTTTTTTTCACTCTCACAAAGCATCACTCTAAATAAAAAGGTCAGTGTGAGAACACAGGAAATGAGCCTCCCCTCAACACAAACCATAGAAGTTTCACTGCAGCTGGTGTTCTGTTCTCACCTGAAAGGTAAGTGAACCATTTATTCTCTTAACAACAAACATAACGGCTCAAACGAGCTGTTTGACTTGATTTCCTGTTGTATTTTATGCCTAACATCATCAGTTTTAGAAGTAATTTACATGCAGTTACTTTAATACTTTATATGATGACTTTGAAGTTGAGCCTTAACTCATCCACATTTTCCTCTGGACCGTCATGCTCCTGCACGCTGATGTGTGTTGGCCCTCTACATTTGCTGTATTAGCAGGGCTCGCTGCAGACTCTCAGACAGAAGACAAGTAGAAAACTTATCTCGGTCACGCAGCTTCTGGCTGAGCCATCTGACTGCTGGTTTATCTGCTCCGACGCACACCCTCTCACTGGGAGAGTGTCACTTCGCCTCCTCCACCTCCTCCTTCCTGCTGACTCCCTGCTCACTCTCCTCTCGCCTCCTTGTCTCACCCGTCTCTGGATGCCAGTATCTTCTAGTCATGAAGGAGACAACAGTCACACACCAGTAAGTGTTTATTTTTTATTTTTTTGTCCCTACCAGAGCACATTGTTGTCAGCACACAACACAATAGAATTACAGCCAGAAGCTCTTTTATGTCACTCATTTATGTAATGCTGCTGATCTATTCGTTTATGGTGCTATAATTTAATAGAATAATAGAAAAAAGGAGAATTTTAAAGTCAATTACAACTGATGTTCCTCCTTTTACTGTTATCATCTAGCTTTGTTTAAATTTGCTAAATTACATCATATGAATAAAATGTTTATAGGATCGCAGCTCATTTGAAGCCTCTTTCCTGCAGCTGATAAATTGAAACAATAATTTTAGACCAACATCAGTGTGTCAACAAAATGTGGAAACTGAGGGTTTCACCTCATCAAACGAAGCCAACTGGAGGTCAAGTCAGGTCCCTGCTGCGATGGACCCAGTGATCACGCAGCCGGGCCTCGGCATCACCACAACAACCATCACCACCATCACACAGACCGGAGGAGACTGGAGCTCCGGCCTGTTGGACGTCTGTGACGACAAGAAATCATGTAATGTGAATACACACACACACACACACACACACACACACACACACACACACACACACACACACACACACACACACACACACACACACACACACACACACACACACACACACACTGTTAGATTTCTCAGAAGTAAAATCTGTGCATAGTATTCAAAGTGGGAGGTTTGCAGGTATTGTCGGGTCACTGATGCCCTTCTGTTTGGACCTGAGCTTGGCTCACCACTATGGGGAGTGTCTATGCATGCCTCTCCTACCTGGATCTACGTTTGCCATGCGGGTTGGGATCAGGGAGCGCTACAAGATACGAGTGAGTGTTTTATAAGTAGACGTTTCGTGCAGTACAATTCAAACAAATCACTGTGACTGTAAGATGAGCACTGATATGTATACAGTTATGTGTTTATATCTTTTAATCTAAGTGTTCTGAATGAGATTCTGCTGTTGTTTTGTTTGTTGATCCACAGGGGAGTGTGTGTGAGGACTGGACCACTGTGTACTGCTGCTACCCTCTGGCTGTATGTCAGATGATAAGGGAGATGAAGCGGCGGACGAAGAGTCAGACATATCATGTGTCTACTGCACTCCAATGCTCCTGAGAGAAACTGTTGACATAAACTGAGGCCTTTGCTTTTACTGTATATCGCTACTGAAGGATCAATAGAGATTAGCATTGGATACTGATATCATACACTTGTCTTTAAATGTCCCAGAGGATCCCATGGGAAATCTGTTGTTTAAAATTAGATAGGAATTTAAATAGATTAGGGAACATAAAAACGTTGTGGGTATAAATAGCTTGAAACGTCTTTGGATGTTGTTGGATTCTCATACGCAAAACTGGTTTTAGGCTAGAATAAATTATTCATAATAAATTATTGTCCAACAAACTCTGTTATAGTTTGAAATATGTGACTTGGTTTCAGCAGTCTGTAAACAGTTTTGTTAATAGAAGCCCCGAAAGGCAAACCCCCCAAATTAAATGAATACATAAAAATCTATTTTCATCTAATAAGTCCCAAATGGAGATAATATACTATATATACATATACATATGGCCAGTTTTGCATCTTTTATGGACCCCTCTGACAACACTGTCAACAGTGAGTGGAAGTGATGAAGTGTGAATTCCTCTGGATGATTTGCATCTTTAATTGTGTTTATTCTGACACAGGTCAGCAGTCAGATGAATGATTTCCTCCCCATGATGGGAGGTCACCAGTCTGTTTAGCTGTGACAACATTTCTCTATTAATCTGCTACACAGTTGTGCAGAAAATCACACTGTTCATTCATATTGCTGCTCGCTGAAAGCTTGAACTCATATTATTACGTTAATAAAAGTCGTCATAAGTTAACTGTTGATTCTTTTTGGGGAGATTTTAGCAGGAACTATATACATTTCCAGTCAAATCCAAAGGAATATAAAGTTAGAAAATATGAATATTTTAGACCAAGTGGCTCATTTGGAGCATGAGTCACACTGATACTCGTTTTGCTGTTGCATTTAGAACTAGCTGGAGTCAGAAGACGGCTCTACGCTAATTATGATTAATTTCTGATACACCATTTGATTTCCTAAGAGAGTAATTGCTGTTATGAGGGACAGCATGACTTCCATTCTGTATGCAGAGCCACCTGTCTGGTTAACCAGCAGACCACAGTGGAGCTTCACGTACAAATAGAGTTTGGAGCCTACCTCTCCATTCCTGTTATTCTTTTAAATATGTATTCCTTTATCCACCCAGAAGCATTCAAGCATTTTATTAATCCAGTCCTGATTGCTGTGGTTCCCTGAACCTGAAATGCCAAGCAGACAGAGTGGATATGAAAATGTTATTTATTCACAAAAGCAGATGGATCCTCAAAGGGCAAATATGTAATTTGGTAACTCTTGCAGATGTGGTCTCCCACCTGGCAGCTGCCTCAAATCAAATAAGAAAAAAGGGGGAAATTGGTTTGCAGACAAAAATGGAGAAAGATGTGAATAATAAAAAATCTGATCATATTTCACAGAGAATGTCCTCATTTCAGGGAGCTAATCTAGAGAATGTAAATGTTTTAAATTTGCTGCAGCGTTCGGTTGTATCTTTATTCTTATTTAACGTTGGTTTGTGTTATAGTTGATGTCCTTTCAATACAGGAGTTGGTGTAGTTTATTTTAAAAGGGGAAGATGGAGAGTTTCAGCTGGTGGGAGCAATAGGAAGTAAAATATTACTTCATTTCAAGCGTTGGAAATAAAAAAATGAGGACAAGCTACAAAATTTAAACACAGGCAGCTCAACAACCTCATAATCCCTGTCAATATGTCTGAATAAATAAGGTGGCTGCAAAGAATTGTGGGACAGAGAAATCTCATTTCCTTTAATTGAGAATGGTTCAGTATTTCCTATATGATAACAAAGATAAGATAAGAAAATTAAACACTTCCCTTAATTCAAACTTCAAACATTATTTCTATGATGGGGGAATTTGAATGATTTCCTTTACGTAAAAATCGTTTATAGAAATTTATAATAAAAAATCCCAGAAGACATGAACAACGCCTTTAAAAACATCTTTTAAATCCTGCTTCTACTTTTACTGATGATGTTATTAATAATACTATTATTTTACTTAGTTTTTTAAATGTTTTACCTTAAATACAGCTTGTCATATTAATAAAATGGGGGGTATGAAGGGACGTATATTACCTGCTGCCTCTCATACCAGTTTTATGTGAATTAGGAGAATTGTGACAATTGTTGTGATGATGTGATGACTCTCAGCTGCTTTGCACACCAACAGTTTAAATTAATGTGTATAAAACTGATTTAATTGTAGTCATTTATGTGCCCTAATTTTGATTAGCTAACATATTTAGTTAATTGACAAACAGGGCAGATGCCAACAGTTTAATGCTAAACTTTAAAGCAATTTTCTTGCACAATTTACTGAACTCATTGTGTGTGATCGTGGATTACTCTTAGCTACTAGGACACAAGATTTTAACTCAATTTCTGTCACAATGACTGAATTATAGTGATTTTTGAGTTCATCAGTCAGCCATTTTAAATTGGGTTGACTCACAGATTTGATCTGTTTTAGACGTATATCACATAAAATCAATACTTTCTGAAACTTTGATTAGTGGTTCATGAGTAGCTGCCTTTAATAGAATCTTAAGTTAACATACGTTTTCACTTTACCACCTTAATTCCTGATTTCAATCATAGCAGCTGTATACCCCAAGACTGTAACAATGTCATAAATAATAAGTTTGCATTAGTCTCCTTTGGTTCCCATGTTGTCCTGAATAGATTCATATCTAGTGCAGCTTCTACTCAGTGCCTGTTGGGGGTTGTTATAGCAGAATCTGCCTGGAGCAGTAACTGCATTCAAGCACTGGTAACCTCTTTCCCTCACTGGGAAATGACCATGATGCTAATGTTAGTGTATAAGCATCAGCGCCTCTCAAATGAGATGGTAAATTGGAAGTCTGATTGCTTTACAGTCTTTCCTATAGTTTATTACCAGTCCTTTAAACTTTATCCAGACACTTAGATGTAGTATTACTGGCCTCTCTGTGCTAACAAAAACAAGCCCAAAGGTTATTTGATTTCCTCGGAGGGCATCATGACGTGACATTTGAGGAATATTCAACATTTAGAGGTTGTGAGAAAAACTGGGTATAAAGAGTCAAATGGTATTGGCTAAATATGATGGCGGCATGTGGTCTACAAGAAAATCCTGTTCATGTTGGAAAATCCTCCAATGAAGTGGAACTGTTTTGTAATAGAAGAGTGGAACAAAAACACTGGATTGTTGTTGTTGCCACCAGGACAACCATCATTTGAGATGTGCATGTTGTATTTACTCAGGTTATCTTTGTCTGATACTGAAATGCGTTTGTTGATCTGAAAAATAAGAGACATAAATGTGACGAGTAAGCAATATCAGAAGAAATCTGTAAGGGGCAAATACTCTCTGAGCAGTTTTTTTTTTATTATGGAACCATGTGTTGGTATCGTCTTGCTGAAGTGATCAAGGCCTGGCATAACAAACATCAGGATATAAACATAAACTCATTCAGCATAGACGATCCCTTAAAAGATGTGCAGATTACCTGATTAGCCATGCAATCTAATAACATCCACATTATGGTTCATACTGTGTAATTTGTCATCTGATGACAAGCTGGAAAGCTCTGGTTCTGATCCTAAAAGACCTTAAAATATGTCTATGCACAGTGGTGTCCAGTCCTTGTGTCCTGGAGGTCCACTATCCTGCAGGTTTTAGATGTTTCTCTGCTACAACACACCTGATTTGATTCAGTGGTTGATTAACAGGCTTCTGCAGAACATGAGGAGATGCAGGAGAGGTCATTAAATCAGATGTGTAGGGACAGAGAAACAACTAAAACGTGCAGAATGGGGGCTCTCAAAGACCTGGATTTGTTGCAACTAGTTTACAATGTTCAAGTTCAAATTTTTCAGACCACAAGACTGAAGTAATTTTCTTTCATTCTTCTTAAATGAGCCTGGGTTCAGAAAGGTGGTGATGTTTCTAGACTTTTCTTATAGGTGTTTTATTTATTTATTTAAAAACACTTTAAAATTGAACATATTGTAGTTTGTACTTTGGGTTTCTATTTAAAATAAAGTTTTTATTTTGAGGTATTTTGATGGCTTTAAATTACAACACACACACACACACACACACACACACACACACACACACACACACACACACACACACACACACACACACACACACACACACACACACACACACACACACACACACATCCTACAATCTGGTGGCCTTACGTCATCTCTACTAAATATCCTCTCATGTTTGAACCAGTAGGGGGCACTGTTGCCCCAAATCTGGACATGTGCCTCTCTTTCATTCCTACAATTGCTCAGCAGGGTGACATCAGTTTAAGTGCTGATGTGAGGTCAGAGTTGGGATTTCCAAAGCAATAGTGGAGGTCAAGATATGGAACAGTGAAGCCCTTCCTAAGTCAGCAGTCAGACAGGCACCATAAAACATCTCCGTGGATGTTATTTCCTGCTGCTTCAGCATGAAGACAACTATCCCCACAGAGGCATTAGGTGTAGAGTACAAGCTGTTATCGACAACAGCCCCTGTGGGAGGTGTGTTTTGCGTGTGGGTGTGTGTGGGTGATAAATGCAGATGTATTTAGAAGAGCTCCTCCAATAATTGTGTTCAATAGGAACTGTTACTCGTACAGGGCTTCAGTTACAACATCTAATTCATCGTGTTCTCTCAGAAAAAGCCAAAGGTGAAGTGTTTGAGATTTTACTCCCTGAAATCTGTTTGAAGACATTTCACCTCTTCGCTTCTTCAGTTTCTCACATCAGCAGGTTGGTTTCTACCTCCTGCATACATTACCTCTGCCTTCAACGCCTCATTCCCTTCTTCCCCTGTCCTGTCCCTGTCCACAGCCTCCTTATCTTTTTGTAACTCCTTTTCTTTTTCTCTCACTGTCACGATGTGCTTTTGGGGAGAAAGGATGAGAATAAAGAAGAGAAAGAAAGAAGTGTGTAGCGCGCTGCTAAGCTGGATCAGCGGTCCCCCCCTGGTGATACTTCTATCCAGGACAACAAGCACCACCTGGGGTTTGCATAACACAAACCCACACACTCCTCCTTGCTCTCGCTCATCAAATCGTTGTCTTTCCGATACTCGTTTTGTCTCCTTCTTGTCCTTCCTCTGCGTGCCTCTGGTTTATCCTTCTCTCATCATCATGGTGGATGTTTGTGGTTGTGCTCTGCTGATGTTTAGCCTGAGGCTAGAAGCTGTTGCAGTTTTTGTGTTGTCCTGCTGAGCAGAGCAGCCTTGCTTTGGTTTGTGTCTTATATGATGATGGACAACACTGATCCACACCTTAAAGTTAATATTTTGCAAAAAGGAATGTTTTTTGGGCCTGTTGCTCATAAGCAATGACTCAAAATTTAAAATCAAAGTCAGCTTTAGCTGCCATCTGCACTGTCTCATCACATTTCCTACTACCCCCCTGAGTGCTGAGGGAGGCTGTGATGTTGTGATCATTTGTGGAGTCTTGCAGCTGTTTAAAGGGCAGGATGGTGCTGATGATGTGGAAGAATTGTCTTGTTTTTGCCTGAAATAAAAGACAAATATAAAATACACAGACTTAATTGGTTCACCCATAAATCTCCATGCAAATATTACATTTATGGTGGGGATAATTAGTCAGAAACCAATTTGTTTTACTGCACGATGGATAAGTTAAAGTCATCTGAGGAGGAACAAACATCTTCTTGCCCATAACCACCTTGAATTAGCTTTTTCTCTCAGTCATTTCTACGATTCACCAAAAACACGCTGTTTTGCACACTCTGTGCATCAACATTAATGAGATGCTCTCCATTGATCATTTATGCAGTATGTGAGTGCTTAAGAGCAGGATGAGCATGCAATTTAAAAGAGAACACTGGCTGATCATGTCATTTATTAAATCTCACTCTTTTTGGACAAACTTTTTATGAAAAAGTACATTTTTTTGTGCAAATGTTTTAGAAATGTGTCTCCAGGCAGAGGTTTGAGGTAGGATGACTTTCTCTCATCATCCTGGTCTTTAGTTCCCTCCACAGATTCTGAATCAGCTCACCGTGTATTTCTTGAGCCCTGTCTTGTTGGAAGGTCCATTGTTGCTCATGGCCAGTTTTTTCCTCTTTTCTTTTACTGAACATGTTTTATTAATGCGGTTCTCTTTTCTCATGATGCCATTTACTTTGATGGGGCTGCATGGGGCAATAGCTGGAGAACAAAAAAAGTAAAGCGTTTCATTTAGAATCCTAACAGTGCGGTTTGTGTGTTTTTGGTATTAAATGCTTTTCTTTCTAAAAGTTAAACACGTTTTTGTTAAAAAACAAACAAACAAAAAATTCACTACATTCCAATTTTTTTTCTTATTCTTCTTGGCTTTAACCACAGAGTGGGCATTTGTCTTGGTTGGTGCCAGAACATTTATCAGAGCAGAATTTTACTTATCCACCTTAATGTTTTTGTGCAGTGTTCCTTCAAGGTCAAAGGTCAACTTCGAGGTTCCTAACTCACTTCTTTTTCTAAGCAATGAACATTCTCCGTTGTTTATTTCACACCATTCCCAAACGGTCTTTCTGTACCCAAATTAATGAATTTTGCAGGAGCTTGAAAATGGAATAAATGAACCATTTGACACAGTTGTACTTTCTAAAATATATGTATAAATAATATAAAAAAAACTGCAACAATGTACTGGGGGACCCAAACAATTTTAACACTTAAAGCAGCACTCCGGAGGATTTCATCAGGAGAGCAGTTTTTGAATCTAGCGTCCAAAGGCTCCTCCTCAAAACATCTCGACACGCGCGTCCGGTCGCGTGTGCGCGCGTGCACGCGCGCATATACTTCGGACATGAACTGTACAGCTCAGTGTGTAGGGTTTAATCACTCACAGTTCACAATCTTATTCCAACACTACTACGAGGGTCTGAAGAGCCCTCTCTGTCCCTGCTGCTTCTGATATTAGCTCTGTTAACAGAGAGCTGCTGCTGGACTCTGAAGCTGAACTTGACTCGGCCCTGGATGAACTTTCTGACCAAAATAAACGCATAATCCTGTCAAGCCTTGCCATTCTGTGAGGTGAAAGGTTTAAAAATAAAAATAAACCCGTCTTTAGCTGGAGAATGGGTAGGTTTTTAGTAGAAATGAGCTGTGAGTCCTCAGTGAACGGCTGAGACGGCAGAGAAACACACGGAGCGTCCTGTACGACAGCGCCCCCTACTGGTACAGGTTTGGTCGATGCGCGTGCATGTTCAGACAATGCAGAAATTTGAATTTCATTGGCTGAAAAATGTCGGCGGCAAGAAATAATGCAAAGGGGTCTCTAGGAGGAAGGAGGGTCTTCATCAGAATGACAGATGTTGTGGAACTCAACCCATAGATCATAGTTTAGACCTGAAATATCATTTAAAACATTTAGAAAACTTTGATACAGAGAAAAATGCTCCAGAGAGCCGCTTTAAGTGTTAGCAAACAATGTGCAACAAATTACCGGTATTAGTTTAGCCTTTTGCATGATCATCTATCTCACTGTTTTAGCTCCTTGCTTTTGTCTTTTAAAAAAAATTGCAATTAAAATATACATAAAACAGCAAGCGTACACTAGATGTATGATTTATGAATCTATTTGCCAGCTTTAGTTGGGTCACTTTGATATATTATTAAAAATTCAAGATAGTGTTGTTTCACTTAAAGTTAAGAATATACAATCAAGTCAAGTCAAATATCCTTTATTCCGAGGACTCGTCCAATCTCACAGGCAGCAGCAATGAAACTGCAGGAAATGTAAAGGAAGCACAATGCAACATTCCAAAATATAAACAACAGAACAATAATGACAAGGAAACAAGGAATATAATATACAGTATATATAAAAGTAAAAAAACCCAAAAAACATAATAGCAGTAAAACAATAAAATAACAATAATTTTAAAGAATGTAACTCTGTTCTTTAGAAAAGAAAAAGACTGCTGTACCAGTGTTTCCACATCTTTGACTGGTAGCGTATTGCACTAAATCAAGTACTGGTTAAATGAACAACATTCACATTTTTGGATTTGTTCAGCCTGCAGATACATTTATACATAAAATGTCTTAATGCAGCTTGTAGGATGCTTATACTCTCGCATTTACCAATGTCTCACTTCCTCTCGTCCATCTAGGTTTCCTCAATAGCAAACGCAGAGCGTCATTATATGCAACATGCAGCCTGCGCAGACTACTGTACATTTCTTGTAGTTAGCCCATAGGTGGGCTGTGTGCAGTGGTGTACAATAAGCCTTGAACAAGGATATTTTAACTTGGTTAGAACAAAATCTAAACTTATGTGTGAGTGTATTTGCCTGAGCATATAACAAACGGCATTGTCTATATCATCATCATCTGTCACGTCTTCAGTAATAATATGACCAAGATATTTTATCTTCTTGATTACACTGATCACATTGTTTGACAGATTAAAATCTGGAAAAACAATCTGTTTGTCCTCCTTCACCCAGTAACCCAAGATTGCACTTTTAGCTGCATTATGTTGTGTTCTACCCCGTAATCAGAACATGTATCTAATAACTGCTGAAGACCAGCGGTACTCGGACTAAAAACCACCAAGTCATCTGCATACATCAAATGATTTATCACAATACCACCGGCCACAATAATTATGACACTTCATTGTTACTACTAAAGTAAATCCTTATATAAACATGTTTCATGGAGCCTGTACAGAATCAAGACTTAAACTATAAGAATAAAAATCTTAGGTCTTTGGCAATAACTGCCCCAAGGGCTTCCTTCTGCTGCAACTGTGTGGCCATCTTTTGGTATTTCTCCTGCAGACTCCGAGGTCCCTGACTGTGTGATGTCAGAGCAGAGCACATGTCTTTAACATCCAGCACAAAACCTCAGGGGATAAACACTTCCTTTGAAGGTGTCATGATGGTTTCTTGCTTGTGACAACTTCAAAGTGAATGTTTAGGTTGTTCTTTCAGATTGCCAGAAGGACTTTTTGCCATTTCATTTTGCAATAGGATTATATATATATAAATATATATATATAAACAACATTTTGAGGTCCCTCCTCACAAGTGACCCTTCTTCTCCCAAACCTTTGTGCTCACTGGGTTCATTCATAGACCTGCAGTAACACTAATGATGATGTTTCTGTTGATAACATATACTATTATCAACTGACTGAATTTTTTCATCTAAGTGTATCTAAGGAGTCTTAGCTTCTTGTCCTGGTTTACATATTTTTAAAGGTTTTCATTTTTTTAAAGTTTCTTTTCCGTGAATTGTTTTCACGTCGTTTTACCGTCACGTCAGCGAGTGTGCTGTGAAGGGCTCACGCGCTCACTGTGTTTAGAGTTTTCCACCTGAGCGGTTCTGCTGTTTATCCATCAAAACAGGAGTTTGTTGCTTTGTTATGGGTTCCCGGTTGGGTGTACACTGGGGAGTTTAGAAGTAAACTGTTCTGCTGGCTGCTCATGAGTTCTGTATTTAAAGTCATTTCTGCCTTGTTAACCTGGGTGAGTCTTTTTGTCTCGCTGTTTGAGTTGAACTTTCTAAGGACTTTTTGAATTGCATTTGACCCATCCCTGAGGAGCTAAGGGCAGTTACTTCACAGAGCCTGGGAGTCAATTAGGGGTTTAGGATCTCACCCAGGGATACCTCGACATGTGGCCTGCTGGGACTGGGGATTGAACCTTAATAGTCCTGTCAGTAAACAACCTCTCTTCCCTCCTGAATCACAGTCACCCTGATTGAGGTATAAGATTATTTTTCCCCTTTACTGTAGGGAATTCTTTGGGAGCCATTACCCAAAGTTTATCTGTGTTGCTCAATCAGTGGGTGCACAATCCTTAAAAGCTGTAGCTAGTAATGGTGGCTTAGTGATACAAGATGTTTTGATGAGAAGCATTCAACAAAGAAATAATCAAACACAAAAGTTCTTTACTTTTTGTGCTATGTTTGTGTTAATGATTGAAGGCAGCACCTGAAGCTTTGTTACTATAAAGGTTTTACTGATATTTTTTATGACTTAAAAAAAAAACCCTTTCCATTCCAGTCATAGATCAGGAATCTCTGCAATAGAAATTCTTTTAATACTGATATTGATGATCTCAGTAAATATAAATCAGTGTGATTTACCTCCTGAGTTATTCATCTTATTTAGGTTTATGCATATTAACCAAACTTTTTGCTACTATATTCACATTATGATATATGATACTGCAGCGATCTAAGTTTTATTGTTTATATTTTCTTTTAGTGCATACATTTCTCAAAGACAAGCCCCCGCTATGCTGTCGCCCATCATCATCCTTTGGGCTGTGAACATTCCTGCAGGCCATTTTCAGTCTGTCAGTCTTGTCACGTCAGTCTCTCTTGCTTTATATCTTATGTATTTTTTTTATACAGATGAACTTAATATTCTGCAGCTGGTATGTATGCAGCACATCATGTGTGTGTCACAACTGACTTTATGTGAAGCGATGTCAGAAGCTGGCATGTGTTACAAAATGTTTTGACATCTATGGCGCACATGCTTCCATAGTGTTGCCATGTGATAAAGGTGTTTTCATTTGCAGGCAACTCGAAAGCGTGCATATGTTTGTGCACATGTCAAAAGGCTGCAGTGTGCAAAAACAGTGTGTAGGTGTGCTTTGTGAAGACAGTGGTGCAGAGAGGTCTTTGGGATTCATCTTCTGCATTCTTCTTTGCTCTCTGCACCCATCCACTCCTTTCTCATTCCTATGGACTTTGATGTAGTTTATTATCATAACTAAAAACAGCAGCAGAATACTGATGCTCAAAGTCTAAAAGTCTCCAGCTGATTCAGTATCTGCAACTTGTAGCAAGACAATTCTATCCCAGTTCTAAAGAATTCACGTTTTGAAGATCCTGAAACATATTCAAACGATTACACACACGCACAAACTCGTAAGTGATGCATTTTAAAGATATGCTGTTTGTTCTGTAAAACGATGCCCCCACATGACACGTTGTCATTCACACTGCATGTCAACAAATGCCACATTAAACGAAGGCTTATATGCAAGAGGGTTATATTTGTTTTATACATATGTAGATATATTTATAGACATTGTCAGAATTTTTCATGCTTGTCATTTCATGCAAAATGACACATTGTTTTGCAGACTAGAGTTTCATAAAGTGTCATTTTGCTGTCACAGAGATCTATAAATTCTTTAAAAAACATGACTGAAAAGACACATTTTTATGCAAAATGTGGCTGTAAAAAAAAACAAACAAGTCAGAACATCTAGTTTCAACACAACGCCATGAAACATCTGACCATTCTTGAGAAACACAATCTGCCTATAACACAAATATAAAGAGCAAATAATTTTGTAAACTTTCCTGAGTTTTTCTGCTTTGGGACCCATATTAGTCACTCTGCTAATAAAACCTGTACTGTTAACAGCCACTAGGGGGCATTTGATCTTTTTCAGCTTGAACTATTTGCTTTATGTTCTGCTGTTTGGTTTTTATTGACCTAAACCACAGCAAACTGCAGACTTGAACACAGAGGAACTAAATAACGAAAGAAAATAACAAGCTGATTGTGCAGCAATAAAACTCACAAAACAACAATGGTTCATTTAATTTTATAAGGCCATAATATATCAGTTACCTCCTTATTTATGTTCTCTCTTGAGTCCCGAAGTCACCAGAAGATGTAGTCTTTGGTCAGAAAGACAAATTATGTTTGTTATGTCTCCAACATAAATTGTCTTTGGTAAAGAAAAATGCCCATTACCAAATACTGCTGGGTTTATACTACTTTGATGTAAATTGTTAATTAGGCCCTGTCAATGCAATAATTATGAAAGTTATTTTGTCTCTTTATTAATCAATTAAAAAAGGTACTTCAAACAAAAGAAAAAACAAAGTTTAAACCAAATTTTGAAAAACTGAAAACAAAAAGATCCACATTCTTACATCAAAAACCATCATTTTTCTATTAAAAGCTGAATTACTGATCAAATCAAATAATATATTTTTTGTTTTGATCAAAATGTTTTTTCTTTCAAAGAGAAAACAATATTTTTAAAACCAGAAGATATGTTTGACTGGAAAAATTATTTTATTTTGAAAAACTGAAATTTTGTTTGAGCATCTCAACTTTACAAAACAGTTTTTTTATGTTTGAGCTGTCTGTTATTTGATTAAAACAAGTCTCATTTTTCAGGTGAGGCCTTGTTGAATGGGTGATGAAAGGCCTCTCTTCATTGGCCAGCGTTTCTTTTGCATCAGTCAACAAAATTGGTGATGACCTCCCTGTCCTCCTGTTCATCCCCTCCAACTAGTGGTCATCTGAGAATTTCTGGAGGTGACAGCTGACTGAGTAATATCTAAATCTGTTGTATATTTTTATAGGTGTTGGATGTCAGCTGTTAGCTTGTTTGGTCTGATCGAATCTTTATTTCTCCAAACAGAGGTTGTTAGCTAAAATAATAAACGTTCATAACCTAGAAACCAGCGTCAAAAGATCAACCATCTCTTGAAAAAATCTTGATGATGCCACATAAATACCAGTGGCTACATCCTGCAGTGTTTAAATACTGAGACAAAAATAAAAAGTGGCCTCATTTTCAATGCAGGAAGTTCATTTCCAGACTTGAGAGTGTTAATAAATGATGTAGCAGCGAAGAGGACAGAGCAGCAAATCTTTCACAACATACTTCACAATGTGCGCTTCAAATTTTAATGAGGATTTAACTGATTAAATCTAAAAGTACCCTTCAATTAATAATAATTTCATATATTTAATATGCTTTTGCCTGTTTTGTTCGCCCTCAGTGTTGACATTCAGTATTCCACGAACCTATTTAGCCACTTTTTGATGTTTCTGTATTCCCTGATCTGGATTGTGGCAACATCAGATTTACTTCTTCAGAGAGCTCTCTGTGGCTCGCTGATATGAAGTCTGCCTTATTATAAGTAAACTGGAACATTACTAAACCCATGTGCAAACGTACAAAAATGTAATAATTAGCAAGAAATAAAGTGCCAATATTTATCTTGATGTAGAAACAAAGCATTAAAGAAGACCTGCTGCATACTGCCAAATGCACTAGATTTGAGTAGAAATACAGAACATCAAAACAAGCAGATCTGCAGAACTCATTAAGACACAACCACCCATGAGCACAGTTCAAAGATACGCTTCTTTAAAAATAAATATCAAAGGTCATTTTTGCACATGCAATACGTGTTTATTTGTTCTTCTTTACTCTAGAGTCATATTCCTTACTCGAACTGGTATTATTTGTCTGAATAATAATAACATTTATATATTCACCAGCTTTATAGGTGTCTGAATTTTCTAAAAAATAAGACAATTTAAACATTTGTTCGATTTACATGACTGACTACTGGCCCAAACATTCACTCTGTACACAAAGACTCTTTAGACACCTATATATTCATTTATTCAGATTAATCCCTGAACGGATGAAAGACCCATCTCTCTGTGTGAGACAGTTCCAGGGCGAGTGATAAAATCTGGTTTCCTTCAGTCAGCGTCATGTCAAGAAAAAGTCCTGACCAGTAAATGGATTACCTTGTCACACACCTTTACGTGAGTGTGTGTTTTCATGTCACAGCTGTCACTTTACAAGCAAGATGTGACCAACAAATTTTTCAAGAGAAGGTGATGAGTTTCTAAAAGGATCTCCGTTCCACTTGTTCACAACTTTCACTCATTTTTCCTCCTCGATCACACAAACTGCCTCAAAACGTCCATAAACTATAAAGTGTGCTCTGTAAGAGGTAATTACAGTGATTAAGAGGGAAATATTGATTTCAGTTGTTTCCATAGAGACGGAAGTCTTTTTTAGACACAGTAAAAAATGGTTGAGAGTGAAGCTGATGGATCACAGGGAGAATCTGGTTTGGTGTAGTTAGAAGAACAGGATTTTAGTTATCCATCCATCCAGGATCACTCATCTGAACACAACCATGATGCTTATTTAGGCTTCAAAGAACTAAAGAAGCTAAATGTTGAAAACAGATGAATATTTAAACTAAGAGTCAGACCAGGAGGCAGTACTTGGAAATAAATATTTTATGTATAGTTTTATTTTTTTAGTAAGGAAAACGCCCCAATTGTTAAACTTTTACTGCAACCAGCCACTAGGTGGAGTTTTCTTTTGACTTTAACTTCAACACACTCTTCTATCTAGTTATTATATGTCTATGTTATACACCCATGTTAGCTTGTTAATGAATGTCTGTTTACTTACATACGTTTGTTTTTTCAGAGCTGATTGGCTGTCAGGGCTTTAATAAGCCCAGACTCCTCCTCCTGCAGGGCTGCCTTCTGCTAAAGACACAACCTCAGCCTTCTGTAAACTTTAAAGACTCTAAATTGTCCCAAATTGATGCACATCTCCCATTTGTGAACACTGAAACACATTTTAAAGCTAATGTAGGAATACTGAGGCCCTGATCTGTGTGCGATGTCTCATCAAGCATATACTGCAGAGTGTGAAGAAGAACAGCAGACTATAAATAAACCAGAAGCATACTGCCTGTCTTTCTTCAAACATGGCCCAGACTTGGATCATGCAAGCGTGTCCAATCTTGAGCTCCTATGCGATGCAAACATCTTCGGAGGGTGACACATCAGTCAAACGAACAAGAAAACAATGAAGAGCGATGAGGCACAGAGCAGGTCGGCTGGTTGAGGTGTCAGTCAGCACGCGAAGGAAATGCACGTGTGCAAAAATTTCAATTTGTATTTTTACATCAGTAAATTAACACAAATATTTAAATCGCTAAACTCTCCTATGTTTTCCTGTGCTATTCAAGCTCAGAGTGACAGGAATGATAACTACAGGGATGGAAAAGGCAGTCTGAGGAAAATCACACACTCTTAAGGAAATGGAGCAGGGAGGGTGGGAAAGAGACGGGTCCAGGAGGAGACAGAAAGGAAGATTTAGACTGATAATCAAAAATGGCAAAGAAACACTTTTCACGAGAGATTGGCAGTAAATGATTGTTGTCACGGTGAGAAGGAGAGAGTGAGGTGCACATTGACAACAGGGATTCAATTACAGACTATTGTTCTGACTCCCACTCCCGGGGATACCAGCAAACACAGGTCTGTCAACAGCAGGGTGGCAGGAATGTGTGTGTGTGTGTGTTGAGAATAGAAGCAGGACTAAAGATATGTGTGACTAAAATCTCTTACAGTAACTTTGTCAGTATTCGAGGTGAGCCTGGCCTGAGGCGAGCCCTGCAGAAATGGGAAAATAAATGACAAGCTCCATCTCCCAGTGAACACCTACATCAGTCATGCTTTCATTAGTTTAACTGAGAGTTGTGCAAAGACAGAGAATGAAGTAAAAGACACAAAAAAATGTGACAGGACAGAGCACAAGAATAGAAACGGACATAAAAATAGCAAGAATGAGACCAAGACAACAAAGATAAAAGAGATAAAAAGACGAGAGGGGCAGGGATAACGCTGATGCACCAGATCAGTTTCAGGGATTTTTATATATATATAAAAAAAAAAAGATCAAAAATTTGATTTACAAAGTTATATAAAAAATGAGAAGAAGACAACTGGAAATGTTTGATTTATCAGTTTGTTAGATAATGTGTTTATAGTCTTGAACACAATGTATATTTACTCAGTGGTGATGTCATCTCGTAATGGGTCAAAACTATCATCTTTTGGAAATTTTACATTTTTGTCAAATAGACAAATTTTACTTTAGATGTTAGCATCAAGATGAGCACATGTTTAATGCTACAGAATGATTATTGATTAAATGTGTTGAAAATTTGATTTTATTTTGAAATTGACAAAATCATTATAAGACTTCAACATCCCTTCAACAGTAATGACTCAGGACTAGATTTGAGCCTTTGAGCACGCCGTTACTCAAAACCTCCTATCTGGCACAGATTTAGAAGATTACTTTAAAACGACGTCATGAATTCATTTATTTTTCAAGTCAACTTAACATTTAGGCCTGTTGACTGAAATTAAAATTTATACTGCAGCCGTCCACCAGGGGGAGCTTGTTTTGGTTGGCTCTTACTTCCAGGTTCCGGTCAGATGTCTAGTAAATATAATCTTAGAAATCTCCATATTTTCTGTTTTAGTTTTTGGTAATGTTAATATTTTTGCCACCTGATAGCTGATAACTATTTTGGAAAATCTATATTCAAATAGAGAGAAAACGAGTAATTTAGGAAAATGCTAAATGTGGAGTTATATATTCCAAGCATGTCTCACAGAAACATGCACAATAAGTAAGCATTACATGATGGAGACATGTTCAAAGTAAGAGCTGTAGTCCTATCGTTTAGGAAGTTGGTCAGAAAGGATGCTCTGATAACATCCCTGTTTTGGACCAAACAGCTCGGACCTGTTATGGCGCTGACATGGTACTGATGGGGTTGTCCTTTGATGTCTGCCTCTGGGACTTTATCAGTGAATCCGTTTTGTAATTGAACAGAGACATGTGGGCGTTGGCCCAAACGTTTTCATCACAATATTGCTTTTTAACAAGATATCCAACGCTGGTCACCAAACCTGTCAGTGTTTTTAATCTTGTGACTAATGGCTGTTTAGAATACATATTGATATATCTGGCCTTGTCAGACAGCACTTCCTGCTTCACTGCCCATGACAAATGTAGCTAAATGGAGACAATGTGCTACCAAAGCGCTCCAGGTTTATTTTTCGCTGAAGACGACCATGTCAGAAATATGGATTTTTTTTCCAACAGTGAGGCAGTTTAGACTAATGTTTCCAGGAACTGCAGCTGTTATTATGCTGCCATTTATTAAGGAAAACCTCCATTTCACACTCAGCATGCCCTTGTCCAAACTTGAAGGAAGAGCTCTCTATAGAAGTCTGATGACAAAATAAAGAAAATCATGAGGGTTCAAGGAAATAGATGAGGAGGAAAGATTAGAAGGAGGGGTTTAATGTTTATATCATAGTGTTATATAGGTCTGGCAGAGATAACATTTGTTCATATTTAAACTACAACAACAGGCAACTTTCAAATTGTAATTTAAATTTCAAAGTTAATATGTTTTCTGGAAGCTGTTAATGCTAAAACCCAGTTTTGATTGGTGACAGTGGAGTACAGTCATTAAATCAGGCAATAAAATCAACTACTATTAAAAATTGTGTCAGAAACACATAGTATGTTTATTTCTTCTTTGAACTTGATTGCACCCCAGAAACAATAACTCCAAGTATTCTTTTCCAAAGAACTCTACATTGTTTTAGGCAAGCCCTTTCACCACAGTATATAAATCACTCCTATGAGTTTCTGCTCTATAGGAAAACAAAGCAGATAGCAGCCGGTAGAAGAGAAAAGGGTTTTGGTGACACAGCAAGGTGATGGTACAATTTGCTTCAGCAGTCAAGGTCGGGAACATGAAACATTTTTGTGCTGAAACCTGTTGTGGTTAATGGCATAATCCATCACCTTTGCTCTCTTTCTCTCTTTTTCTTATTCATAGGACCGTGCTGTCAGGGAAGCCTCTGGAATGTTTTCAAAGGGGTGGCTGGATGGGAGCCACTGAGAATCTTGGGGTGCTACACCAAAACCAGAAGCCATAACAGAATTTTAGGGGTTTAGGCCTTATTCACAGGAATACATATTGATAGTTTGTGTGGATGCAGGCATGTTTGCATCCCTGAATTAGACCCTCCCATGTTGGTTTTGGTTTCAGCTGAAATTAGATCAACTAGGAGATAAGATGTCATCTCCAAATCTACTTTAGTCTGTGAAAAAGTAGATTTGCTGATGACAAACTACTTTTTCAGTATGAGAATGCACCTTTTCACAGAGCAAAGAGCATCAAAACACAATCTGACAAGGCATTTTCCATGTGCTTTTGCCCAAGGAGGTCCAGAGATAATGGGTCCTCGTGGGATTCAGTCCAATTTCTGTGAAGGTAGAAATTCAGTGCTAGTGCACCCCTCATCACAATCCCCTTCAGATATTGTCGAGTCTTGATTCGATCAGAATGTTCACTAAAACACTAACTAATGACTTTGCATGAGGACATCTAAATCCAAACTGATTTGGGGTTATTTCAGGTCAAGTAAGATCATTTATTTCTGTTGTCTAATTCCAACTCCACTCTCAGTTCAGACTGTAAACTCTCACTTGCTGTTTTTTAAAATCTGGCAGTAGTGTCACCTGACCTTCACAGACTCTTTGTTCACTTCCCAAATTAAATTCACTGTCCAAATACTACCAGTTACTACCAGTAGTACTTTACAGACCTCCATAGTCTGATGCTGACCTGTCCTGACCATTTTGCTTTGCTCCTCTTTGCTCACTTTGTTGTGTTTGTTTGACTTTCTTCTTTACTACAGTGCTTATTATTTTAGTTTGACATTCTGACAGTGGAGAGGAGTTATTTCTCAGCAAATCAGCAACAATGAAAAGCAGAAATTCAACGGAAGGAGATTTGTGAGTGCACCAAAGAAGTCAAAGAGATGGACTCAAATTGGAGCACAGATTTTTGTCTGAAAGCAGCACTGAATGCAAAATAACCATCATGAGCACAGGTGCATTTTTACATTACACGCACTGGCTTGTTAATGTGGAGCCAAACTTTGTGTTCTTTACCTGCTTGTTTTTGATCTGTGGAGGAGGAAAGCAGAGTATAGAGAAAACCCATGCAATACTAAGGAAGAACTCTGCAGAGAAAGTCTCCAGCTGGGTTTCCAACCTGCAACTTTCTTGCTGCAAGGCAACACAGCTAGCAGCTGGGCCACCATGCAGCCACAAGGATTTGTGCAGAAAATAATGATAAAAACTGTTTTGGATTGATTAAATCGTCTTCAGTGTATGAAAATGTCATTAAGATGTGGTTCTATACTGGTTAAAGTGTGTTGTGCATCCTTGGTTTAAACACTAACATTGAATTAAGTGATGTACTCAGTTTACCATTAAATGCATTTTGCATGAATGAATGTTGGTCACATAAAACAGATAAATGATATTTCAATTTATTGCTTCCGTTATAAAATTACATTTATACTTAAAAATAATCTGATGACGTTGATTATATGGCAGTTAGCAACGTAAAATGCTTCATTATGAGCAGATGTCAGTGTTGTAAATGAGTATGCATGCAATTATAAAGAAATCATATATCTTTTAAAATTTGTGACCTCTAAATTATATTTTCATTTTCTTATATCATGCATTTGTTACTGAACCTTCGCTTGGTTTCTCCTCCACTTCATCGTCTCTCATCCCATAATTCTTTTGGCATGGTGTCATGGTTTATCTGTACTCTGTAATCATGCCGACAAGCGAGTGCAATTAAAGATACTTGTGAAGTAGAGTGGTTGATGTAATAATCAGGCCGGGTTCACAGAGAGACAGCTCTGTTAAGTAAAAAAAAAAAAATTCCTCAAGACAGACTATCATATAAACCGGAGGATGGAGTGTGTTATTGGGAGGGGTGGGCGGTGGTGGAGCGACGCGTAAAGGGTGGAGAGAGTGAGACCTGAGGGATGTGACAGTGTGACAAGCGAATCAGGCTTAGAGGAGGGAGAAGAGGAGAGAGAGAGATCAAGGACTGAAAAAGGAGGAGAGGAGAAATGGACGTTAGGCTGGTGGAGGAAGGAGGGAGGGGTGACGAGAGGGAAAGAATTAGGAGACAGTATCTTCCTCCATGATGTTACATGAGTCTGTTCAGCTCAGTGCTGTCAACATTTATCAGTTAGCGGTTCAGGATGATGAACGGCAGCTCGGCGTTTCTCTCAGCGCGTTCTGTGTTTAAAAGAGTGACAAGAATGCATAAAGAGGTTTACATGTATCACAACACAGGTTTAAATTGAATCATTATCCTACTAATATTATTAATATCATACATTAGAAGTATTGCAACTTATTCCTAAACCTGTGATCATCAACCTGTGACCCACTGTTCAGATTTGGCTCATGAGAGGATTTTATTCTAATGCAAAAATATGAAAACGGTGATAAATGACACCTGATCCGACGCCTGGGTCAGATGTAACCTGACTCAGAAAAGGTTAACTACCTCAGCCAATAACAATGATTGCACATAGCAATATGAGCAATCTGCTGCTGAGTGCCTGAAAGTATCTGGTTTCTGTGAGCGCTGAACTCCTAAAATAGTGAGTCTGTGTGATAAAGTGGTTAAATACTGCACCAGTAGATGTACAGCTGAGCTACAGGGGCTGGAAACTTTTGGAAATAGAATTATGGAGAGCTGGCTGGGCAGGGCGGTGCAGGGAAGGGGGTGTTACTCATATGTCTTTTATAATATGTCTAAATCATACTGTAATTGTGAGATGCCCTACACCTGAATTGTTGTCAACTGTATTTAAAAAAAAATTCTTTATTAGACGAAATGGAAACCATTTTTTAGTGTTTTCATCAAGTTTTTATTGCATTTAACATGTTCGCATTGCTGAGTTATCGCAGCTGATTAGGTTAGCAAAATACGTCAATTAAGGATGTTTTTTAGGTTAAATGCACCAAATATTAGACAGCAGTAGTAAACACATTTTAAAGGAACACTAGGCAGTTTTGGCTTTTTTTTCTCTTAGCTCATATGATGTCTGTGTCTTCAGCAGGTTCAGTAAAAATATGAAAAAGTTACATAGTGTGCCTTTAAGACCTCTCATGTTGACATAAGATATTATTAAGGATTATTTTTTGATAATTTGAACAAACATTTTTTTAGTTCCATCCATCCATCCATTTTCTGTAGCCGCTTAATCCTCCACAGAGTGTCACGGGGCAGCTGGTGCCTAACTCCAGCGGTCAAGGGGCGAGAGGCGGGGGACACCCTGGACAGGTCGCCAGTCCATCGCAGATTTTTTTAGTTTATTAATAAATTTCATTTTGGCTGTGCTTCAGTTCTTACATTTGCCAATTTTTCAGTTTCAGTCTTTAAAGGATACCCGAATTTCTATGATTAAAGCCCGCTGACATTTCAAGTGTAATATTAATTCAAAAAACGCCAGCTCAAATTGCAGCGAGATGCCCGAAGCATAAACATTACAACAAGCTTCCCAATTCTGTTACAGGTGAAATAAATGAATACATGGAAACAATGGTTTAGCAGGTGGGAAAGAAAAAGACATCCCAGCTGTGTTACCTCACACGACCCCTTTGGCATGATGCATTTTTCTGTTGTTCTCTAGCACAACACATCACTCCTCTCTACTAGTTTTTTTTCCTTGCTTTCATCTTTTAGTGCATTTTAAATAAATAGAGCACTCCTTTCATGTTTTCTGGTTGTATATCTGCATTTCCTCCCTTTTTTTTCCTCACTAAACACTCCATGTATACCATCAAATGATGGCCTCTGGGTTTGTTTTTAACCTTCAACTGGCGAGATTATAAATCCCTCCTCATTGTGTTACTCCCACAACACATGTTGTTTTATTCTTTTCTGCATGTGTGTTTGTATGTGATGGGTGAGCGCTCTTGTTTTGAGCTTATCGTGGTGAATTCAGGAGGAGATGGACGGGCTAAGGAGGAAGAATGTGTGAGCAGACAAGAAAGCCAACTAAAAGACGGTAAGCGGCTTTTTGTTGTGCAGGAAACAGAAAAAAAAATTTGCTGGCAGGAAAAGAAAAACACACACACACATGGAGAAGACTCAAAAAATACAGCAAATTGCTTCATTCTCAATCTTCTTGCATTTTATAGATGCAGTACGACGTTTCTTCTACTCTGCTGTGAGAAATAATTGCATTTCCTGTCTTTATTCACCAATAAAAACATATTAGAGGAATCACAAAGCAAATGTTAATAAATATCTTAATTCTGACATCTATAGTGTTGCATCCTGCTGAGTTAAATGACAAATTTTTGTATTGCTTTGTGCTTTGGATGATGAATTATGACCGTTTTGGGAGGTTTTATCTCAAATCCTGGAGGTTTAACAATAAGGAGGCTCTGCTGTAATAAAAACAAGATGTTTGAAATTTTTATAATTTCTTTAGCTTGATTATGTTCTATGTGATCATTAGGGATGGGAATCGAAAACCGGTTCTTAATGAGAACCGGTTCCCAGTGTTTCAATCCCTTGGAATCGTTTGCCTTTTTTGCTAACGATTCCCTTATCGATTCCAGTCGGCGCAAAAAAAAAAAAAATTCCAGTCGGCGCGACTACGTCACCACGAGTCACTAAACTCACGTTTCTCCACTGTGTAGATTAGAGCCATATCTTTGTAGATGTACCTGGTAACAGCAGCAGTAACCTCCTCCTTCCTTCCATTCCACTCAGCTCGACGCTACATGACGTGCTGCAGGTAAAAACCTGTAGCAGCGTCTGGAGTTTATTCTGAGCTCTTACTCCAACACTCGACGCTGCTTTTGCAGCTTTTGCTCTTTGACTGTCTCTGTATTCTTCGACTTGGTTTTTGTGCAGGTGATAAAATATATTAGTGGCGTCAGAGTCCGTTGTTGGGACCGAGAGCCGGAAAACTTTACAAACAGCTGCTGTCTGGTCCACGTCGGTCTTTTTATATTTAAACCACATCCATGAGACAGAAGTTGTCCCTCTTTTAGTTACAAGCTCCTCGGTTTGGGTTAGCTGGTTATCCTGTTGACTCTGGTCTAAAACGCGTCCACTACCATCTGCCTCCATGTTTGTTTATGTGTTGCTGCGCGGTGCGTTCATGAACATCCCGTAAAGTGCATTATGCTGTAAAACTTCTATCATAGCTTAAACGATAGAGCTTTTTATCTGACAGTAGACATTTTCTAACGCACAGCCCTATGTGCTCCACCCGTCTGAGAGGGTGTTCTCCACAGCTGGAGACACAATAAGTCCAGAAAGATCAGGTATCCTTCCTGAAAAAGCAGATATGCTCATTTTTCTGCAGAAGAATTGTTAATTTTCCATAGTTGATGGTTGCAAAATTGCACAATTCCATTAAACTTGACTTGAGTTGTATTTGTTTCTGGCTGATGTAATTTTGTGTGTTCAGCTCATATCCTTTTTAAAAAGAGAGTTGAAATGTTACATTCTTGTGGAATTGCACAGAATAATTTATGTTGTATTTTATGTTATATCTAGAAAATAATATTTTATTATTATTTTATACTTAGAAACTTTTTTTTCTGGGCACCCTGTGACCTTAGGCTCTGGTTTTCTTAAGACCTCACTGTTGGATGTATAAGGTCATGTTACTTCTAAACTTGTATCTTACTCAAAGATAAGATATAAACCAGCTTGAAGCTAATAGATCTGTTTGTTCTCTTTTTTTCCAAATGAGAATCGATAAGAGAATCGATAAAGAATTGAATCGTTATACAGAATCGAAAATGGAATCGGAATCGTAAAAATCTTATCAATACCCATCCCTAGTGATCATGTGCACTGGTGGTATTCCTCAAAATGCCATCAGTGGATTTATTTATTCCCTAAAATAGCCAGGATGTAAATATTGCGAGTGGAATTGTCTTTTCTTGCCCTCAACATTTTTTAAACACATTACTGTTGTCCTGAAAAATGAAGTCAGTCACACAAAGGAATTTGACCAAATTACATCGTGGACTCAAACAGAGCAACAAAAAGTGCTCTCTCTGTGTGAAACTGGAAACTTATGACAGGCTGAAGCATTGAGAATGACTGCAGGCTGTCTACGCCATTGTTAGCCCAATTATAGTGTGGATGGGAGAGGGGGCAAAGAGAGAGAGACCTGGAAAAGACAGCAGGAATGAACGGTGAAAGTGACACCTCAGGGAATTCATTTATTAGAAAAATTGCCTAATCATGAATTACATTTCCAGACCCTGTTAAAGTAGATAATCTATGGCAACAGGGAGTGAAATCCCCCCCCCCCCCC
>SSNR01000015.1:2666442-2718918 GCA_006937965.1 Callopanchax toddi
CCCCCCCCCCCCCCATATAAAAAAGAAGGTTTCTTTATGTAAGATAATTGTTTTCTGGCTTTTTAATTTCCTATTTGTGTAATAATTCCATTGACATGGATCTCCTCATGAGGAGTGAGTTGTATCAGAAACTTAATGGTGTTGTTACAGTTTTCTTGTATAATTTCATGCAAACAACCTTAATGCTCTGATTAAATCTCCTCCTTTTGTTGATCATTTGCATTTTAGTTCCAAACACTGCTGTGTCCTATTATTAGTTGATTTTTTTTCTTCCTTCAATTATCCTGATGAAAAAGTCATGTAAAATCGTCACTTTCATTTTAAAATTAGGACTATCAGGAGCACCTCCAGCAACTCCTAATTAGATTTCTATGACAGACTTACAGTCACTCTACTAGCCAAGGTTTTAAATCTGGTTTTGCAACTAAAGCACAAAGCGCATAGTCAAATTATTTGCTGAATTTGTTCTGCATCAGCTTGGCTCTTCCTGCAGCTGCATGGCTGAAATGCTCATGCATCATTTCAGAGAGAGGCCTTTTTTTATTTGGAGGTGAAATAGAGTGGATAGGAAAGGTCATCGTAAAGAGGAGGCCTTTGTGACATCTCCGACAATAATTTCTGCACGCAGCTCAAAGTTTCATGGGGGCTTTTCGCCATCGTCCTCGGCACACAGCTAATTAAAACAAGATAGAAAAGCAGTCCCGTTGAAGTATTAAATATTAACTTGACTGTGACTTGCAGCGTTTATCTTTTGATAGACACTGTAATTAAGATAATGAAGTTTAAATGAATTAGCAGTTCTATTTAAAACATGGCTGATGCTTTTTCAGAAAGACGGTAGGTGCTAGATTTCTGCTTTGTCATCAGTTTAAGGATTTTTGGACAACATATCTCCATTAGCAACAGCTGGACCACATGTCCTGATGCCTAAAGCCTTCTTTTGTTGAACAACATTCTTCAGTTCTTCCTTTGAGAACATCAGGGGAAATCTAAAGTCCTGGGTTTGCCCTGTGGTTTCCTCCCAGCTGGTAGGAAGTCCCAAAGAAAAGAGGCCAGGATCCTTATCAGGTTTCTGAGCCACCTGAAGTAATGTGATGTGACCTCCATATCCCCCATGGAGGATGCCTCCCTCACACCAGCTGTGCCCTAAAATCTCCTACTGGAGCAGAATGGTAAGTCTGACAACCACAATGCTGAGTGTACAAACATTGCTCTCCATATTCCCAAAGCACTTTCTACATATGATGGATCATTAACTTTTTCCAGTTCACAATGCACAAAACGCTAGATTGTGAAGCTCTCAGAGCACCTCAGTAATCTACAGAATAAAAAGCTGCTCCTCTGTGCTGGATCACAGGACAAACCCACATTAAACTATCAGTTTCTGATGCTCAACGGTTAAAACTTCTCATAAAAAAAAAAAATAAATAAATCTCACATGATAGCTTACATACATGTCTTCTTGGCACCAAAGTTTAAACATATATTGCATAAAACTGTTAAAATTACAAATACGTTTTAACCAATTTTCATTAAAACAACAAGCTACTTTTGCAGATTAGCAGACAGTGCATCCACAGGACATAAAACCTGATCGATAAATGTGACAAAACTGTCTTTTAACAGATAAACTGGTGAACAGGGTCACGTGGGATTGTCAGATGTACCACATGAGTCTAACTGATCAGAACAGTCCCTTCTAAGTCCTTCTGATTCAAAAACTGGTTGCTTTTCAGGCAGAAGGTTTCTGGGTTGAACTTTCTTGTTGCTGTATCTTTGATTAAAAGACTAACATTATTTTTCTTCTAATAATTGAAGATTGTTATAAAGAACGTGACTGAAAACTGAACAGAACAAAATATTTTTAGATAAATGTGGATCATTTCCATAACAACTCGCACACAGAAACAAGTTGTCAAAGGGATTTTGTGATGTTAATGCAAATGAGACATCAACATCTGCACACGTCATTTCTGACAAATAACACTCCCCTCTCTCTCTCTCCACACACACACACACACACACACACACACACACACACACACACACACACCACACACCATTCATCTCTAATTTCACTCTCTAATTTCCTCCATGTTTTTTTCTTCTCCTCTTCTTCTGCTCCTCCATTGTGCAGCATGCTAACTGCCTGAGGGCAAAGCAGGACAATCAGAAAGTGCAATCTGAGATTGTTCTGAAATGACAGGGTGTGGAAGTGGTTTAATCTAAAATGACAAAGTTCTTTCCTCTCTTTCTCAGCTCATAAACATCAAGTCATTGCATTATTTTAACTTTTTGCATTGATTGAGCTACTGTATCAGAACCACCTGCTTTAAAATGAATTAACTCTGTGCCTTCTTGTAAGCAACAAATGGATCTATTGTATTTTACTGGAGCGTTTCAGCTTGTTGGCTTTAAAAAACACATTTAAGTTTTATTTCCTAAAATGTACGGAAAGAAAAGAGTTTGCAACTGTTGGCTGTTTTGACATATTGGTTCCAAAATAATCAGAAAATATGCAATTTTTCATTTGGAATAATGATTTGGTATATTTGCAAAAACTGCAAATAAATTGCAACACTTGCCAAGATGCTTGTGCAAGTTGTGCACATTAGGCCACCAGCTCCTTCTGAAGTTGCACTTTCCACCTCACAGAATCTAAGTTAGGTGGATGCATCTGAGACAGTTTGTTTTGTAAATCTTTTGAACATGTTCAAAATTCCAGCAACACAAGAGAGGGAGAAAACCAAGAACCCTCGTGAATATTTTGAGACATTTTAGAAACTATCTTGCAAATGCTGTTTTCAGTTTGTCTCCTACAGTTGCAGCCCGGTGAGATAAGACCACAAAACTCATAATCCACACAAATATCTATAATAATGAACTCTCATACATGCAGGAGTTTGGATTCCAATTTCTCCACAGCCGCTGACACGTTGACATTACATCAGTCCATACAGGAAACAAACCCACGTTCAGATTGTGACATAATGATGTTTGTCCCGTGGAATTGTGCCCAGCTGTATAATCACCAAAATAATGATTTCAATCTGGACCACAAAAAGGATTTAGCCAAAGATCAATATCTACTGTACCTGAGTGATGAAACTCTTATTGCATTTACTGCTGGGGGAGGGGGAGAGAGATAATGAGGATAATGGAATATACATGAACTGTTAATGTGCAGACACCGAGAGGCAGATTTAATGGCAATTATTTAAAGCGAAAGTGGCAAGAATCCTGGCACATTAAACAGCTCCTTCACTGTGATGCACCCAAAACAATTTCTTGCCTGAGTAACCATACATGCTTCTTCTGAAATCTGATTAATCTGACTCTCGGTCAGAGAAGAGACAAGAGGCGGCGTCTCGCTGCCGTCGCTGCTCTTCCTCTCACAGACCCGTTTTCTTTTCAACCAGCAGATCAAATCATCAGAGCAATAACACAGATCTCTACGTGCACAGTGTTGATGACATTTAGTTGAGTATTTTTTGTCGAATGAAACCACTTCTCAAAGATGGAGAAAATATGCGTGAATTTTTTTTTACATTTATTTATTTTTCAGTAAATCACCAGACTTGTTAAATTAGGGGGATTTTTTCTTAAATGCAGATTTTTTTGGGGAAGTTCAGTTGAGAAGTCTTTTTTGCTAAGCTGACAACATTTTATGAAGTTTAAAAAATATATATATATCTGCAACATGATCAAGAAGTAAGCACCGTTCTGAAGCGAACCAAAGGAACCGTTGATTCTGCAGCTGATTTTAAGGAGAGTAATGACTTACTTGACTTCCTCCCCCCACCTCAGCAAGTTATTCTTTTCCAAGAAGGTACAAATTACACTCCTAGATCCTAGAAAAGGCCCACAGTTCATGACTGCACACACAGCTAACAGAGCCTAACCTGGCACTTTGTAGAAAAAGTTTAACTCTCAAATACCTAATTTCCTTTTTCCTGCACTTAGAGCACTGATTTCTCATTTGGCTAGACCCAAATCTGTACTGTTAAACACAGAAAAGGGGAATATCTTTATACCATGAATATATTTAGATGATATATTTTAGAAAAACAGATTGTTATGTCTCACAGCGGCTCAGACCTCATGGGTTAAAATAATTCCTTTCAGCTTATAATTTTATGCGGAACTAGAAGAAAGAAGAATCACAGAGGTCTAAAATGTGCACGAGGAACTTTTCTTGTTTTAACTTATATTGTAAGCCATTTCACATCAAAAACACATTTTCTTATAATTTCAAGGAAGATCAGAGGAAGTGCTGTAATAAAAGTAGAAATAGTCAAATTTAGTTATTACACCAACTCACAACAAAAGTCGAACAAGTCAGATTCAAAGCAACAGCATGCAGTCAGTTCAGTTGTATTATAATCAGATTCAGTGGACAATAAAACACCCATTTAGTGAAAAGTTGCCTTATCTCAAGAAAACAGCAGATTGCATCAAATCCCCACTCCATTCTGAGCAAGCACTGAGTGACAGTGGGAAGGAAAACTCCCATTTAACAGGAAGGACCCTGCAGCAGAACCAGATCTGGGTTCAGAGTGGGCGGAGCCTTCTGCCTCGACCTACTGGGATCAACCGGAAAGAGAAACACAGAAGGGTTGGACCAGTCGTCATTTCTATAAAAGGTAAACAAAGAAAATGTGAGACATTCAAATACAAACTGGGGTGTAGAGAGATGGAAATTATTTTTGGACTTGTCTTTTTGGGATTTTGCACAAGACCCAGACTGTTTTGCACTCTGTGACCATGAATCAACTTTTGTGGGAGCTGCAAGAACGCTGGTGAGACATAAAAGACCTAATAAGACTTTATTTGGATGCCAGTTATTGGAAAATGCTGTTTGCGTGCCAGCCTTTTATTCAGAGACATCAGACTATCAGTCTAATATTAGAATACTACTGTGCTTGTCGACTTAAACAATGTCTTGTGGAGGAAAGTGAGTGAAAATCCCACTTTTCAATGCAGTTTGGGCTGACGGTGTGGTGTTAAAACTCTGAGGACTCTTTAGATTATAGGTTTGCAGAGACGCCACGACTGCTCGCTTTATACGAGAGCACATAAAGTTAAATAAACAGCACAACAGCTGACTAAATAAAAGCAGTCACTGAGGTGTTATTTCAGTCTGATCTGAAGCTTTCTGAATATAGATGAGTTTGGATGAATGTGGATGTCTTCAGTACAAGAGCAACAACATCAAATGTCAATTTTGTTTTTCAATACGGATGAACTCGGCTCCTGTCCAGTAATGGTGCTACAAGTATCTAACAACTCCCACGCTTACACAAGCACCTTCTCTCTGTTTCACACACAGAACTCTGCAGAACAGCCTCCACATACCTTCTATTTTGGCCATCATAATTATTTGATGACGGCGCTTCTAGTTTCTCCACCGCCCTTTTGTACACACAATCTAGCTGTGAATAATTTAGGATGGAGAGCCAGAAAGGTGGGTCCCTTAAAACAGCAGGTACACTCAAACTCTGGAGGCAGGACACGCAACGCTGTTTCATCCTATCTTTATCGTCCACCCACTCCCAACACGCTGCCTTTCAGTCGTAAATCAATCCAATATTTATTCCAGCTATACCAAAAATCTTTCTTCACCGCAGGAACCACAGAGTCCAGCTGATGTCATCTCACCCCAGGTAAAGAGCTCCGTGGATGGACTAACACTTTCTCTTCGCCTCCTCTTCTGTCATCCGCCATGGAGGAACTCCAAAGGAAGCTGGACCAGCGCTATGAAGGCACCAAGCCCAGAAAGGCGAGTTATTTATGGGACCACTTTCTTTCAGCTTTATTGGTTTTAATGTACTTCCTTAAATCTGTCACTTTGAGTAAAACACATGCTCAAATTGCTTCAGCTCTCATTCGGTTTCTACTATATATATATAAAATCAGATCATTTGACATTAAAACAATGATCTGTTTTTAGATTATTTGAGAGCTGAAGATGACAGGAGGTAGGTGAGCTTTCATGTCAACCTGCAACTGTTTGCAAGCGTCTCTCTTGTTAAACAAAGCAGAATTTTACGTCACCTCGCGGATCATCTTCTATTTTAAGCCATGCAGATAAAACACTGCACCGTAACTGATCATGCCTCTTGTAAATATGGAAAACCTTGTGAGTGGTGCGGTAAAAACACTCACTTTCTCATAAAAACCACAGGTAAGGTTCAAGCTGGCGTCGTCCTACAGCGGTCGGGTTTTAAAGCACGTATACGAGGACGGTCAGGAGCTGGACAGCCCAGAGGAGAAATACCCTCACAGCTTCATCCACCGGAAAATCCCACCCAGCCACTTGGAGATGGAGCAGCTCTGCAGCTTTGAGGACACGCATGGAGACCAGCAAGGTGGGTTTTTATCTTTGTGCAACACGACTGTTTGTTTGTAAGCTGTGACCAACAAGATGGGCGTTGTATTTATAGCGTAAAACTGGTTAGCAGGGAATATATTTTAACATATTTATCTTATTTTACTATAATTAAAATAGACATTTTTTCAAGATTCCGAAGGGTAAACTATTTATATCTTTTTTGAAAATGCACCACTATAAACTACAGTTTCAGTCCACATTTAATTGGAATGACATCACAAATAACTATAGATCAAATATAAATGACCAACAAAAAGGACGAAGACTAACAAGAAAACCAGCACTTGCAATGGAAGTGAGCAAAAACAATTCGTTACCTGGTCCTTAAACTGTATTTTTATCCAAGGAACTTTCTGCCAGGAATTTGGGTTTTCTTATGGAGTTTTTCCCACCTCATTCTGCTCCAGTTTCAGTATAACCAGGGGCTAAATGACACTAATGAATACCACCAAGATTCTATTTCTGTCTCTCTGTCTCAGTCATCAACGTTTAATCTCCCACATAGCTCATAAAATGTGCTAAGTAGTATCACAGGAATAGTTTTTAACTATTTGTAAAGAAAACAGTCAAACTCAGCTGTTTTAGCTCGTTTCAGGGTGAGAGAGGGAGATAGAGCAGTGTGAGCTGTGTTAGGCAAGATGGTGAAAATATGATTGAGAAGGAAGCTGTAAGGTTTAACAGCATCATGTGAGGAAGACTTCCTCCTTTTTAATGAAGGACCATGCCATACTGTACTGTACTTGTGCATCTCTGGGCTTTAGCAAATACGTATTTCATTCACTGATCTGATTCAATAACGATACAAGAGTAGTTATAACCGGTTTAAAACATGATGAGATACGACTTAGTATGAATTTGATTCAGCACACTGAGATTCAGTACAAAAAGATTCCATATGACACAGTTGGACTCTAAATGAAGATTCGGTTTAAAGCTGCAGTCTGGAGTATTTGAGCAAGAGAACATTTTTTGAATCCAACGTCCCAAGGCCCCTCCCTAACATCCCTTCTCCCACTCCCTCTAAGTGCACCTCTATAATTGTGTATGCGCATCACTCCGGTTTCTAATGCATTTTTGGGCAAGTTTAGACTTTTCTTTGGTTTTCTTTCTGAAGTTGATGTAGTCCTCAGTAGCTGGGGAATGGCTAACTTTTTAGCAGTAGTTTGATCCGATGCATTCATGACCGCGCTCTTCCAATGTGGCGACTGTAAACAGGAAAACACGGAGCATCGGGTGTTCCACCTTCACAGGTTTGCGAGATGCTCATGCACGTTGATCGACAGCCGACAATCCAGAAACTAAGAATTCTATTGAATTCATAGGGGGCTATTTTAGGAAAGAGGGACTTAAGAAGAATAACAAATGTTGTGGAACCCTCAAAGTTTAGAAATGAACTATCATTTGAACTATTCATAAAATTTTGATAAAATTAACATGTTCAGCATGAAGCCCAGCAGACAGTTCTTTTGCTGTTGGTTTCAGCGCTGCTGCAGTTCTCTTTCTACAAGCAGGCATCATAATGAGAACTCAGTACCACTAAACAGCAGGAATGGCAGCAGAAGAAGAGTTGTAAGGTGTAAAAAGTGTCGTGTGGAAGATTCATTCTTAAATGCAGCTACACTTTTTAACTTTTCTGACCATTTTACAGCAGAAGCCTATAGAAACAAATGTACTTGCAAAGTTTGATTTGAGGGTTAAATGGATGAATCTGTATGTCTTCACATCCCTATATCATACTGTACTGTACCATAGTGTAGCATAGCTTAGCATAATTTACCCTCCCATCTCTTACCTTACCATATAAAAATGGTGACTGTTTTAACTTGTGATCACTTTATTGTTTACTGTCATCTCTTTAAATCACCAAACTGCCCTGACAAAACAACGAGAGACAGATACAAGCGTGTGTTTGATTTGGCAGTTTGATGTATAAGGGTTCACTCTATCTGTACTCAGATGTCTATCCTACAACGGGGCTCATCGCCCAGAGAATCAACGTATACAGAGGAATGAGAAGTTACAAGGCTGCAGCCGGCATTACTGATGAAACTGAGACAGACAGCAAGGTATGCAGTGCACCTCACATTCATGTCTTTGCTGATTTTTGATTTTAAATCAAGATGAAAGTAACTGTAGGGTTAAAGTTTCTACATGCAGTTAGTTTTATCTGTCTGAAAGTCTAAAGTTCAGAAAAGTTTTTATTTTATTCTTTGCTAAAGATCAAACAAACACCAGTTTATTGCTTTCAGGTATTTTAATCAACATTGATACAGTTTGGGAAAAAAAGACGCAACCACAAGATTCTAGGAATGACAAGAATCTTTCCCAATGCCAGTATCAGCTGCTTGTTACACAGAAAATTGCAGAGGATCATGAGCAACAGCCTTTTTCTTGTTTTTTTTCTTTTCATTTGACCATTCTTACAGAGCTGCAGCGACAGCAGCTTCATTAGTGCAGCAGGCTAACAGGGAGGTCAGCCACAGTGCATCGCCTGCTGGATTCCTGTCACTTTCATTGTTTTATCTTCCAAACGCAGGCACGCTTAGCCCTGGTGACCACGTCACTTTTCATCATGCAATATTTATCAGTAGAAGGCAGAAATCTAGTTAGTTTACCCAGTTGGAGCATTAGTGGAGGAACAGCACAGTGGGTCATGTAATGATTTCATGCCGTTTCTATTTCTATGCATTTTTTATTTACAGTTTTTCACGATGTGTAATTACTGATCTGTTGCTAACAACCAACCAATAAACCCTAAACCCCCTCATTATTATCTTTTGCCCACAGTTTTTGCACAAGAGCAAAATATGCACATGATAAAAAAAAAACATAATAAAAAAATCTAATTATAGTCCCTCTTGATTAAAATAAGGAAAGTTGTTTTTTAATTTCCCAACAACCCCAATATGTTCTCTTTTAAACAGAAAGTGCATTTAATCTAATTTGAGTTGATATGATATTACATGACATATTTTCCGACAGTCCTCAGTGTTGGACTTTGGCAAAATAATCATCTACACCAGCAACCTGCGCATCATAAGAGCGCCACCGAAGAAGCCTGAAATGCTGCGGCAACACTCAGTGCCTCTGGTGGACTTAGAGGGATTCCCAAAGGCCAACGACAGGGAGCGCAGGAGGAAGGCTAAAGCTCTGAACACGAAGGAGGAGGAGGAGGAGGAGAAGCAGACGGGTGACACCGATACCAAGGTGATGATCTATGGGTAAATTATTCTCATGCTGTGGTCAGGTTTTCTGTTCATAGATTGTTTTTCACTCCTTCACCTTTTTTTTGTAGTTTAACAAACTGAATGATCATTTCATCAGTCTCTCTTGTTACCGTCACCTTATTTGTACCCCGTGCTTTTCTCTTTCTTATGGCCGCCCTCCTGCTGCTATAACCACTAACCGATTGTCCTGGTGTTATCTGTCTACTGTGAGCAGATACTGATGAGTCCACAGTTTTTCTCTGCCCTTGCAGCATCTGCCTGACACTTACAAGCCAGCAACTTTCTCCTACCTCCCCTTTACCTTCTTGGCTGATTGCTGTTCTTTTCCTCACCTCTTCCTTCATCTTTTTCTCATTTCTTTTTATGTGTCTTCAATTCATCTGCTTCTAAAAAAGTTTATTCTGAACTTACTTTTATTTAGACAAAGTTTTGCTTTCTTGCCTTGATTTTAAAGTTACAAATTTGTCTTTGTTTATTTGCATTTCTGCACAAGAGGGGAATTATATTGTGGCAACATAAAATATTTGAAAGAAAATGAAATATTGGGATGTTTGTTGCTGTAGTAACAGTTTCGCTACATGCACTGTTACCCAAAACTACCAGAATAATACAAATGAACCTTGTGTAAATAATATGAACAATAAAGCCATATTTAATAGTAACATTTTCAGGATGCACTTGTATTGTCCAGGAGTGTTCTATTTTTATTGTTAACAAGTCCCTGCTCCTTTATTCATGCTGCTCTGTCTGCAGCTTCTTGATGCTCATACAGTCTGAAAGCTGGGAACAAAGATGATGAAGTCCAGATTAAACCTTAAATGAAGCACTTTACCAGATTCCTGATTTTCACTTGTCTGCAGTCAAAAATCTTGTATTTTATTTGCCAGAAAACTCACGTGACAATCAAGTGGAGAAATGGTTTAAACTTTCTCTTTCTTAGACTCCCTTTTCCTCCTGCCTCACATCTGCAACATAGCCTTTTCAATTTGTCAGGGATTTGGAGACTTATTCTGGTCATTAGATGTGCTTTAGAAAGCTTATAGGCATGCTTACTCATCGTAATAGTTGTTAAGAAGAGCCCAAAGTACCAGCAAAAATCTTTTAAGCAGCACTGCTTCCAAACCGATGTGGAAAAATCTCCTGGAGAAAAAAAGAGCAGATGGAATTTCAAGAAAATGGAGAAAAACGGAAAGTGACTGGAGCTGCAAATAGCAGAGGGTCATTCTAGGATTATGTGTGTAAAACATATCTAAATATTTATGATTAAAAATTGTCATACACATGTCATTATCTGTTATAGAGCGAGTGACCCTATTTGATTTCTTTTGCTTCTTTAAATTTTGATTTGCAGCCTAAATCTGAAACTTTGTGTGAAAAAGAAAAAAAAAAGTTTTAAAAAAGTTTAAAAGAATAAACCTTTAAAAACTGTGAATTGAATAAACAAATATAGTAAAACAACAAGAACAACAACAACAACAACAGTAAAATGTCCTTTAATTAGTGCTCAACACCAATAGCTGAAACTTTAAATATTTGAGCGAGTTCCCTTAAAGGGGCTAAACAGCCTCAGTTGAGAGAAATAAGATTTATTTCCTACAAGATGCAACTTCATGTATATATTGATGCCGTCTTAAAACAGCTTCAATATATTCAATATCATTAAAAAAAACATTTTTTCTTGTTTTACAGAATTCATGCCAGACAGGATGATTGATGGATTCATTTTAAACAGGAAAATCTATTTAGTATCACCCAAATAAAAAAAAAAGCAAAAACTAAATAATTTTGAATGGAAATGTAAAGTAGCAGGAAACACTAAAACATTCACACATCAAAAAAGGGATTTAACTCCTGGATGTAGTGGAGGTGCAACATGTTGCTGCTGCAGATGAGATTTACACGTATAAATAACCATGTAATGCAAAATTATGAGCAGTATAAACATTTCTGCAAAAACATTATGTAAACTGCTTTGCAACTGTAATAATTGGAGCCATTTTAAGATGGCAGCAATACATTTTGATCTTGGCTGTGCTTGAACTATTATCGGTCCAGTAAAAAGTAAACCCTATTTCTATAAACTAAGGCCATTCAACACATTATCTGCAGTAAATATTTACAACTTTCACACAGAAAACTCTAAAATGTGCAACATAAACTTTATATGGGCTGCATGGTGGCGCAGTTGGTTAGCACTGTTGCCTCACAGCAAGGAGGTCGTGGGTTCGCGTCCCGGCTCTGCGGCCTCTCTGCGTGGAGTTTGCATGTTCTCCCCGTGCATGCGTGGGTTTTCTCCGGGTACTCCGGTTTCCTCCCACAGTCCAAAGACATGACTGTCAGGCTAATTGGGCTGGTAAATTGTCCTTAGGTGTGAGTGGGTGTGTGGTTGTTTGTCTCGTTCGTCTATGTGTGGCCCTGCGATGGACTGGCGACCTGTCCAGGGTGTCCCCCGCCTCTCGCCCCTTGACCGCTGGAGATAGGCACCAGCTGCCCCGCGACCCTCTGTGGAGGAATAAGCGGCTACAGAAAATGGATGGATGGATGGATGGATAAACTTTATATGCTGGGGCTTTGGTTTTGAGTTGCATTGCATACCTGTCTGTATCCAAACTTGAAATATAACTGATCATTTTTGAAAAATGATTATGATTACATTAGAAGGCAGTCTGTGTTGCAAACATAATTAAAAAAAATACATTCTCACAAAAAGGACTTCCTATGCACCTTGGCTGGAATGCATGTTATTAAGAAACTAATTTCTGCTTAATAACATCACAGAGGGATTATTTTGTTGTTGCTTGAATCCCCACTGCCAGATTTCTCTTGGCTGTTTTCTTAAGGTTTTAAACTGCTAACTAACTGGTCATTAGATGTAAGTTTACTAAAGGTAAAGTTATTAAATTAAAACATAATTACCGCCTGCTTGTACATTATCCAGACACACGACTTATAGCATTGATTGAAAATGTAATTGGAAA
This sequence comes from Callopanchax toddi, assembly GCA_006937965.1. Lineage (NCBI taxonomy): Eukaryota > Metazoa > Chordata > Actinopteri > Cyprinodontiformes > Nothobranchiidae > Callopanchax > Callopanchax toddi. The sequence goes on from SSNR01000015.1 coordinate 2,679,039, forward strand.
AAGTCTCTTTAAGTCGTTGTGTTTGTTTTGTGTTTCCCAGAAGGCAGACGAGTTAGAGTGAGGAGATGTTAATTATGAGCTGAACTCGATCACTTTGAAAACTGTTGTAATATAAACTCTGGTAATAACTGGATTTTATAATAGAAAGCAACCAATCCCATCATTCCCCGTAACCCTGTAATGGCCACATTCGATACCATTACAGCTCAGGACGCTGCCCTCTCTGTGAACTTCCCATGTGTTCCCCACCATTCTTACCTTTACTCCCCTCGCTTACCCTTTGCCTCACCTCACACCTCTTCCTCCTCCTCCTCCTCCTCCTCTAATGTGTTTCCTCTGTCTCCAGGAGGTCGACAGCTGCCAGCATTGTGGCGGTTCAGGCTGCGCTCCCTGCTCCCTGTGTCACGGCAGCAAGCTGTCTATGCTGGCGAACCGCTTCAATGAGTCCATCAGCGATCTGCGTTGCCAAGCCTGCTACCCTCATGGACTGGAGCGGTGCCAGTCCTGCTCCAATAACTAGCACCATTTGGCTGACACACAGACTCTGGCAAAGAGAGAGAGAGAGAAAGAGTGAGGGAATGTGGACTGGAGGAGCTATCGGGATGTCAGAACCATCTCAGTGACAGCGACGCTTTAGTCCAAAATGTTCTTGGTGGGACGTTTCGAGGCTCTGGTAGGAAACATAAGCCAAGAATGGGGAATTGGGATTGTGCTGCAACAAGAGCGAAGCAAAACAAAACAATTACCGTGTGCAGTGAACGTTGCTTGAGATAGCACAAATACATAATGACTTTTTTGTCTTCACATTATTTTGCACCTGTGCGACTCTCCATCATAAACCCTGATTTGTGAATAATGTTGTCGCATTAATTAAATATTACATCTTGAAGTTCACTGTGTTTACTGAGAAATCTTTTCCCTTTATTGCCAGAGAATGAAACCTTTATCATCTAAACAAGATTGTTTTTACTTGTTTGTTCATTCACAGAAAGAATAATGACAAATAATGACAAGACATGAAAAAAAATACACTGTGGGAATGTTCTCCACTTAATACTGCTGTTTTCTTAAGGAGATTAATAGCTGCTTTGACATAACTAAAAAAAGTGTCTCTGCCTTCATCCATTGTTGAAAAGTGAAGCCAAAACACCCTGTTAATAGATTCTGCCTTTTTATATTTATGAAACTAGACAATCAGACCTCATCAGATAACTAACTGCAGCTCAACATTTGAGATAAATGCATATTTGAACAAATATCAGATAGTTAAGAACTACGCAAATCTACAGACGTCAACAATTGGAAATAATTATTTTAGGTGTAATTTAAAATTTTAGTCTGGATAATGCTCCATTTGTTTTCAAAGAGGAAGTGGGGCTTAAAATCTATACTGCAGCCAGCCACTAGAGGGCGGTTTGGTTTGGTTTCAGCTACTGAAAGACGTTTCTCTGTAGTTATTAGATCGATTGCTGGGTCAAGCAAACAGCGGCTAACCACTGAGAAAAAGTTTATGTAAAAAACCCCAAAAAAACCCCAAAAGCTCCAGAACTTTTAAAGCCACAAAATGATTTTGATGTCCAAGGTGTGTTACATTCTGCACACTTTGAGTTTAGTTTTGCCCGTTTCTCCCTTGTGTTCTTCCTCCTGTCTCCTTTCACTGATCCTCCACAGGTGTTTCACATTCACTCAGCTGCCTCTCATCTTCCTGATCACCTTCCTCTCTATATAAACCCATCGGTTGTCGGTTCTTTCTGGTTTTTGTCCTGGTAGCACCCTGTTGTCCTCCCTGTATTCTGTTCTAGCTGCAATTAAGTTTTTGAGTTCCTCTGCCTTCTGCTACAGCCATCCTTGCCTGCATCTGAGTCGTACACAACAAGGTGTTGATTTGTATGAACTCTTTGCTTCACTGTATAAAGCAAGAAAGAAAAATCAAAGCAGTTAAATTAGGAGGAAGAGTCTAAACCAGCCCTGGAAATAAAAGGATTTTCTTTATATTTCAGTATTAAGGTAGACCAATAAAAAGGAGCATTTTTAATAAAGAATTTTACTGACTTCACTTTTTAACTGCACACTAGACACTTTTATGTAGACTTTAACCCACACTCCTAAATGTATTTACCACCCATTGTTTCTCTTTATCCCCTTATGACTCTCTGGTTACTGAAGTTCCACATTTGAATTGGTGAAATGTGTAAAAGGAGAACATAGTTGGTGTTAAATGTGCAGAAACTAAACTAGCACAACAGAAATTATGAAGAAAAATGAACATTCTTGTTGCGATGGGAACAAATGTTCACCGGCGCTGTCCAAGGTGCTGGACTGTAACACAAACTGACCTCAATGGGTTTAGAAAAGAAGCTCAGTTAAAAAAAAACTAAATATTCAAACAACTTCTTTTACACTCTCTTATGAATAAGTGACTCTCCAGACTGTTACATTTACCACATATATTCATCACATAAGACAGATTTAAGATTGTGTGCCTAATGTAGACAAATATATCCATACAGTTTGGGGAAATTACTTGAATAAAACACCTCATTTCTTTTCCCACCGCTGACTTTTAAAGGCCACGTTTACCATTTGATCTGTGGTTAGAAATTCACCATGGATGTGAAAAGAAACCCCACTCAAATTCACGGCTCCTTCAGTGTTTGTGCTTTCATGAGGAGTCACCACATGAGAATAAAACTAAATGACACACAAATAGAAACGCATCTTGCTGCATAATTACTTGTAATTTAATCTCACTCATTACACCTCAAATCGACAGCAGTCAGCCACCCTATCATGTCATTCAGGGATGGTTTAACAGAAAAAGAAAAACAAAATTAAATCTTATCACCTCAGTGGCAAAAAGGCTTTTCTTTTTATAGTTTCACACAGCTGCTTTTCTGCTCTGAAGGATCACCTTCAACTCATTCTGTGTTTTTTTGTTAAAAAGGTTCATTTAACCCTAAGAAATCTATCATATTAAATCAATGCATAAAAAATAAGGAGATTCCTGATTAAACTGCACTGAGCTGTAGTAATGTTTTGCAACAGCTTTTTCTTCCGTATGCATTGAGATAAAAGTATAAAAGTATTGATTGTAACTTCTGAGGTCTGGTTGAGCACAAGTCTGGCCAAGAGCCCAAACAGGAATCTAGATTCCTGCCAGAGAAGAACCTGAATTCAGACACTTTTAAAGTCCCCTGACCTGTCAGCTCAAAGTGTTCCACCAATACTTAAGTTAAGACTGCAGAGCTTTTGAACTTCTTTTTTTAACAACCATTCTCACTCAGTATTCCACTGGGCAACAAAATTGATGGAAAATTGGGTCACAGAACTTTTCTTGGCCTCTTCTTTCCTGCAGTGACCCAAAGGCAATAAGAGGGACAGATGGGTAAACCCCCCTTGTGTTAAAAAAGTTAAGATCTACATTGTGAAATGATTACGCTGTATTTCAGTTCTACAAATCTCCTCATTATAATAATTTGTCTAATTAAAAAATGCAGACGTTTTTATTACATTTGGTCTAAATGCTGGTAAATGTGAGCATTTTGAAATTGTTTTTGGGCTTGAAATGGTCATTTGATTGGAGGCTGGTGATGTCACTAAGATGGAAAAGACTTAATGATTTAAAATATATATTTTGGCTGTACTTTGCATTAACTTATTTACAAGAACAGCAGGGTGAAACCACTCATTTGTTTTCTCTCATTAAAAAAAACAACAACAGCAAAATAATGTAACGGCATGTTGGTGGGATGTGTGACTCATGCTGTGCTGCAGATCAAATATATGCACAATAATTATGCATCGGTATAGAAAGCAATACAGGAGAATAACTCATGCGAATCCGAACCATGTAGCTGTTGATGCCTCATGTCACCCATATTGCTGGCAGCAGGTAAAAAACAATCAATCAGTGCATGCAAATAACAGAATCACACACACAGGTGACATAAAGTCAGTCAAGTTTCTCTCGTTAATATTGTTCATGCCTCAAACAATAAAGCAAGCCTCTTCTCAAGTCCACACATTTATTAAAACTTCAAGTGACTTAAGAAAAACTTCTAACGTCATTAAAAATGGCATCAAATCACTATTTATTTGATTTTTTTCCCTATCCAATAAAGGAACGTTAAACCACAGCAGCTGCAGAAGCAAACAAAGGATGATGAAAACAAAGGCAGACGTTCCACCCAGTGGCAGCGCCATCACTTATGATGCTATATAGGTTTATCTATGGACTTCTGAAATTCATTTGTAATATTAGACACAGTGAGCAGATTGTATGCATTAATCATAAGCATTCATATAAGGACGCTGCAGCGTGCAGTGGTATTAAATCTGAAACTTGCCCTGCTCAATTATTTTAATATTAAATCTTTATCATATAACAGAAACTGCAAAACTGTGATGCGTGACTTGTTCTTTAAGTTGTAACCTCCAGGAGGTGAATTCTGCAATTGAGATATTGAGGATCTGGCAGAAAATTATTTACTATCCAGCTCAGAGTCCAAATGGACAACGCATTTTAAATGTTTGTGCCTTCCAAATGTGCGTCATCATTATTTGATAAAAAATATTTGTTAGATTTTTATATTTTTTCAGTCAATGTTTCCCATTACATCCTGTCATCCTTGTTTTTACTTAAACTGTTGCTTTTGAAATAGCAGCTGTGTGCAAATGGTAAGTAAGTAAGTAAAGTTTATTTATATAGCGCCGTTCACAGATACAGTATAAATCACAAAGTGCTTTACAACATAAACAAAATAACAAAACTAAGAAAAACATTGAAAATAAAAAACAAAACAGAGACTTGGGGGTACAGGGGATCTGCATAGTAGATGTGGGACAATGACTTGGGCGAGAGACTAACAATATTTGGGCCAAATAGTGAATTTAGGGTTTGCACAAATTGTTCAAAGATCCAATTATTCACTACATTACTGTGTTTCCAGCACAAGGCCATCCTGCTTTTTATTTAGAAGATAGGACAAAATCCCACCTGACCAAATCCCACCTGGACAATAGGAAGTACATACTGCTGCTTATTTCAAAATGTTCCTCCAGCAGCAGCTAGCTAACCCTCATCAGACTGAGACTGAAGACACAGGAGGATGTTTTGGAATCGTCTTTTTGTTTTGCCTCCCCATGCGATTTGGGTGATGTTTTAAAAAGCTTATTATTGAATAAAAATGAAAAAAGAACATACCCCCATAAAACAGTATTGTATTTGAAAATGTGTGTGAGCACCTCGTCCTGCTCTTCGTCTTCTCATAATGAATCCAAACAGCGAGTGTTGCTGTACTTCTATACATGCAGGTAAATCCACTGCTGGGTGTGTGCTGATACGCAGTGTGACTTCTCCATGTTTCCTTCCACTGACATGTTGTCAAAGTCAAAGTAAATGATATTGTTGTCTTTGCTTTATACTGTATAGATATGCAGAGACGACGTGGCTCCAGCTTCAGCAGGACAAAACAATAGACAGAGTAGTGTTGTGTGTCTTTCTGTGTTTGCACACAAAATCCACTTCCTGTAATAGTGAAGGTAACCGCACTATCAAATATCAGTGTGTTTGAACACGACTGACATGAGTCTCACGTGTCTAAGTGTAATCTGGTACTCTTGTATTTAGTTACCACCTCAGGGTGACGGTCTAATAAAAGTTTAGAACTTCACAGAGCTTCAGTTACAGCCATTTGAAGGCTTTAACCTGAATATTAAAATGAGTTTTAATAGCTGCTTTCACTTTCTGCTCTTCACTAATCGCCTCAAAATATGCAAACATTTGAACCACTGAACTCAGATCAAGTCACACAGCGCCAGTGGATTAATAACTCTGGTCTGATCAGCTATTACATAAATCTATTCTAACTTTCATCTCTGTAGTGATTTTCTGCAGCTTCAGTCATTTTTCTCAGCATAGGAGCCAAATAAATGACTAAAAATGAGACTGAAAGCACCTGAGGAGTAGCTGGAAATTGGCTCTCTGTGCAGTCATCTGCAGGGATCTTATGAACTGGTATCACAGAGCTTGAAAGATTATTTCAATTTCTACTTTTGTATAAATTAATTATAATCTTTCTTATTAGTCACAAACACAAAAATATTGGACTTTTTTCTGTATCACGTTCCCTCTTTGGGTTTAGATTTTTTGTGTTTGAAGGAGTTTTGACGTTACAGAGAATGAACACTCTGCTGTTGTAATGCTGAGAATTTCTTGTTATTGCAACACTTCATTTGCATACAAATAATGTTATGCATAATCACAGAGGCATTAGAGTTTAACTTTCACAATATTTCTTTAAGCGATTGTTTCTTTCAACTCATGCTTCGCAAGTAGATCATCTCTGGAACAAAAGGGAAGAAATGACAAGATCCAACTTCTCTGCTGGTTAAAAACACCAGAATGAAGTTTGATTCTTTGTTTAACAAACTGCATGAAATGAGTAATTAATTAAGTTTTGCTAAACATTTATATGGTAACATATATTCATGACAAGGTTAAAATTACTCAAAAACATTTGAACAACATCAGGTATTAAGATTATAGTCAGTTATGTTTGTAAAACACTGTGTTAGCAGCTAAGGAAAAGATTAAATATGTGGGTCAGGAACCAAGCAGAACGGTGGATCTCTGATAAAATGCGTGTGTTGCACAAAGAAAAGATTTGAAGGGAATAGTCCTTGGAAACCATGGCAACCAGACCTACGATGATGCAGGAGATCCTGAGCCACCGTGGAGGATGGAGGAGCTGTGCCCTCCATTGGAGCTGTAGATTTCTCAGGGTCCTGCCACATTTACAGACCTCCTGATCAATCAAGGATTTTCTTTTTCCTGTATTCAATTGTCTTTTGTAGATAAAATAACACACCTAATAAGGCTTTACTGTATACTTTTTAATAAGGAAACAACCGAAATAATATGACTTTTTCTTGTTTATATTATTGAACATGGATTTTACATTGGAATAAGCTGCTCATGTTTTCTGTATGTTGCACCATAATTATCACCCACCAATGAAAAAGCAAAATGTGGATTTTTGCATAGTCAGCTTTTGCATTAGCAAAGTATGTCATGAACTAATGAAATAATCATTGCATCTTTTAATCTTCAATTAATTAACAACGGGAGTTAATCCTATTCAAGATGGCTTCCATCTAATCAGCAATGTCAAACACAAAAATGGCTACAACCCAGTCAAAATAACAGATGTATGAGCTGCTTTTCATATGTAGAATATTGTCATGATTTGACTAATTAAAATATAAATAAAAATAACAAATGACCAAACCTCTATCATTTTACAACATGAGATGATCTTAGTTTAAAACTGCTAATATCTTGTGATGCCTTTCATGGAAAAGTAAAAAGTATTCCAACGTATTGTAAGGATGGGGAGAAGGGATGACATTAGTTTGAATTTCAATTCCTACATTTCACTAACTCCTAAACATCAGACTGCTAAAACTTAAGATGCCTCCCTTTAGAAAATACCTGCAACATAAATTCATCTCTGCCTTGCTTGCCTCGCTGCTTCTGTGCAAATCAAATGCAAATATTTTATACTGAATATTTAAAAGTTCAGGCTGCATGGTGGCGCAGCTGGTTAGCACTGTTGCCTCGCAGCAAGGAGGTCGTGGGTTCGCGTCCCGGCTCTGCGGCCTCTCTGCGTGGAGTTTGCATGTTCTCCCCGTGCATGCGTGGGTTTCCTCCGGGTACTCCGGTTTCCTCCCACAGTCCAAAGACATGACTGTCAGGCTAATTGGGCTGGTAAATTGTCCTTAGGTGTGAGTGGGTGTGTGGTTGTTTGTCTCGTTTGTCTCTGTGTGGCCCTGCGATGGACTGGCGACCCGTCCAGGGTGTCCCCCGCCTCTCGCCCCTTGACCGCTGGGGATAGGCACCAGCTGCCCCGCGACCCTCTGTGGAGGAATAAGCGGCTACAGAAGATGGATGGATGGATTTAAAAGTTCAAAAATAAAAGCCCAATCCCAGTCCTAAACCTCCTCCCAAGTGACTGGTGGATTTTAGAAATGTTGTAAGCAAATAATTATCCAGCAGGAAACTGAAAATGATTTCTTTCTCAGTATATAAACAATGCTCCTGCAGCCCCATTTTCTCTGCTCTATTTCAAATTCTCCAATTATAATTCAGATGTCTCCAGAGATAAAAATTTCTCTGGACACCCCTGTGCTGATAATGACTTGTAGATTAAACTCTACCGAGTTGCCATCCGACCCGTCTCTGGTTTTATTGAAAGAAAATATGGCATTCCCTTGCATATTTGTAATATCTGAGATTTATGAGAGGGAGGAGAGCTATTCATTTCAAATAGTTATACTCTGTAATTTGGTAAAATAGGCCTGGTTTCTGGAGCTGTTCTCCGGTGCATATAAACAGCCGTTTGGGATTCAGCTGGGAGCGCAACAATTTACACAATGCTGCACAGAACAGACCTCGAAAGGCGCATAACGCTGTCATCTGAGATACAAAACTGTATAAAGAGAGAGATACGATCATGGAGTGTGGTACAGTAATAAGAACGGGAGCAGGTGTGCTGGCGCTGGGAGAAATCAGTCAAGCCAGTCGGTATGCTGCAAGCAGCAGCAACAAATCACCTGCAGGGCCGCGTTGCGTGAAGGCATGAGAGCTGTGATGAAGTAAGGTTCATCTTCTCTATGGACTCTGATTTGTTTGAGTGTGATCAGCATGTGAGTTTCATCTAACGCTGACCAACCGGCGTAACACCCTCACCGAGAGGATCTGCTCTTTATTTATAAGAGCAATACGAGCTCCTGTTATCTGTATCACAAATCTTTGATAATAAAATATTTAGTTTCCTTGTCATTTCTCTCAGTGATACCATATCTCTGCATGAATATTTGATATTGCTGTTTGCAGTTTAGTTGTCTTTGATCAATTTTCAATGGAGGCCTCTTTTATGTCTTTTTTTAGCCATAAAAACTTCCCATTACTATTTTCTGACCTGCTTAACGATTAATATGCCAAGAAGCCAGAAACTCCATGGGAGGGGACAATTCAAACCCAATGCTATTTCTTTAATTTAATTTATTTGCTGGCAATAAACTGGTCCACAGCAATCAGAGCCTTTTACAAGCTACCAACCATGTCTTCACTGATCCAGATGCCCTCTGTAAAACTCTCAAAAACAGTTTCTTCAGGGAAAACATGAAATATAAGAACATGGATTAATCTGCTCCTACTTTCTGTTTTTAATGTGTTTAACTGTCATTTTTTAAATGTCAGTATTTAGTCTGAGATGATGAGTTGATTCTGATGCTTCCCTTTAAGTTTTGTTCTACTAGTTCAGTAACAGAGAGGGTGAGCAATACCTGGTAGAAATTTTTTTTTGGCAAGATCCTGAAAAAGTTTTGCAAGATCCAGCATAAGTCAGATTCCAAGTTTTTTTGCAAGATTCTGCAAAAGTGTGAAAGATCCAGAGTTCATTTTCCCACATTAGCTCTCAAAAAAGATTTACTGGGTCTTACAAAACCTTTGCAGGATTTTGCAAAACCAACTAGGGACCTAGTTCATTGTCACTGGTTCTGTATGTTTGATGTTGTTTGTTCTTTTTTTGTTGTTATATTGAAACTCAAAATAAAAAGACTTGGTTCAAAAAATATAACTAGGGACCATGAAAATAAAATAATTTTTCTTAATTTTTTCCCCCACTGTCTCTTGCAGGGTGTGTTATATGGTGACCTAAATAAAATAAAGGTGTTGATGTTCAACAGGCTGGAAAACATTTTATTAGAGTATGAACAGTCAAAGTATTGGGCCTTAACATAAAAGAACCCATGACCCATAAGCAATTAATGCCTTTCTCACATCACTAATTTTACCATCATCAAAAGAGCATGACCAATAACAGTGAGCATGACAAACTCTCATATAAAGTCACCGCTTTTCAGAAATTTGCATTCAAATCAGAAGGCTTCTGGAAAAATACTGAATGCTAAACATTAATATTGGAAGAAATGAATGTTGTTCCATTCTAAAAGCAACATCCATCAATAAAATGTGGTGGGAGTATTTTTGCTGTCATAGTTTTTGGTGTAATCAGCTGCATACGAGCCAGTCCTGACCCTTAAGCAACAATGTGTTTTGAACGATGTCACTGAACTACAAACAAAATGTCATTTACATTTGCCCACAAACTGAGTCTTAGGAGAGAGTTCTTCATGCATCAAAAAAGGAGTTTTTTAGGGACAAGTTTCCGTTCCAAAAATGGGTAAGAAAATACATCCTCGATTCTAAAGTTGTGAAAAAGACCTGAAGCAGAGAGTAGAAGAAACAGGGAGGTCCCGATCAGATCTACTAGACCAATCAAGACTTCTTTCAATAATTGATATCAGAGTAGCTGATCACATTCAGTTATTTGTGGTTTTATGTCAGCTGTGTAGTAAAAGGCACTTTGAATGATGTTATAAAAGCAGGAGACAGTTACATGAGTTATTGTGATCTCTGCTGTTAGACTTATTACTCACTAAAAGTACACAGAAAAGCAAAAATAAAAGAGAAAATCAGAGTAATTCAGCTGCATCTTGCAATATGTGTAATCCAGGTATTTGGACCTGTTGGAGCCATGGTTATTATATCGTCTCTACGTCATATAACCTTGCTGATAATGACAAAACAACTTGAGGAACAGCATGATGCAGGTTGTCTTTTACTGCAACATACTGAGGTGTTGAGCTCATGCATTGATTTAAATAATATTACTATAGTGTGTAGTCTGCAAGTCTGTGATGTACAGTAATTTTAAATGATGAAAGTATTGGTTGGAGACTTGGCACTTAAGTGACTCTGAGATAATTGATAACGACGTGAGATAAAGAAACTGAGGATAAAAATCTTGATCCATTGAAAAATCCACCAGCATCCCAGAACCAGCTGTTTACAGTAAAACAAAATTCCTCTAAACTGAAATTGTCACATCCTGCTCCTTTGGTGCCCTCTGGTGTCCTGTCTTTTGTATTAATCTTTCTCCTCTTGTTTTCACAGGTGTTCCCTGTTTGTCATCCAGCCCACCTGTGTCTCGTCTTCGTGATCACCTCCCTCCTTATTTAAGCTTCCCTGTCTTGTCAGTGTTTGTCGGTTCTACTGTTTACTGTTTACTGTGTCCTTTGTCGTCTTCCTCGTCTGCCGTCATTTGGATTAAAATAAACATCACTCTTTGGATTTATACCTGCCTCTGCTGCCATTCCTCCTCTCAACCTGCACCTTGGGTCCTCCACAAAAACTCTAAACCTTAACAGAAGAACCGACCCACATGGACCCAGCGGGTGAGTTTCTGGAGGAACTCGGACTCCTCCACCAGCAGCAGCCGGACTCACTCGATGGAGCGCTCCGGCGGTTTGGGAGGATTTGTGACTCCGCCCTCCGCTTCGCCTCTGGGCCGTTGTGCCCTCACGTCAAGCTTGAGGCGGCGGAGCTTATCCTCTCCGGCTTCCGGACCAACCAGACCCTGACCGCTGTTCCGGAGTTATGGGACTTCTACCAGCGCGCCCAGGCGATGCGCATGGCACAGCGGATCCTCATTTGGGGGTCCCGGCTGACGTGTTGCACAGACCTGAGAGCTCCAGGCTCTGAACTCGTCAGCCCGGTTCCAGCAGCCCCCGGGACCCCCAGTCCGGTTCCAGCAGCCCCCGGGACCCCCAGTCCGGTCCCAGCAGCCCGTAGGACTCCCAGTCCGGCTCCAGCAGCCCGTAGGACTCCCAGTCCGGCTCCAGCAGCCCGTAGGACTCCCAGTCCGGCTCCAGCAGCCCGAAGGACTCCCAGTCCGGCTCCAGCAGCCCGCAGGACTCCCAGGGCTCCTGCTCCCTCCGAGCCTCCCAGGGCTCCTGCTCCCTCCGAGCCTCCCAGGGCTCCTGCTCCCTCCGAGCCTCCCAGGGCTCCTCCTCCCTCCGAGCCTCCCAGGGCTCCTGCTCCCTCCGAGCCTCCCAGGGCTCCTCCTCCCTCCGAGCCTCCCAGGGCTCCTCCTCCCTCCGAGCCTCCCAGGGCTCCTCCTCCGGCCGAGCCTCCCACGGCTCCTCCTCCGGCCGAGCCTCCCACGGCTCCTCCTCCGGCCGAGCCTCCCACGGTTCCGGCTCCGCCTTCCGCCGAGCCTCCCAGGGCTCCTCCTCCGGCCGAGCCTCCCACGGCTCCGGCTCCGCCTTCCAGGGCTTCGCCTTCCTCCGAGCCTCCCAGGGCTCCTCCTCCGGCCGAGCCTCCCACGGCTCCTCCTCCGGCCGAGCCTCCCACGGCTCCTCCTCCGGCCGAGCCTCCTACGGCTCTGGCTCCGCCTTCCAGGGCTCCGCCTCCCGCCGAGCCTCCCACGGCTCCGGCTCCGCCTTCCAGGGCTCCGCCTCCCGCCGAGCCTCCCAGGGCTCCTCCTCCGGCCGAGCCTCCCAGGGCTCCTCCTCCGGCCGAGCCCCCCACGGCTCCTCCTCCGGCCGAGCCTCCCAGGGCTCCTCCTCCGGCCGAGCCCCCCACGGCTCCTCCTCCGGCCGAGCCTCCCAGGGCTCCTGCTCCCTCCGAGCCTCCCAGGGCTCCTGCTCCCTCCGAGCCTCCCAGGGCTCCTGCTCCCTCCGAGCCTCCCAGGGCTCCTCCTCCCTCCGAGCCTCCCAGGGCTCCTCCTCCGGCCGAGCCTCCCACGGCTCCTCCTCCGGCCGAGCCTCCCACGGCTCCTCCTCCGGCCGAGCCTCCCAGGGCTCCTGGTCCTCCAGGGTCTCTCGGGATTCAGGACCCATATCAGGACCCAGGCCTCCCAGAACTGGATCCTGACCCGGGCCCACCGGATCCTGATCCTGACCCTGGCCTCCCGGAACCGGACCCTGACCCGGGCCCACCGGATCCTGACCCTGACCCGGGCCTCCCGGAACCGGATCCAGACCCGGGCCCTCCGGATCCTGGCCCTGACCCGGGCCCTCCTGTCTGTGCCTCCTGACCTTTGTCTGTCCTTCTGGTCCTCCTTCCTGGTCCCCCGCCCTCCCGCCCTTGTTGGTCCTCTGGGTTCGTCCGGTGTCCGCCCCTAGGGGGGGGGCTCTGTCACATCCTGCTCCTTTGGTGCCCTCTGGTGTCCTGTCTTTTGTATTAATCTTTCTCCTCTTGTTTTCACAGGTGTTCCCTGTTTGTCATCCAGCCCACCTGTGTCTCGTCTTCGTGATCACCTCCCTCCTTATTTAAGCTTCCCTGTCTTGTCAGTGTTTGTCGGTTCTACTGTTTACTGTTTACTGTGTCCTTTGTCGTCTTCCTCGTTTGCCGTCTTCAATAAATACGTCATTTTGGATTATACCTGGTTCTGCTGCTGATTCCTCCTCTCATCCCTGCACCTTGGGTCCTCCTCAAAACTTAAAGCGTAACAGAAATAGAAAATAAAGAGACTGAGACTGAAACCCAGCATTTCTTCTGCTTACATACTTTAACATCATTATCCTAAATGAATAAATAGTTTTTTTTTTCATCACATTCTGAGATTTTGGGTCACATCTATGTAGAATTACTTGTAAAAGGTTCAAACATTTTAACACATTACCATATGTTGTTTCCTTGGATAATTGAAGGAGAGACTACTGTAGATATATTACCCTTTCATGTCTTAAAATACACCCAAACTATACAGGGAGGCACGGCTTTCTCTCTCTCTCTCTCTCTCTCTGGATACAAGCTTTGACTGTTTGATGTGGCTATTCTTTCTCTGCTTCTTCTTTTTTCCTCCCTCTTGTCAATTAATTTTAACTGGAATAAATTTTCAGGCTGTTCTGGCTTCACAACTTTATGGCCTTGAGACTGCTTTAGTGGGCATCCTTAATCGAATGAGGAGCATCCTAAAGCAGAAGTGACAGTGACTTGTTTACACAGAAGAGTCAGTAGTTATCCCTGACACTGCTGACTTTATTATCTAACAGCTCCTCTGGAAAGTAATGAAATAGGGTGTGAATCATGACATGCATGAGAGAGGTGTACTCATGAGGACTCTCTTTGCAGAAAATGGGAAATATCTTCAAAAGCGAAGATGCTTTAACCAGTTTCTAACTTTCTTTATGTGAAAACAATGTCACAGCTTCCAATTAATACAGTATATATTGTAACACTAAAGGTATATATTGTAACACTAAGGTGTTTTCATGGAATAATACAACACTCAGTGCAACTAAAGAAGAAAGCTCCTCTCTTGACAACAGGGGGTCCAATTGGAAGGACTTTCTTTAGGGGTTTCTGCTTTATACTTTCTTTTTTTTTTTACTCAAGATAATTTTATTAACACTTTTTATCAATTGTTTACAAAAAACCAGCATTGCAATCAGTGATAAAGAAGAAAGAAAAGAGAAAAACAAACAAACTAAAACAAACCCCAAAACCCACCCCCCACCCCAGAGGATGGACCTGCAAAGGGGAAAACCAGCTTCTCAAGCATGTACACATACATTGGAATTAAATAGAACATCTCAACCTGGAAGGGTCAAATACTGTTGAGGTATTTTATATATATCTAATCTATTATAGTATGTAATCCTATATCTAACCCTATGAAAACAATTCAAGATTGCCAGTCACATCTAGGAGGTAGAACTAACCTCCCAATGGGAGCATGTAACCCAGTGCTTCCGTACATAAGATAAAAATAAAAAAGGACAGAAAACAGCCAATCACCAGACCAACATGGATTAACAACTAATATTCAGCAGTGTAGTGGTAATAAGTGGTCGTTTTGCCACATATAGTGTATATAAACGCTATGTTTATTACTCACCTTCTGCTAATTCATGTACAGCCACCGAGGGTTAGACCGAGAGCCTGTTTGCTCCGGATACCTGGGTTTAAACAACTGTTTGTGATAAAAGCAGGAAATTCTAGGTTCTATTAATCGCAGTGAGTAATTATGTACCTGTTATTTGACGAATGGAAGCTGAGTCAGGAATAAATATATTCAATATTTATTATAAAAGCTGACGAACGTTTGTAAACAGATTAGCATTTGAGGTAGCAAGTTGATAGCATTCACTAAGTGATAGATGTTATTAAATTGATCTTCTGAGTTTAGAACTTGAGTCTCGTGTGATATTAAGACTAAGGAGTTAGCTTAAGGGTTTAGTTATCAGGGATAAGGTGGAGAGGTTACTTTGATGAGCGACCTAGTGTTATAGGGTTAGCATTACCAAAGTAGCCTGCTTTACCAGGTCATGGAAAATTACTGGACCTTGTTCCTGGATCGCGTCCGGCTGATGGGAGTTCGACGAGGAAGCGGAGATCCCCCTCGGTCGACCTGGGGCCTGACAGGTGTGTGTTGAACCCGCTGGCCAAGCGGAGACGTCCGTGGATACAAGTCAGTGGAACCCATGGCTCGTGAGCTGGTTGCTGGCTGTCTTACCCATTCTGGTTGGATTAGAGAGGCAGGCGGATGGTTCCTGCTCTCAGGGGTAAGCAGCTTCTTCGACTGCGACGGGGCTGGACCCGTTACCGCTTGCAGTCGGCATCTATAACCCACCGTGTAGCGAATTGACGGTGGGACGTGTCGTCTTCTCTCAGGCTAGAGAAGAACTGCTTCTTCTCGTCTGAGGCAGACAGCTGAGAGCTGTCAGTGTACGTGGACCAATCAGGGGACTCTAACAAGACACGTGACTCAGGCTCTAAAGCAGACGTCACCTCCTGTGTGAGGTGGAAAGTTTACTTATTTATCTTTAGCAAAGTAGAAATAAGTAATAATACTGATTTAACCTTTTAGCAAAGTATCAATAATACTGAAGCTGGATCAAACATTCACAATGCTGTAAGAGAAAGTGCATTAATCATTTAAGACATTTCTGTAACAGATTAAAGTGTCACTTTTAGGAGGAGACACCAAGAGTCTTTATTATTATTATTATTAAAGTCCGGTGGCTTCTTCCGGTACGACCGTGACCTTGGAGGAATGTTGATTCAGGTTAAAACATAATAAAAGAGTCATTATAATCCGTGTTATTGGGAAGAAGATGGATTATTATTTTAGATGATCACGTAGGTCAGAGATCAGAGGTCAAGAGCGTATATTGATCACGCTACAGCAGGAACGTCCATAAGTTCAGTACCAGTATTTGAAAAATGTTTCATAAAAGGCCCCCAGATTTGATTAAATTTGCCACCTTGATTCTGTAAAGCGCAGTGGATTTTTTGAAGACCAAGGCACGACATCACATCTACTAGCCACTGAGTGTGGGTGGGCGGGGCAGTAGATTTCCATCTCAGCAAAATGGCACGCCTGGCCAGGAGAGAGCCAAAGGACAGCACCCGACGCTTTATACTTTCTGAGCTGAGAACTATGAAATAAAGCTACAAGCAATTCAGCTTCAAGACAACCCTGTTGTGTTTGTATCAGCCACGTGACCCAAGGAGGGTCTTTACTGCCTTAAATGAGCAGTCTATTTGCACATTATCTGTCTAATAGCCCCTGTAATTTGTGTCTCTTGTAAAGACAATGGTGTGGAGTCACGATCTCACCTAGTTACCATGACATGTATCATGGTGGACACACAAGTTGAGTTAACGTAATGCTCTCCATCTTTCAACGGCAATGAGCTGAACTGGGTTTTATCCCCTTTCTTTCACCTGTGCAGAAGCTACTTGTGATTGAAGAGTTGCTGCAGCACACGTGCCAATCAAATCAATCTGCAGCTTGATTGATTTGGAGTCAGATGGATGCTGATGGTAATTATACAATCTGTTGGTTAGAAAGGGAGCACTTAGTTCACATTTAGAGACATTCGACACCCTCATATTTCTCCCAGCAACTTAAAAATTTGTTTAGAGAGAAGATAAAATAAAGCACAGGCCAGAATTATAATGTGCAATTTGAACTGCAGCAGAAGGCTTGAGTTGGTTTAAGGACCAATGGTTCACTCTGTTGGGTGACAAAAGTCACTACAACCTGAACCGTCGTTGATGCTGTAAAATAGAGAGCAGTGAGGATGAAGAGCCACAGGAAAACACCACATCCAAGCATTCTAAAGTGCATTTCACTTTGTAGGACTGAACTAAATTGTAAATCGCACACGGTAAATGAAATGGCTCTTTTGATTTTGATTACTTTCCTATTTTTCCGCTCTTCATTCCAGCTATTTCATTTAGAATCTCGTTCTGAGAAATGAACACGTTACCGAGTGTCTGACGGGGTGCATCAGGTTGTAATTTTCCACCACTGTTTGGTTGAACAGATTCCTCCTTCTTGTCGCTTCTTTTCAATGCAAAACTCCTCATGAGGCAAATAACAGTGCAGACAATGGAGGAATCCTTGTGACCAGTAACATACTGGGATTAAAGCAGTTTGTACAACAGCTGTGAGAAAATAGTTCTGGTGTGTTTCAGTAAAAGCTGTGAATGTGTGCATGTTTGTAATGATTGTGGTTAAATCAGAGTTCATAAAAAAAAGAAAATCTGATCAAAGCTTCTGCTCTGAGGGATAATTAATGCTCATATTTTTAGATGTAAAACTGCAAAGTCTAGAAGAATGTAGCACAGCAACTCTCCGCTGAAGATGATTACCATAATTAAGATAAAAATAATCTAAATAGTTCTACAACAATCACCTGGAGCCATCAGCACAGACAATAAATCAGGTTTAGTAGCACTCACCCCATGAGTACAAACATATTTTATTACAGGGGCCTAACTTTGGTTTAGAACCTGAACTGAAGCTGGGAGGGGGGCTGCTGTAATAGGACTGGGCTGCCTGAGAATGCTTTAGGATGGGAAGGGGCCTGCCAAGGCCCCCGCTGCATTGAAAATATAAAATTAAACATGCAAGTCTCCAATAAACCAAAAAAAGTTGCTAGAGTTGCCACACTGTGCCCTCCCTGCAGGGCCCCATAGGATTCAGGGGGTGTCAGCCCCTTCTGGGGTCTTTCTTGGCAAATTGGCCTCCTGGGAAGGAGTCAGACCTAGCAATTTGAAGAATTGATGAAGAAGGACAACAGAAAACAGGTTATCTTGCCTGAAATAAGGAAACCAAGGAACCATCCTGGAGGAAGGCTTGGAGGGAGCTCCTCTGTGAGCACCTGGTGGCCAAGCCTTGGCTCCTGGGGCTCAACCTAAAGAAAAAAGCTACATGGATCCACCTTCACATCAGTCCTCCATGCAGGGAGAGCTAGGTCCAACATGAGGACAAGGGCCTGTGTGTGCTGATTCTGGTGTTATTCTGATTGGGTATTTTAAATAGCCAAATAATAACTTAAAGCCATACTCAGTAGCCAGGTAAACAAACGAGGTCTCGCTAGCTATTTTACAGAAACGCATCTCGGTGAACTCACCCCTCCCGTCGGGTAAAATCCTTACGCAGCCTCTCACCGACATAGGACCACGGTTTGCAAAGGTGACAAAGCAGAGTATAAGTCCAGCCACAGAAATGTTCCCCCAGCTTTTCCTCTTTTCACCTCCAAACGTTTTTAGTTTTCTGCTAGCTGAAAAGGTGTTTTTTGGGGGGAACTCTGGTGTTTTTATCTTAAAATGGAAGAACCAACAGCCCGGCTCTGCCGTACTTCTTCTTTCACTTTCACTTCCGGGATGTTCTGCCCCAAAATGTGTCCGGGCGGATTAATGCCAATCCAAGCAGTGAGGAAATACGGCAGACAGACAGCTGGATTGTCCAATCCTATCGTTCGGTCCGAACGATAGGATTGGCTGAAGTTTTTAGAGAACTGCGGGACAACTACTTTATTGATTTCTTTCTGATTTTTTAAAATCTTCACAATATATTTATGGCTATATTAGAACGTTAAGAAGCTTTAAAAAAAACGTTAAAAGCTACATTGTTTACCTGCTACCGAGTATGCCTTTAATGGTGGTCACTAAAAATCTTGGTAGTCTCACCTCTGTTATCCATACTAAACCACATCCTACATTAGATAGAAACTACAATCAGTGAGTTAAACTACAGAAAAACATCCCAACAGACCAAGAATCTCACTCCTACCAGGACTATATTTTTTTTACAAAATAGCACAGTGCTTTAATTATGATGTATAATTTGTAATTTGATTTCAGCTCCTGGTAAAATAGTGTTACCATGGTAACTGGCAGCTACAAATCTAGTGTATATCTCTTATTTACACTAAATCCCAGATAATTCAACTACCTGAGGAACTCTTGAGGCTGAAGGAACTCACTTCAGACTCTCTTGAGAACATTTAGGGTTTCACATTTTTCATGGTCCAAATGGGAAACGGCTAAATTAGGAAAATATCTAATAAAAAACAATGCTGCAGGATAGAGTGTATTTTTTATGTTATTAAAAACTTGTTTTTAATCCCTTCCTATTGTTTTTAAAAATTCATTTGAGAGGCTGGGTAAAACACCTTTGAGGCTCTCACTCTCCACTCTGATTTTTGACCTTCACTGATCATATGCTGGAGACTTCACTCAACCGCTGTCCGTCTTTGTCTCCCCCCTCGGTCCCACCTTTTCTCACCCGTTCTGGGTTTTTTTTCCAGCCAACATACTCTTTAATGCATAATTTATTTGTTACATTAGCCACCGGACAGCAGCGCAGAGCTGCTGGTTATTGGAAGAGAAGACCACAGAGATCAGCTTTGAGCAGAACACCGTGTTCTCCAATATCTGTAAATTCACATAAAGTTCTCATGATTTTCTGCAAGATTTAACATTTGACAGGGACTGTTCAAACTGTAGTTGCTCATTCTTGAATTGATTCACCAGCAGAAAGCGTGTGATGAGAGAAGAATATGTGTTTAGTGCAGGTTATGGACACGTGGATCGATTTAGAGCCACTCTCACATTAAAAGCTTTTCATCTTGGCCCAATGTAAACTATGTAAATGTGTGCATTTATATTCATGAGCATGTTTTCGCGTCATTTTGTTTACGTGGGCGTATGTAGATCTGCGTTCTCATGTTCACACGTAGGGCGGAAACTTGCCAGGACTGCGGCCGTGCATCATAAAATCATTTATTCATGTGGGTGCTGCAGTTGGCAACATTTGCTGTAAAGGAAGCATTTGGTCAGTACAGTGTGTGTGGTGGTCAAGTGTGAGCACAAGAGGAAGTTCTGCCCAGCATCATCAGGATAAAACTCTATGAAATTAGTTACTTTTCTCATCTCAAGCAGAGAGCCAGCAGCTAATTATAGATAAAGTTTTGTGGCAGTTATTCCAAGTGGCGGACAGCCTGACCGACTGATACCAGCCAGGCTGCACGCCATGTGGGCCGGTGCAGCAACCGTGGTATTTCATTATGCACCTCAACGTTGTGCAGTCCACTGATGTTATTTGGCAGTTTTCAGCCTCTGAAGTAGACTTTTCCCCCTCTGTATCTGAGTGCCTCATCTCTTTTTTAAATGTATTTTTAAGTTTTAAAAGTTCTGTCAAATAAACATTTGATATAAGTTTGAACTTCTTTAAATGTGTGTATATTGATGTATTGATTAGTGGTGATCACTATAAAGTCTAAAGTTTCAGTCCCTGCTGGCTGGGGACTTTCTATGTTAGGTTTGCATGATCTCCTTGTTTTTTTCTAGGTACTCTAAGACATACATTTTAGGCTAATTGTCAGTTCTAAATTGACCTTTGTTGCATTTTTTCTCCTTTTGCTTTGTGTTTGTTAAACTGGTGACCTGTCCAGAATGCAGTGGCGGGTAACGTTCATAGTTCCTTGTCTGAAAATGACGGACAAACCATTTTCTCTGCTGGGACAGGACCTACTCCTTCAGCCACCGTGGATTAAAAAATACACAGATAGCTGTCGGTAGCTAATCTAATGAATGAATGACATAATGAGAACAGACCAGGGAGAGTAATTTTATTAAAAGATTTTACCAAAAGAAGAAATACATTTACGCCTGGTGGCCCACCACTGCCAGAATACCACTTCTTATTGCTCCAAGACTTCAAACAGGATTCGTTAGACACATAAAATGAGTATTGCATGATTTAAGTTACCATTTTACAATGCAGGGATCTGTGGAATGTCATTAAAACAAATAATGACATGTTTCAAAGTGGCTTTGATTGAAGGAACTTCAGTAAAACTTCTTATTTCTAAATGACTTACAGTCAGCTTAAATGTTAAGAAGTCAAGTGGAGGGGGATTACTCCCTTCCATACATTCATAATCTTTGTCAGTGTTTTGTATTCTTGTCAAATGTTCCTGATATTGACTTGAAGTTTGCTGGAGGGCTGCAGCATAGTCTCACTTTGACTACAAATACATCCAATCCAAACCAAATCACTCAGATAATAGGGAATTATTATGACATTTTGCACACATTGAGGTGTTTGCCAAATATCCTCATTTGTATTTTCAGAACTCTCCATGCCCATCACATCTCTCCTACTTTCTGCATCATTTAATATGATTTTTATGTACTCTGTAATCAAAGGTGCATGAAGAAAAGAAGCTCAGCTTATCTCGTTTTCCCTCTGATGGTTTGTTCTAATAAACACTTGGTATTTCTCACCTAATTAGGGAGAATACAGAGTGATAAAAGGCATCTCCCTGTAATATCAAAGGTCCATTGTGTAACAGGGGATGATTCAGCATTTAATCAATAAGTTGTTCATAATAATAAGTGTTGAGTTATTTAGCCCTTAATACTGTGAGGCATGGTTGCATGCTGGTCCTGTTTTTAATTGTATCATCTATCATTCAGACGTGGCTGGGCTGGAAGGCTTTAAACTGTGCCCATATTATGTGAAGTCTGCTTGTGAAAAACTGTTATAATAAAAGAAAATTGGTGATATTAATGTGAAGCATAGTAATCTCATTTAATCAAATACTTTATTAGAAAATCAATGCCAAAACGCTAGAGGAATTAATTCTCTGTTTTATCCAAACACCGCTAGATGCTGTTGGTGTAAAGACTTTACAAACACAGGCATCAAGGTTCAGAACAGGTGAACATTTTTCTTTCTATTAACATGCTGTCAAAATGTTTAGATTGTACGATCTTGTTTCTTGTTTTGTTGTCAGTTTTGTCAGCAGGATCAGGGAGAAACCAGTCTGCATGGTGCAATGAAGTCAAATTGATTATACCACTCTAAGTCATGCAAATATAGACTCATGCATCATTTTGTTAAAGTTTTCTGCCATTTATAACACTGGCATGGCCCCATATTTGTATTCTAACCCGTAGCTATCTAACAAGTCATTTAAAAAAAACTTAAATTCATATAAATGATGTGCACAAGCATGGGGCGCCTGAGCAGTGGAGGAAGAACAGCAACTGCAGCCCTTTTTTTACATCAGGGGAGGAAATTTATGAATCTGCTCCACCACAAGAAACATTTCATCACTCCTAGAGATCAATTCACATCAAGAAGTCTGTCAGTTTCTATTTTTGTCTTTTTAATTTGAAAAAAAAAAAGTTAAAGAAAACTATTTGCTAGATTTGACACCTCACCACCTTCAGTCCAGTTCAGGTTTTACACTGGCTTGAGTGTTGCCAACTCTTCTGCCAAGAAAATAGCTATTGGCTGTTCTAGAAGTCACTAATGATGTCATCGCCTCATTTCCTAATTGATCATGTATAGTGTAATTCTAACAGATTATAGACGAGGCATAATGTTGACAGGGAAAGTATAAATATGTTTAGAACTACAAATGAACTTTCCTCTTTTGATTCAGTGGCATGGCCCTGTAACCTCGTTCTATACACAGACTTGAGCTTTTTATAGTAATATTAATAGGGTTTTTTTGGACAAAGGTAATGTTACACCCACATCATGCTCTGACTGTAAGCCTAGATGAGATCAGTCAGTGCATACTGTATGTGTGATTCATTTGCAGTCTGGACACAGAGGGGTGCAAATCTGCTCTGACTGCAGCTGGAAGCAGGGGACTAAAGTATGAGGACTGGGCAGCCTGTGAGTGCATTGGGACTGGGAACGGGCCCACTGAAGCTCATTGGGAAAAGTGAAAATTACATGCTTATAGGTCAGTCTCGAAAAGCCTTCAATAACACCAGAAATTTTAAAAAATATCTTTTAAGTCATTATAGGGGTCTGAATTTTAGCTAAGTATAGTGAGACTGGCTAGCTGCTAATTGCTAGCTAAAAGCAAAAAGATGAGACTTGAAGAAAGTGACAGATCTATGAATTGCTGAAACAGAGCTGCACCTCATTCTGACAGTAAATTAAATAGAATGTGGTAACATATTTTCAAATTGTTGAGCTTTTTGGTAGCGCATGATATCCATGATGTCATAAGTGGAATTTACAGTAAGGAACAGCCGTTGGGTAGAGCTGTGCACAACTCTAAACAATATTGCAGTAAACTTTAGAACTGAATTGGAACATACGGCATACACTGTACTGTAAATCATTCATGCAGACATTCCTGTCTGTAACATATTGTCAATGAGCAAGTATCTCCTCGAATGGCAAATCCAACCTCTGCAAGACTCTGCGCCCATGGCCGCTAGCAAGGTTATTTGGGTTATTTGGGATGCCGGTGACATGCAGTACCTTTCACCTCCAGGCAGAGAATAACTCCTCTATCGGATTAAGAAATGTGGAGTAGGGAGGGAGATATTCCACCAGCATCCTTTGATGTGCTGCAATCCACTGACCAGTGAAAACACACATTATCTCATACAACAACAAACTTGTTCAGGTGGTCTCCATTTAGCTCTTCCAACTTTGCAAGGTTAATTCACACGACAATACATTAAATCTGTGCTACAATAAAGCTGTTGGTCGAAGTTCTTGTCCCCCTGTGAGCTTCATGCATGACACACTGACAGTACAGTGCTGTCCAATAAACACACGTTCTCCCAAATAATTAAATTTACAGTGCTTCTCCCAACATTTGCCTGCACCCTTCAACCAGTCTCAGGCGCTGTGAGGCTGTGATTGACAACGCGGTCCACAACTGGAACCTAATTTAATGAGGACTCTGCTGATATACTTAGCCTCTTCTTTCTCTTCTCCTTCCTCTCTGCGTCTTTGCCCCTCATCTATGATGCTGGCCTTCCATTTCTTTGTCATATTATTGTTGAAAAGACACATCATATCTTGCTCGGTTCATATTGCCAATCGAGGGTTCATGAGCATCTGCTGTGAGTGACTGTGGCTTATCGTTGCAACTAATGATGCAGTGAAAGCTGAGGTTCACCTGAGAGAAACTGTTCAATTTAGGAGACATTTTTAGAAAAAAAAGATAAAGAAATGGATACATTTTGCAGATTTTGACAACTAGTTCAAAATTTTTGCATGTGACTCAAGCAATGAAACAAGGACTTTTAATTTTATAGGGAAGGACTACACATTAGCATTCATAATTGTAGTTTATTTTGACTGACATGACATAAGCAAAGGATGATATTAACAGATGATCTGATCTGAGGAATGCACCAAAGCTACTGGGAAAAACTGTAAATCCCATAAACATTTTTAAATCTAAAAATCTAGTTTTAAATGTTAAGAATTCTGCATTATGCCAAAAATTGGTAAAAAATAAATAAGTCTTTATGGATGCAGGTCTCGAGCTTCAGTCTTCTGTGTAGCGTTTGGAAATAACTATTTAGTTATTTTAACTACACCCTCTGTAAATTCACTAATAAGTTTTGGAAGTTTTATATGGAGAAAATATCTCCAATACTATCACTTATATTTAGTGTTTACAGGAATTATCTAGGTTCTTTGAAAGAGTACAGTGAATTGAAATACCTTATTAATAACGTGAACTGAGACCAGATAAAGATTGAACAACCATTTAATTTGAAAAACCTAAGAACACAGACAGATAAGACAGTTTGAAAGTTTGATGTAAACACAATTAATATTCTTAAACATGTTGAGGATGTTAAAGATAGTTTAATTGTGAGTTTTAACGGACCGTAGCATATGTTTTAATGACTAGGGAAGTTAGTTAATTTAGTTAACCTAGTTAGGACTTTAAGAGTCAATTTAGGCTAATTTGAGTTTGGAAGAATTAAGCTTTATCAAAGCAAACCTCTCGATCAGAAAGTGGTGTTCGCTCACTGACAGGTGGACGCTCCTAGATCTGGCAGGCGTTGGTTTCTCCACGAGCTGAGGCTGGAGTCCCCAGACTCGGAGTGGTGGTCCTGGAAGGCGTGGCCGCCGAGGACCTCGCCGGACAGTCCGTGGATACGTCCCGGTCAGCAAGGGAGGCATTTCAGCAGGCATGCTGAATTCATTTCTGATCTCTCCCGTGCTGAGGGAGAGACTGAGAGGCCTTGTTCAAAGCTGATAAGGGTTCAGCTAAGATAGCAGCATAGCAGCTCCAACTGCTTCAGGCTGTAGCTCAGACCAAGACTCTATGAGGCCTGGACAAGACAAGACAAGACTGACTCGTACCGGAACTGAGTATTAGTTTTGAGACGAGTTATCTTAAATTTAACCAATCAGAAGATGTTAAGTGTACTAATCAGGATTGATTTAGTGGAGTTGTGAATGGTTCTGATTGGACAAGGGAACTGTGGGAGTTTACCAAGTTCATATGACTTCCGCCCGTTAACACTCACATTATGAATGTGATTAAAAATGCAGAAAATGCATGACATAGCAGAGAAGCATTATAACACTTTGAGTGTGTGAGTGAGAGTGAGTGACCCTGAGCAGAAACACTACAAGAGAATGTTCTGTAAACAAAAGATTACAGTTGGAACACCAGTCTGTGGTGTTTCAGAAGAGACTTCTTACAGAGAGTGTTTTATTAGACCAGCTAGTGTCCAGTTAAGGTCATCCGGGAGATGGACACTTGAAAGTGGACAGTAGGACACCTGTAGGGGTCTTGATTCAGGGTTAAACATAATCCAA
Organism: Callopanchax toddi; assembly: GCA_006937965.1. Classification (NCBI taxonomy): domain Eukaryota; kingdom Metazoa; phylum Chordata; class Actinopteri; order Cyprinodontiformes; family Nothobranchiidae; genus Callopanchax; species Callopanchax toddi. Next base: position 2,704,799 of record SSNR01000015.1, read on the forward strand.
GAGTGATTGTATTCCAAGTTATTAGGAAAAAGATGGATTATTGTTGTGATGGTCAACAGAGGTCAAAGGTCAGAGGATGTAGCCTATTTGGGGAGGCTACATCTGTCAATTGGAAAATCTAGCTAAGATAAACTACTAGATCTGGACAGATAGACAGACTAACAGATTGATGTATAGCTTTATTTTGAACATGTGTAAATAAAACAGTGTTAAACAATAGAAAAAAATAGTCTTTTAGTGTGGAAGGTGGCGTTGCACTTTATTCCCAGCTGAAATGACAGTTGGAGTAGATTTTCCAGACAGCTGGCGACATTCCAGGCACAATGTGGCCTCTATTTGTGGTCACAGTCTGATGACAGAAGGGTTCCAAAAATATCCATTCTCGACGCAAAACATTGTAATTTCTAAACCAATTACCAGCTAAAATACCACCGACAACAGCAGCTGAAACATGTCAACACACAGATGTTGCCTATTAAAAGTCAAAACTTGTGTATAATGAGTAGCTTCTTTGTGATGCCACTTGGTATTCAAGAGGAAGCGCAGAAGTTTTCAGCTTTCAGCGATGCATAATGAACAAGTCTAAGAGAAGCTCGGAGCTGGTTGGAAAATAGTCCTGTGCAGAAGCTGGGCAAAATGGTAAATCTATTAGATGAGAAATGAGGAGCAGAGTTGTGCTCCAAGTCAAAGAGTGATCAAAGTCCAACTTTTATCTGACACATAGTTGCAATCTGTGTGAGGGACCGAATGGCCTTACACTAGAAAGGACGAGGGGAAGACCAGAATCAAAGTGAGGGGAGCTAAAAGGAACATAAAATATGCAGAAGATTGATGATCATCTGTCAGGGAGTGAAACGCAGATTACTTTATAACACACAGGGTGGAGGTGATGTCACGTTCTTGGGCACCATACTCTTGTTATGTATGCTAAATTCAAAATAAGTATTTTCCAATGTAAATAGTAACTCATGTGAGACAAATTTGTGTTTGCTTTTTCATAGATCAGCTTTACACGGGATATTTTGAAAAATGTGGATTATTATTATTCATTTATATCATGATCTGCTCCTCTTTGAGTTCTGTTAGGTTAGTTTTGCCTCAGTTTACCTCCCCTGTGTCTCCCTCCTCCACACCTCTCCTCTGGTCGTCCTTCACAGCAGTTCCTCATTCCACTGATCACCTGCCTCTGCATATATAGACTCCCCTGTTTCATTCAGGTGCCGTCAGATCCTCCTGTTGACCTATAGTAGAGTCTGTTTGACTCCAAGTTCCTCTATTTCTGTTTACCAAGTGCATTCCTGTATTTTTCTCCTGATCCTCTGTAGGTTTCGCAGGTTTTTGCTGCCTTGTCAGCTTTGCTTTCTCTATCAAAGTCATTTGAGTTCAGTCCCTGTCACCTTGCCTCCTTAGTCTTTATTTTGGATTCTCAGACTCAAACTGTGACAATTTAATTTATTTCTCATTTAGAAAATTGGCAGTATCCTTTAGTAAACAGGAAAATGCTTAGTTCCTAAAATAGCCTCTAAAATGGGATTCCTAAAGTCTGCACAGTTCTAGATTCTGGAAGATTGAATCTTTAATGCATTTAATAAAGTGGTGTCATCACCACCACCTGGGGTGGGACTCAAGACCTAATGAAACCAATGACTTTTCTGTGAAAGACTGAAATCAGAACCTTGTATTAATTTTTGAATCATTTAAATGTGGTAACATTAAATATCTTTCTTTTAAGTGCCAGCTGTTGGAAAGCACTGATGATCTTTCTTCAAATCCTTGCTGTGCCTTTTTCTGTGTGAAGCCAGTTTGAGTTTGCATGTTCTCCTCATGCCTGCATTGGCTTTTCTCTGGTATCCTCAACATGCATGTTCGGTAAAATGGGGGTTCTAAATTGACCATAGGTGTGAGTGTAATCATGCGTGTTTGTTTATCTTGTTCATCTGTCAGAAACTGGTGAGCTATTAAAGCTGAACCCAGCCTCCTCCTTTTAGATATAATCTCCAGTGAACCCAAAGTACCATTAAAGGGATAGTTCAGGTCCTTTTAAGTGAGGTTCTGTAGAAAGGTTATGAACAGTCTTACCTGTTGTAAATGGCTCTGACAGCCTTATTTTGAAGAACTACACAGACATTTAATAAAGCTAATGGCTGGCCTGAACAGAGCAAAAAAGACTAAAGTAAATGGCTGCTCTATTGAAAATAAATTCAGTCTCAAAAATTCATATAAAGTTTATGCAAACACAATTTTGTAAATATTTTAAACTTCACTGATATTGCATCACAAGGATATGATGACACTTTCTGCACAGAAAGCACTACAGCAAACTCCTCTCACCTGATTAAAGTTCATGTTATTGGTTCACCTACAATATGTAACCAGAAAAACTTTTCATATTTGTCAGAGATACAATTTCATTGGAATCTTTGGATTTGCCATTTTCATACATGTTTGTGTGTCTGTTTCTAAACCTTCACCTTAAATGGTTCATTAAAAACACTTAAAGTGAAACTCTCCATTGTTCCTGACTCAGTGTGGGGTAATTTGCAAGGAGATGAGTCTCCCGTTCTCTGTGTCAACAGGAAGCTAATTGTTGTTTGCTTGCTTTCTTTTTTAATAGATGTGAATTCTTCCCTCCAGCGGGGCATTGGTGGAGTCTGTAGCATGGGGAGGTGAAATACATGTGCAGCAAAAGTAGGAGTGAGAGACTGGGCAAGCAAGATTACAAAATTGTCATTATTGCCTGCACTAATGAGAAATTAATTACACCACAGCTGGCTGTGCAGACTGCATTAGCGGGAGCTAAACATAGGGGGCAGCAAAGAGCATCAGTGAAGTTTGGGAGATGTTAGATTGACTTGGTGGATAAGACTTAACATAAAATGGTCAAAAATGATTGCAGTTTCTAATATAAAATCTTAGGACAAAGCCAAGTTTAAAACCAAACCTGAAGTAAGTTTATGAAGAGCTCAGTGAGACAGTTTGATGCTTCAGGCTCTGACAGACTTCATTTTCTTTATCACTAAAGCAAATGATGGTGCAGTCATAAGAGTACCGGGGAGCTGACTAAATGCATCCGTATCTGACTGCTTGCACAAATATCAGTGCAGCGTTATATGCATGCAGCGGGTCAGTCAGTTATGAAGGGCCCCAGCAGACTTGATATTCAATTACATGATTGAGTAGTAGTGAGGGAAGCCTGATGGCCTTTGCATGCTTGGATGTATATGCCATGGCTAATTTAGCTTTTATTATGAGATTGAAGAAGAGGGCATTGACAGGTGGGGATTTAGTATCAGGACAGTGTTGCAGATTTTGGCTAAACATGTGGACAGTGCAGCAATACAATGAAATCACCGCTTTGCTTTTATATTAATTAATAATTACACAAAATACTGGGTTAATTTATTCAATGAGGAAGAGATTTCACTAAGTGCCAGTGCGCCGTTTGAGGAAGGTTCAACAGGCTAATGTGTGTCATCATATAGGTGTTTATCACACTACACTAGTTGGTTAAAAGTTTGCAGCTTGGTCTGTTTGGCAGAACTAAGCTCCTGAACAGAGACAGCAAGAACATTAAAATCCAAAAATACAGTCACTGGAAACAAAAAACCAAAAACAAAAAGAACCACTTTAATTTCTAGGGTTTTACAAAAATATTTTGGTCTTTGCAAGGTTTTAAAATTACTCAAATAAAGCCGTGTGTACAAAACCCCAAAAAATTCCATTATGTTGTTCTATATGATGCAGAATTAACTCCAAAATGAAAAAACTACGAGTGGAAAAACTAAGTCTGCCAGTGCTGCTTCCATAGGATAAAGAGAGAAAGTATACCAGGCAGTGCCAAATTAAAAGCCCTTGATAAACTGATCAGAAAATATGACCACCCCTATAAAAGCTGCAGATTTAGGGACTTGCTGGTCTGGAGCATTCAGGTGCATCATGTTATCAAAAGTGTCATTATTTCTCAAAATTCAAAATATTTTTTTGTTAATGAACCATAACTCCTGCTAAATCATGATTATGCACACAGATTTTGTTTTGGGTTATCACTAAACTTTTCACTGACATTTGAATACCAGGCCATGCATTGACTTGCTCGTAAATGTCAAAACATTTCTTGTCAGTAATGTCTTGATCTGGCAATTTTTCACATATTTGAAAACAAAATTTTAAAATGCACAATAAATAACTGACACTGTCCATACCAACAACACAAGCTGTGCCTCACTGTAACACAGTTTGTGTATTTTTAATAAATTGTTGCAGATTGTTAAAGTATTAAGAAGTATTAAGAAGGGCTCCTGGCTGATGTCTTACTGCCTTCATCCTTGGGGGTTGGTGTCGAGTTGGATGGGGGTCTCCACCACTCTCTCCCTATATTGTGTCCTAATTCTATCCTCCTATCTGTGAGCTGTCAGGGTAAACGTGCTGGCGTTTGTCCCGGGGGTAGGGGAAGTCTTTGTGCTTTTTTTCACTGGATATTTGTTTGGGTCCCTGCACACTGGGGTCATAGTTGTGATTTTGAGCATCATCAGTAAATATGTCACTTTATTTCTCTCATCTTGTCTTGCTTGTGTTGTTGTTGTCTTATTTTTTCTGCCAGTCCACTCCATTGTCTGGGCCGAATGAGGACTGCTGTCCCAGAAACTATGAAATCAACTGCACAAAAATAAGAAGTTCCCCTTGGCTGTATATTCTATTTCTTCCTTCAAGGTGGAAGTCTGAAAGACATTTAATGCAACCTCTAGTTATTACATGTGTAAATTTTGTACTTTAGTAGATGAAATCCACAAAGTTAGAAGCGAACATTATGAACCTCTGCAGACAGAACATCTGCCTGTTAGTGAGAATTAAGAGAACAGGCCCATTAGTTCTAACAAAACAAAGACTGAGAGACTAAAACAAAGTAGTATTTTTCTTGGAGGCGCTCATCAATCTGAACATCACAGTGACTTGTTTCATGTGGGTAACCCCCCCCCACTGTGACATACTCTACTGCTAGCTTCAGGCCAGCATCTAGCTACCTATCTGTTCATTACCAATGGCTCAATTACCCAACACCACACAGTGTGTTGCACACATGCACACTCCTAATGAACTGTAAACTAAAGGACAAATTGTTGTTGTTCCTAATAAAAAAGTATGTTCTTCATAATGAAACCAAATACATATTTCAGTCTAATTTCAGATATTAACCTCCACTTTCAATATGTTCTGTCAGAAAAAGACAAAAATGTGAAAACAAGAATCCTGACATAAAGTTTTAGCACTGAGTTTTACAAACCAGTGACATCAAGGTCTGTTTCCACCTGGAAAGACACTGAAACCCTGAAAAACATTTTTATTTAACTTTCAGTATTCTACAGAAACTATGCTAAGATAAAATAAGAACTCATTTTGAATAGTTATACTATACAACATAATATTCATGTCCCGTCTGGGACAGTGGGTCAAAGATCTCACTATTTTACATACAGCTTCTGAAAACTTTCAGATCATGTCTGACACTGAACACACATGTGGAATATCAGAGGGGGCTTTATGTATTCTGAAGTCAGAGTGTGACCCATAGAGATGTTTTTTTCCCCCAACATGAAGTCTTTACCTTTTATTGAAGGTAAATAGGACCCTAAACACTTTAAAGTTTCTTCTGCAGGAGTTTCCTACTTGAGACATGCAGCAGCTCTCTGAAACCTTAAGCTGGATTCGGTGGAGATAAAAATAATAATAATAAAAAAGAATTGAATGAGTGAGATCACATTTCAACAAAATCAAAAATGTATTTGATTTTATTCAATGAGATATTCTCCATATGCTTCAAGTTCTGCAATTGATATGAATGGAGGAAGACAATTTAAAAAGCTTTCCCCCAAATGTTGGTGTTATAGCAGGTAAAATGTTGTTAGTCTCTAAGCAAAAATTCAAAAATGATTTAGAGTAAAATTATAGTTTATGGCAAAATTGATGAAACTCTGCTAACTGATCAATGACAAACAGACTGAAGGGTTGTGTTTCTGATCAGGTTGTAATCAGCCCAGTAGCACCACAGGGAACTGTACTCTCACTGTTCATTTTATTCTCTGAACACCTCAGACTGCAGCAGCAGTCAGACTCCTGTCACCTGCAGAAATATTCAGATGTGGATGTATCAGAGAAGGACAACAGAGGAGTTTTTCCTTTTTATTTTGAGAAAGGTAATTATGATTATGTGTTAATAAACATTTAATTTTTCTATGTGATTAAATTATTAGTACATACTGTTGTCTGTTTTACAAATCTTGGGGGGTTGCTTGACCCTCTACAACCCTCACAGATAATGCAAAAAAAATCAAAGATTCCAAACACAATATTTGAGCAAAATCGATGCCACAAAACAATGCTGATTCAAAATCACCACAAATGATAATAATAAACAATGTTTTGCTGTTATCTTTACCAGAAAGTGTAATTAACTTTTTCAGTCATCACAGAATCCAGATAACAAGGTTTTATTTTTTTTCCTGCAAAAGCCCAAACATTTCTCCAAGTTGCTACATTTGACCTGAAATAACAACGTAAAAGCTTTTAGACTGACAGAATGTTGGCCGGTCCAACGAGCACAATTATCTCATGGGTGACTGAGCCAGGTGTGTGTGATCAATGTGTCTAATTAGGAGGCTGTTTACCAAACTGCTGGCCTTTTCACATTGCTTTTTTGGGGCAAGGCGGCCTCATATGAGGATACAGGCTGCATTATCTCACCTCAAAGTAAGTACATAGCTGGTGTCAGCAATACACAAACACACACACATACAAACACACACACAAAGCGTGCAATCAAGCTTCAAAGCCAAAATATAAAGCAATAATCATCTTTGAGTTTTTTTTGGATCTAGTTTTTAATGCAGGTCGAAAATAATGCAATCTCAGATTTAAACTTGATCAGGTGAAAACAATGTAATGTTTTGCACTTGCAGGCCTTCTCCATTTTCTTACATCAAGGGGTTCCGGGAATTCAACTGCATCTTTCTATGATTTTTGTTGCATTTTTTTCAGATTTTATGGAACGGACATCCAAAATAACACAATTTTTAGGAGAAGTTGAGCTGATTGTAATGATATATTACAGACATTGTTCAGTTTTCCCCGGCTTGATTGTGGTTGCAGGTCCTTGCAAGAACCAACCAAAGGAGCGTCAGCTTAGTGATGGAGATATATGAGAAACGCTACTAATGAGTCAGCAATTGAGAGAGAAATCGATGTGAAAGCAGACTCTGGCTTCTTCCACTTTCTGTGGCAGTATTTAAAAAAGAAAATTGGTGAAAATGGAGAGAATAAAAGCAGGGCGAAGGAGAACACCAGCTCCCCAGGGCCTGAACAAAAGTCTACACTCGTTTTCATCATGGTGGAGGCTGAAGGTAACTTGTAAGTCAGAGGAGCAGTCAAGTCTTTCAGTACAAGTAGTGAACCTGGTGTGTGTGTGTGTGTGTGTGTGTGTGTGTGTGTGTGTAACGAGTGGTACGGTAGAGCGAGCTCTCTTTGTGTGGGCTGACACAGCGGGCAGAGAGAGCATCAGAGCTGGAGAACACATTTAGTCTCAGGAGGCTGCCTCTGTCTCAACACGCTGCTCAACTATTCAAAAGATGCTGCCCTTTGATTCTTTCCGTCTTCCTTTTGATTTCCTCTTTTCATTATTTTCTTCCCCTCTTTTTTCATTTTCCATGACTCAAACACTTTTTTTCTGGTACACCCTGTTTTTCTTCCACTTTCCTAAAGATGAAGTCTATCTAACCAAACTGTCTAAAATGTGCTTTTTAAAGTTATTTAGGAAAAAAAAAAAACATTCTCATGAATTGTTAAAAATTTGATTAGATTTTTAAAATAAAAGAATAATTTACTTAAATGAGAAAAACTGAATAAAAGTAAAGAGCTCCAGAGTGAAGATAGACTTTTGCCACATTAGAATGTTTTAATTTGACCAAGAGGCACGCTGAGAGACCATTTGAACATTCAGCAATATGTTTTCAGCTGAGCAGACAGAATTAGGATCAAATTAATTGGAGCTTTGCTTAATTAGTACAAAAGTAGCAGTAGAAGTAGTGGCAGAGAGGGAGTGCGATCTCAGTATTCATGGGCCTCCAGCTGAGTGTCTGTCAGTGAGCCTAATTAAAACTGCTTAGTCACATTTAGCAATCGCAGTTTAGTTCTAAATGGAGGAAATTGTATCACAGCTCAGTTAAACCCACCAAATTCCTTCCCAGACGTTATAACCCTCCCTAATAGTGTCAGATTTTAAACTGCAGCCCTTGCAGTTTTCTAAGTGGAACAGAGTTTGTCCCCTAAAATATTTTTTATTTAAATGAGTCCAACAGGAAAAGCAATAGATTTTGGTGCTGCTGCAGACTCGTGAGAAGTTCATTTTTGAACTCAGTGAGGATGAGGTGTTTTCTCAGAAGCCTTGCTTTTCTTTAGGATTTTGTTTTACATATTTTCAAATTGTTTGACTAAAAATAATTAAATTAGGGACATTTGTGTTTGGTTGATTACTTATTTTCCAACAAAGTGCAACATGTGAGGATTGCACATCTGTAGTCCACTAAACGTGGATATAACCTTCAAAATGTGTCCAAATCACCTGCAGCATTCTCCTGTTGATATTCATTATTGTGTTGAGTTGTTTGGTCGCTTGGGTGATCACACTTTCCTATAATAATAATAATTAAATAAATAAAATGCATTGGCGATAATATTACTTGTTTTAAACTGACAGGTGCCTCAGTAGCATGTGGAAGATCCATATCCAGCCGCAACAACTGACTGGAGCTCAAAATAATAAACACTAACAGATTATCGTAGGGGATTTAGACACATTTTGTAGAAGCAATAAAGAAATTACCCTTTACTTAATTTATTTTTACACATATCACCTTAATTTATTTTCTTTTGTCAGTTTTTTTGTGCCACACTGAACACAAACCCAAAGCACTAAAGGCAGATGACGTTTACTTATTGTTTAAATTGTTTGCCCTTTAATAAAAAAACATTTTTTAATCATTGCAGTGAAAAAACAAAACAAAAGATGCAGTAAAGATCATTAATATTGCTAGGTTTTATACAGTTTCCTTGCAAAGAACAGCAGCCAACTATAGAATATCTTCGTGAGGCTCGTCTGTGATGAAACATTTTATGTTTCTGTATGATTTCATGATTTTCTGTGGAAATATTTACATACAATTTCTACATTATGCCGTCTCCTGTCATTGATGTGAATCATCTTTTGTGAGCTGCTTTGAAAAATCTAATGTCTGCTGATTATTATCACCCACTGTAATGATATTTTTGTCTGGCTGTGTGTCTGTTTATTTGGAGTTAGCAAAAAATATCTCATGAACCACTGGATGGATTTTCAGGGAATTAGGAAATTACTACATTTTTGGGGTGGAAGAAAACCCACTCACTTTTTTACAGTTACTGAAACTTCAAGCGTGGTCACATATTTTTATAGTTAATAATGTTCTAGTCTAATGCATCTGAACTGAAATGAGGATAAAATGCTTTTATATTGATGCTTTCTCCAAGCAACACTTTGCATTTTGAGAAGGTTAATGATGCGGTGTAATCCAGCCTCTCTCTGCAGGTGTAATGTTGTGTTGTACAGTGCGTCTTCCTGGGAGGCTCATAACAGGACTTGCTGGTCCATTTTGCTGCTCTTTGGCTGTGGTGGGAAAATGCTAATGAACAGTACAGGAACAGATAGATCTTCTCCCTCTCTGCATAAATGACATGATTTTATTTTTCTGCCAGCAAAATGGATTAGAGGATGTTTCGTTGCCACTGATCTTCCTATTGCCCGTTTTATTCCCTAGCATCCTCCTTCCTCAGCATAATTTGAGACATTTTCTTGACATTGTGTCCAATCAGTATTTGCTGCTTTTACAGTAGTCAATTCAAACTTTGCATATGAAAATCGAAGGTGAGGAAGAGAGGATGGAAAACTGTCAGACTGAGAGATCCTCTGGTGGCTGTTGTTCACCAAGTTGCTGTGTAGGTGAGAGAAATCCAAACAGTCACGTGAAGATCAATCATCAATAATCAGAGTTTAATCATCAATAATCAGAGTTTAATCAATCATCCTGCCAATCAATAAAAGAAACTGCAGCCACAGTTGCAGAGAGAAAATGACAGAACTTTGTAATTTTCTCTGCAGGACCTCAGTGATGCAAAAAGTGGAGCAGCCATCATGTAATTATTCCATTTGAAAGAAATGATAATGAATGGGATTGTCAAGTACGCTGCTTATTGGAGTCCAATAATGGTTCGCACAATTAGAAGATGGGTAGAAAAACTTTTTTATTCTTGCTATAATTAATCTTTAGATTTTATAGACTGCTCTCAAAGGCCTTAAGCCTGATAAACTGAAGCTCTGCTCTTCTTAGAAACATAATAAGACCTGAGGAGATTCATCTCCAGTGATAAATGGAACAGTCACACAGAAACCCTACAATTGTAATCAAATGTTTTTCAGTTTCGCTGAGCTGTCTTTGCAGAGAAGCTGGGATTGAGTTTGAGAGTAGAGTTTACAACCTGTCATTTAAATAAATATTGCAATCTATTACAACATCATCTCTTGCAGAGTTGCAGTAAAATGTTAAGTAAAAGTAAAAAAACAAAACAAATACGCCTCAAAAAACTTGTGTTGAATGTGAACCTTTCAGATTTTCCAAAAACAGCTCAGAGTTTTGTGTGTTGGGGTTAAGTGTGGTTGAATTTCTCTTCCCAGTGACTCAGGCAGCTTAAAAACAACCACTTTATTTTGAAACCCGTTACAAAAAAGGTCAGATTTGATGATGATCACAATACAATTAGCCAAACCAGCTGATAAATCCCTGTCACACTTTGTACTTGACACTGAAGTAACAATTGAATGAACCCTCTACATTCTGACCTCATTCCTACACTTCAGACTTTTCTTTACCTGTATCCTGATTAGATTCCTACTAAAACTCCTTGTTTAGCAAAAAATATTGTTATTAAAACCATTGAAAAAAAATCGTTTTAAACAAAAGAACATTTTTAAAAAATCACTTTCAGAGAAAAGCCAACTTGTGCTGATGAAAACACGTCCATTCATTCATCTCACTGTGGTTCAGGATAATTAATTACTCGTTGGAAACAGTCAAAAGTAATTCAGATTATTTGATTTAACCAACATTTGTCTGCAAAATAAATTCAATAATTTTCATTATAATGTCAAAGTAAAGCTGGTAGAGTCTGAGGGAACTGATGAGGGCAAATAAAGACATTTGCTCACAACAGTAAAAACAGAACTTAAAAATGATGTTTTATTAAGGTGGACTGTAATGGGTTTCTGCAGAATGATGCAAAACCGTTTTCTTTTGAAAAGCAGGACACATTAAATGGGCAGCTGGGTGTTTTCAGATGAACTAATTCCACACATTGTGTTCATCTCAAAGACCTGACACTGCAGACTTAGCACAGATGGAGATGTAACAGAAAAAAGTCCTGCAGACATCAGAACACAAGTTGTTAAAACAAATGTTTGCTCTGAGCTGCGCATACATATAGAGATCATTTACATATCTAACATATCTGTTCATACTGTGAAGTGAAAACGTGGAAGTAAACCTGAAACTTTACAGTTTAGTGTCTTTTGATAAATTCTGTGCTTTCATAAAGCCTTTTTCTGTGCCACTTTTTACAGAGGCATCTTTCTTATTTCACGGCCGCACTCACATGATTTAAGAATTATGGCAGCAGTATTATAAAACGAGAAACCGAACGACGCCATTGTCTGTGGGAGTGGAGAGGCATCCATCAAGCTGAGACCAGAAAAAAAGGGGGCAGCAATGGGAGTAATTATCTGTGGTAAAAGACAATGATGTGTGACTCTGGAAGACCCTTAAAAGCAGTGAGCCAAACAACTTATCTGCTGCTTACATTTACATAAGCGATGGCTGATACAGGAAGACTTTCACAGGAGAGAAGCCTGAAGGGAGAAAACTTTTTATAAAAAGTTTCACATTTTTGGAATCAACAGGACATGTTTAAAAAATTCTGAGACAAACTCATGTTTTTTGATCAAAATATTTGTACGCACAACACGCATACATGACAGGGTTCTTCTGGCAAAGTAGGGAATTTTATCTTCGTAAATCCCAGGTCTGGAAAAGTTTAGAAAAAAAAGTTTGAAAAAGTTTATTATGCCTCATAAATTTTCTAAAATATGATAATTATTTAACCCCCACACTGCCCTGATTTTTGGTCCTATGGAGTTTTCTAGTCACTTGGAGTCAATTTGACCTCCTAAAACAGTGCAAGGGCTAAGAAATTCTTTTTTTGGTAGTAGATATAAACAATCATAAAGGAAGCTTTGCCGATTGGTCGTTATCCCTGATAAACTTCAGCTTTAAGATGGCAAACATAGATCCAGTCAAGCTCAAAAATAAAGCTCTGGAAATCTGGCTTGACAGTCTAAAATATAAAGTCAGTTACCGAAGGATTCCAAACGTGAAAACAAAGTTTGGTGCAAAATTCTTTTTTTGTTGCTGTGTAGGTGAGGCAAATATCATAAAGAATTCATTGAATTCTTTGTATAAAAAGTTAAATATTAACAGGAATTATCCACTGTAGCATTTAAAGCTTTTGCTAATTTATGATGCGTATGGGCTTCTACCCACAAACACATTTTAAAAGTTTAAAATACCTAAACAAGGACAAAGATGTCTGCTCATTGTAACACTTTAAAAATAGCAGAATGCTAATAAAGGTTCACATGTCTCTTATGTCTGTTGAACATTGGATGACAGTGTTTTATTTTGGTTGTTTTATTTTCTCGTGGATTGAACAGAACCTGACGTTGTAAAGAAGCCTCCGACCTCAGATTCAGGACAAAGTTAAACTTTTGTTCGGGTCGAGAAATGGAGCAGATCTTTACCTTTAGCTGAGGAAGTGATGGGAGTTTGGGTGTCCTCTTCACTGTATTGGTCATGATTCAAGCCCCTTCATGTTTATGTGTCTCTGTTCCTCCTCCTGTCCCCTTCCTCCTCCTGTCTCCTTCCTCCTCCTGTCTCCTTCCTCCTCCTGTCTCCTTCCTCTTGTGTTCTTCATCCAGTCACTCACTCAGCTGCTCCTTGTCTCCCTGATCTCCTACCTCACCAGTTCTGGGTCCTACACAACACAGTCGTGACAGCTTTGTGGTCCTAAATCATTATCCGATTGAAATGATTGCAGCATCAACATTAGTTTCATCAGCTCTGTTCTAACCCTCCAGCAAGTTATAGTTGCTTCCTTGCTCCAACACACCTGATTCAAGGGTTGAATCACTTGTTCTGCAGGTCATCAAGCTCTGCAGAAGGCCTTTAATCACCCACTAACTGAAATCAGGTGTGTTAAAGCAGAGAAACCACTAGAGCATGACCAGGATTGGACACCACTGTCTTAATCCCTCAGATGAACTGGCCCTGGTGTACATGATCTGTCCAGGTTTGTATCATAATAACCCACTGAAGGCACACAACACATGCTTTCAGTTTAATGGAATAAATGCAGCTTTTATTGCATTAGAAGTAATGAGCAGCATTTATTCTGCTACTTGCATTAGCTTTTGTAAAACCATTGTAGAAAATGTCACTGGAGGCTATTTGCACGCAAAAAGAGAACTTTCTTTTAGTGGATAATTGGGATTGACACAGTCATCAACATTCAGACTCATAGAAAAAGTATGCAAAGTACAACTAGTGCCTGAAAAACAACTTGATGCAGAATGTCTGTCAGTCTCGCTATTGTAAAATTATACCCTAGACTCTGACAATATGCCACCCAAACTAAAGGGATAATGCACTGGATTATCTGGAGACAGAATAAGACTCAACACACTTCTATTTGCAGTCCTTGCACCACTAATGTAATTAATATATTTACAAAATGTTAAAAATATTCTTTTTGCATTCATTTTAATTTTCTGTCTGAAATTAACCAAACACACATTCAATATAATTTCCACTCCTCCTTCTATTATGTGCTGCAGAAAGGATTAGAGTTAATTCAAACAAAAGTGACATCAAACATCCCCTAGAAGCAATATTACTGTAAAACCATTAACCCCCCCCCCCCCCCCCCCCCCC
>SSNR01000015.1:2724652-2741617 GCA_006937965.1 Callopanchax toddi
GGGGGGGGGGGGGGGGGGGGGGGGGGGGTTTATATTCATTTTAATATGTTGAGACTCTCTAGGATGCAATGTTTTAAAAATGGCCTCCAATACTTCATATTACTCTCTTTAATTGAGCTGTAAACAAAAATAAGAACTTTAGTTGAAACTTCGTTTTCATATTTAATGCTTTTTTCACAATTTTTATTCTCCGATTTATAGGACTAAAAAAAAAAAACAATTACCTACCTGAGTTTTAGTAGCTTTAATGCATTTCATAATCTCTATTTTTACTTATCTTGACAGAACAGATGCTTTTTCACAACCTTTCTGCTTTTCTTTTACATTTAAACCAGCACTTTGCCCCACCACACTTGAAGGAGATGACTTATTGATGCACGGAGAACAGCTGCCTGCACAAAATGTAAGCGGCTGCTCAATTTATATTTCTGAGTTTACAATAATCAAATGTACAGTATTTTCCATCTTCGGGGGATTGAATGGAGTGTTTAAGCACTTTATCTTACAATGAACAGCATATGCGGCAGGTATTTCCTACAGTTTTCACAAAGTACAAAGAAAACTGGATGTGGAGGGAGCCTGAGAGAGGGCATGCTTTACAATTACACTGAGAATCTCACGTAGTCTGTTATAACATGCAAAGATAAAAAAGAGGCATCTAGCTATAAAAAAATGAGAAGGCTATGAACAGCATCCCAGTGCTTCAACTAATGAGAGCAACAAGAAGTCAAGTAAACAGGACTGGGGTTTTGGACATCTGCAAATGCTAATTTAAAGGTCTAGGACATTTTACATTTGGTTAGTAGATACATCATTGTGTAAATAAATAAGGTGTTTTTTCCCCCAGCACAGACTGAGACTTAAAGTAATGAAAACATACAACAGAACTCACGTTGATTACATTTAGCTGAGTCACAAAAAATGCAGTTGTTTAAATGAGATTCCCAACATCCTAATTAAGAAATAAGAAGTTTTTTTTTTTCTTTCTGAGACTTTTATCTTGAGAGATCCTGCAAAACTAAACCCATCAAACACACACATATGGCGACCTGTGTATACACACACACACACTTACACAAGAGTAATGCATAAAAGAACTCTTCTGTGTGTCTTTCAGACATTATTTTTCTCCCTTGAGCAACTCAAGAGGAACCAATTATGGCGCTACGCAATGAATCTATTACATTATGTAGTTTTCAATATCAATGCAATATCCTTGCCCAGAGGAGAATGAATTGGACACTATTAAATATCATATTTGTTCTGCTAGTTCAGGTAATCTCAAGATATAATGTAATGGGGAATCATTTAATCTCAATTTATTCTCCACGAAACGCTTTTCTTTTAGGGCTATGAAATGAGCAATATCAAGCACATATTAGAGCCTAAGTAAGGCCTTGAGTTTCTACCTCTGTGTCCATATGTTACAAACTTATCTTAAATAAAAAGTAATTTTTTGAATAAAAGGTATGTTTTACGTGTATTACTTTATCAACTTTGTGATTACAGTAATGAATCAGTCAGTTTTTCCTGATTGATTCTTGCATTTTTTTGACAAATTGATGTGAGTAAATTTTTCTTTAGCATATTGATCAGTCCATCCAGATTAAAATATTTGTAGTTTTTTAAAAATTAATTTTGATTCCTTATATAAAAACAAGTGCTATCGAAAAAATCAATGCTTTGATTTGTTTTCCTTCACTTCTCCTTCCTAACAAATGCTGTAAAACAGTCCAATTAGCCACAGTCGTTCTGCATGTAATGCAAAATCACATGTTAAGTGCTAACAATGTTACATTTTAAGCTAACTATGAGAGTAGTGTGTGTATGACAACCCAGTCAGTTCATTCACTTTAAACCCAACATGTTGATTTTACCTAATGGTTGATGTTTTGCACCAGTTGGTTATGAAATGGTTTCCACCTTGTTACCATGCATTTATCATTATGCACACACTCCTGCATGCATATGCCTACATGAACCTCATAGGCACTAGCCTCATGCATCCCCACAGACGATCAAGCTGTGCTTTATTTCATATTTAAATATTATTTTCCATAACTGTAGGTGTTTATTATTTTGTTTCCTGCACAAATCCCTGCAACTAACTCTGCATGCATACAGAGGCCCCAGCTCCACATGTGCTTTATTACGTGGTTAACCCTTTTATATGTACCATAACATAATGTGGACTGTAACTTTTTATTTTTTTTGCACATTGGTATGTGAATAATGGCTCAACTGTGATACATAAATCAGGTATGAGCCAGGCGCAGACTCTCATGAAGTGAATGCTGCTTGTATGAAAAACAGAAAATGCACAGCTGAGTCTGCTTGTGTTTTTAGGCAAACTTATTCATCATTTTATGACCTTTATGCCTGATAATAACTGCGTATTTTTTTTAGTCCATTTTGAGATTCAGGGCTGTCCAGCTCTAACCTTGCAGACAAAAATAATATTACTAAAACTGCTTACTTTCATAAGCATTATAAGAATCGTATCTTCATTCCAAAAGTGTTCTCCAGTTGATTAATTCAGTTCAGCTCAGTTCAGTGTTTTTTTAATGCTGGATCACAACAAAAATCATATCAAGGCACTAAACAAAAACCAACAAGCCCAATTCATTTCAGGTTCAGATTCAAGCTGTTAGCAGTGTATTTAATTCAGTAGGAATTAATTTAGATTATGTAAATTATGAAATACACATGAGTAAAATGTGCCTTTTATAAAGTTTCTGGTTGTTCAAAGATCTGCAGAGTAAGAGCTGCAGGTTTTTCTCAGTGAATTTTGACCTGCACATACACTTGAAAGCACAAACTTTTACCAGTGATGATGGAGGTTTGAACCTGAAACAGAATGAAAAATGATCCCTCTTCTATAAGTAACTTAGTTGTGATGCCCTTGAGCAGAACACTAATGATGAAATTCAGAGGGCTTGCCACTGTACAGCTTCTTCTTGTCCTTTTTGTAGTTTTGTCCTTTCTGCACCCTTTACAGCTAAATCTTTGAACATTAAACTCCCTGCTGACATTGAAATCCCCAATCTTATGTTTTTAAATGACAATTATTCAAATAAACAACAAAAAAATGCACAAAACAACACCTGCTGAGCAGCATGCTCCTGCTGTGAGCCATTGTTCTACAATAAGAAACACAAAGCTGAGCATTACTTAGTATTCACTTCATCTGTGTCCCTCTCCTAAGTGGTGCTAACACTAACCTTGGCAGATCACTTTCTCTGGAAAAGAGATTATGGATTGATTTGGAAAGATACAATAACACATATTCTCCCACCATAGACGATAATTTGAAAAAAATATAATACTTTTCGTCAGATGTATATTTGAATTCAGACTAATTAAAATGTGACCCATGGGGGGGAAGGAATTTCAAAAAACAATACTGGAAGACTGAAAGGGAAAACTGATGTGTGGGTATCAGTACTCATTTAATCTCATCTACAATCCTCTGTGACTTTGAATAATCTTTGCAGATAGTTTTGAAGAAAAACCAAAGGGACATTGTAATCCAGGTCACAACTCTGAGACTTTAGCTCTGTTTCCAAAGTGTTTTTGAGCTCTGAGTCACAGCTAACCTGGCTAATCAAAGCAGACATGAAAGCGTTGGTCCCTTTGAACCAGAATCATTAGCGGCCTTAACCTCGGGAACTGAGTGTCATTGCTAACAGCACCCTGTCTAATCACTGGGATATAATGGCTAGATTTAACAAAAAGCAACAGGAGCCTGACAGTTGTATGAAGTTTTACACTCAAGACTAAGTGGAAGGCACTGTTTGACTTGTTGATGTGTAGCTGGATGATTGGCAGGGATCGCAGCTTCAAGCCCATTAAGATGGAGTTCCTCTTTTATTAGAAACGTTTACCTCTTATCTTTGTTTCTGTTTATGTTCAGTTACTGTTAAGTTTATAGCTCTATTCTTCCTGCGCTAATGAGAAAAAAAAAAAAGGCCAAACTACCGTAGTTGCCTGTGATCTTTTTAGGCCTTCAAGCCAGAATTTTTCACGACAACTTTTTTAGGGAAAAATGTGTGATCAGCTTGTCTTTTCATAATACAGATACATTTAATAACTTATTGATTCCAAATAACTTTTAGCAACAAAGAAACACCATGAAGAGTTATAACACGTGTCTGGAGAGCAAAGCCAAAGGTTGCTTTAATGCTGAGCACAATCCTTAACATTTTCCTCTAAAACATCCTTCACTTTAAGTAGTCCACATAATGGTAATTCTGTTATATATTTCTCATAAATCAGTACAGACAGTTCATTGAGTGCGAGTTCAATCCAATTAGTAACAAGGGGTTTTTATAATTGCCATTATTCCTCGTGCCTTCTCCTTGCTCATGGTGTTTCACACAGAAATCATTCCCTGACAGTGTGATGACACACCGTTTTCATCGGGTCAGATGAGCTCCTGTAATTATGTAAATGACTGTGGTTGGGACTGGGAGTTCAAGTTGTTCAGGAGGTTTAAGAGACAGATCATGGGGGCTGCTGCAGTTCAAGGTTCTGCCGGTGCCAAATTTATGAGTATGCATATTAACACTTGTGTGTGCAGCAAAGTGTGACAATTATGTAATCTATTGCTCACTTGTAAGTCAAGCAGGAGGTACTTCCTCAAGGAAATTAGGAATATCATGGCCTGGTAGTTTTCTCCAGGCATACCAAATAAATCTTACATGTAAAAAGAATGCTTTCCTTTAAAAAAGAATGTCTCCACTTATTGATTTTGCTTAACACTTTTGCATCCATCGTAGAGCAATTTCTCAGAGCCATATTGGGGTCAAAATGTAAGTAATGGCACAATAAACGTGAATTGCACTCCATAAAGCTTGATAAGTTGCAGCGATTCATTCAAGTTCTGTCTTTCCCACATTTTGCTCCCTAAATTGAAACTCCCATAAATAAATATACAGCAGGGCCAGGAGTAAAGATGACTGTGTTCGTGCCTTCCAGGCACCAATTTAGCACTCCAAGCCCATAATAAATACAGACAGTCTCTATTTTCTGTCAGGAGGCATTGCAACAACAGAACATTTATAATAAATCTACCCTTAAGACTCTGGGATGGGAACTTAAAGATATTTTAATGTTATTTTCTTTTTGAGGGTTATGTGAAGTAACTTGTACAGAACATTCAGCTCCCTCTCCGTTTGGAGAATCAGGGAGGATTCCTGACTAAGCGCCTCCCAGAACATGTGCTATTATCTTCATTTTTTAAATACCCTCTTCCTCAACTTCATCTTTTATTTCAAGCTGTAAACATAAAATCTCACTAACGACTGTGTTGGGGTGTTGACGGTAAATGGCTGTGAAAGTGTTGTTAGTGACCTTTTCGTCTCCAGTCTGGATTTTTTCACCAAGGCTCTGTAACAACTCACTGTCTTATGGGGTAAAATCACAGATGTATATAAAAAATGTCTTCAAATGAGTCAAAATAATCAATTATAAACTGTGTGTTGCTTTTTATGCAGCATGGTGTACCAGATATTAATCAATCACAATCTATCTGTAGTTGTATGATTTTACCCTTCCATGTGTGGGATCAGAGAGCAATTAAGTCTGGTTGTAAATAACAGAAAATTACTGGATTTCTTTTCTTGGAGCCTTGAGCTGACTTGTGTTTCCTTCTGAATCCTGGAGAGATTAAATGACAACCTGTGCCTTTTTCCCCCCCAACAAGCTGTCCCACACATGTTGTTCTGCATATTCTGACAGGAGATTTTCAGGATTTTATTTTATTTTTTTGCTTTTCTTTGCTCCGCCAAGGAATCTGCAAACATTCCAACACACGAGCACATTTTGTACACATTTCAGTCTGGATGTTTTGTGTCAAATCATCATCATAAAAAAGGAGAATCTTGTAAAGTGAATAACGTTATAGGAGTAGCATTGCAAATATTACTGTAACCCAAACTCCCACACAACAATAAGCCAGAGGTGGAGTTCATCAAATTCATAATTCTGTTTTTGCAAAAAGGGAAAAATAAAGACACAAACAGATGAAAGGTTTTAGAGAAGGAGCAGTCTGGCTTTTGTCTGGGTCATGCAGAGGACCAGATCTTCACCCCTGCATGGGGCTGATGGGAGTTTGGTTCTTTGGTCCACATGTGTTTTTTTTCCTGGAGGTGACGATGCTTCAGAAGTATGTGATGCCAATCCCACCTCTCTGGTTCTTGTACAATCAAAGCAAGAACTGTGTCTGTCTTCTTGGCATAAATGCAGACCAACTCCATATATCTGATCATGTTTGAGTTCATGGACAGGATCTCATGCACTGTGATGGACTGATGACCTGTCCAGGGTGTTGCCTATATCTCTCACCCTGTGACTTTTGGATATAACCAGCTCCCTGCAGCCCTTACTGGATGAAACGGTTCAGAAAATGGATGGATGGATGGATGGATGGATGGATTTGTCTAGTCGTCAAAGGGAGGGTGTCTGGTTTGAGAAGGTCAGTATCTGATCTCTACTTTTTGTAAGTGATGGGATCATGTTGGCATATTCAAACCATGCCTTCCAGTTTGCACTGGGATGAGAGTCAGCTCCTTCAAGATTATCAACTAGAAAACGATGGAATGCTTCCTCTGGGTTGTCAGAGAGTCTTTAATTCAAAAGAAGGAGATCAAGTAGCTTGACTTTTGTTCATGAGTAACAGTGGGATGGAGCGATAGACCAACAGATTAGGGCTTCAGCTCCAGTAATGAGGGCGTAACTGAGCTGTTGTTATGAAGGAGGAGGAGACTCCTCATCTATAGTCATTAGAATTGGATCATGACCAAAGCATCAAGATCCCAAATACACGAGGCTGAAACAGGGTTCATCCATTCCTGCATGGCTGGACTCAGACTTACTGATATTCTGATCATCCAGGAGAGGCACCACATCTAAAAGACTGAAGAGGTTCAGGCAGATGCTTTTTGGTCACTTTCCGCTGGAAGCTTTCCAGGTGAGACGAAATGGGAAGAACACCTGAGTCAGACTCACAAATTACCAGAAAGATTTCTCTGCCCTGGGAACGCTTCGGGATCCCCTAGAAGAGCTGTACAGCGTCACTGTGGATCTGTTATGTCTCCAGCCTGACTTTGGGTAAGCTGTGGAAAATATTTGGATGGATGGAACAGATGAGAGAAAGAAGACAAAAGAGTGGTGAAAAAAACAACAATACAAAAAAAGTAAAATTACTGGATTCAAAAGCAAAGAAAATACAGAGAATAAAAATGATGATTGATAAATCAAACGCAAATGATAGAAAAGCAGGGAGAAGAGGGATAAGCACGAAGAAAAAGTGACAAAAGGGATGATGGATTGAAGGAGTGAAAAGAAGGAGACAGATGTTCAATTGAACGCCTGTATGGATTTGTCCATGTCAACAGAATACCTTGTCATGCGTTGCCTGTCTGAGGGCCAAAATCATGTAGAAACATCATTTATCATCAGCTAGGCGATCGATACCACTTGGGCAGGTGGCAACGTTCAAATTAAAAGAGTTTGTGCTTTAGTTGGGCATCTCAGATGATTTTTGATGAGTTAAAAGACCAGACAGAATAATAATCAAAGAACAAAACATGAGTGGGTTTCTAAATATGTTCAAAGGGTGAATGCTTGCACCCTTTGTTCTTTACCTATGAAACAGATATCCCAAAATGCACCTTATGTGCAAAGTGGGGATGAGCAACAAGAAAACAATGATTTATATTTTATCAGCAAATGTTTATACAGTTTGTTTGAAGATTTATTGTAATATGGTAGTAATATACTTTAGTATTTTGCCAAATTACATATATTTATATTAGATTTTTTCATCCTGATGGTTTATGTCTTGTGTAAAGGTTGAATGCAACTGCAGGAAGTGATGCAAGTCAGATTCCAGCATATAGAGTCATGGTTTTAGTTCTACAATCCTAACCACAAAACTGCTGTCCTGTGAGCCTTTTATTTCAATTAAAAAATAAATTTGTCAACAGTTTTACTAATCACACTTTAAGAGCAGCTTTGGCTCAGAAGTTAAACGAAAATTGTAAACTCTTTTGGGGATCTGCTCTTGAATCTAAACTCATATGATGGGATTCTTTACTGCATGCTGTTTCTGATCGGGGGAAACACTAAACTTGTTGCAATCTTTAAAAAAAATCTTGAAATGTAAAAATACCAAAGGTACTTTATGAAGAAGTCTTTTTATGCACATAATCAGAAAGATCACATAAAACGTTGTTGAAGATTAAGGAGAACTTAGACGGATTTTGTGCAGTGTAATAAAATATGCAGGACTAATCTGGTAGCAGTTTTTCTTCAGTTTTAAAAAACAAGAAATCGTCTCATAAGCAATAACCATCAGTTTTATAGGAATTTGAACCCTTTACCTTCCAATTCAAAAGTTCATAAAGTTTATACATATTTAGACATCTGCTGAAAGATGATATCAATACAACAGTTAAAATAGTTACAAATATTTTTATGGGAAAATAAATATTCCTTTCAGGCCCTGAAAAATTATCAGGACGTCCATAAAAACCAGCGGGTGTTAAATGTACTCTTTCTGCACTCTTATTTCTAATTATTAGCATTAAAACTATTTCAAAAATAACAGACTCTTCTGTAGGCCAAAGTTTGAGACAGAGGTTTCTATTTTCAGAATGAATAATCAACTTTATTAATGCAGCTAATTAGATTAGAAATGAAAACCCATGAGGCATCGACCAAGGTTAGACCACATCTGGACTTATTCAGACTGATAATTCTCAACTAAATATAGCTTTGACCCATGCATACGAGTCCCCAAGATGTGAATTTTATTCCCATCTCATGCCACAGTAATCCTTTATTTTGTAGTGATGATTGTTTATGTGCAACAATACAAAAGGTTGGGCTTTGTTCCAAGGTTAGGTAAAGTGTGTAGGATAATCGGCTCGCTCTCAGGCCCATGGACTGTAAGAACACTGGTACTGCTGCAGCGCTTTGTCTAATAGGAGCTCGCACACATATTCCTCCAGAATAGAATCCCAAATCAGACTTTTTCAGGTTTAAAGAAGTCAACAGAGTGTTGACAGATGAGTAATATCTTTTCAGCACATTCAAATAACCTGTTCAGCATATTTTACGGAGCTTCCCGCTGTGTGCTCTTCACAGAATTGAAAGAATTTGCCTTCAATCACAAAATTACAATGGCAGTTTGTAAATGCTTGTCAGGCCACGAGGAGTAAAACAAGCCAGGCGAGCCATTTGACTGGCAGCTGGAATAAATAAGCACACAAAATCGCTGGCATAGAGTCCAAGTGACCGTGACAAATACACAATCTGTAAAACAGGAAGAGCTGAAGTTTTACGGCGGGTGTTTAAACAGACACAACTGTGTTGCTGCCAGCAGAAACTTGAGCTCTCAAACAGCCAGATGGCTCATGCTG
Source organism: Callopanchax toddi (assembly GCA_006937965.1). Lineage (NCBI taxonomy): Eukaryota > Metazoa > Chordata > Actinopteri > Cyprinodontiformes > Nothobranchiidae > Callopanchax > Callopanchax toddi. The sequence goes on from SSNR01000015.1 coordinate 2,734,078, forward strand.
GTGCTTTCTTGATTTGTTTATCTGGGACAGCTAAGATAGATAATTACACACCTCAGTGCCAAAGATTGGCACTACATAAGATTTGAAGTGTGACTGCTAGAAATGAGACTTAAAGCTAAATAAAAATGATAAATATTCATATTCTCTGACCCTGATGTGAGCTGAGCTGTTTAAACACACACTGCACAATCTGCTATCATGGACAGGTACAAGGACTGGGCAGGAAATAAGAGAAAATATCCTAAAAAAAACATTTTAAAAGACCTTCAGGATGTCTGAGAACTACTTTACAATATGGCTGCCTAGAAGGAAACTATAATAAATTTAGACATGATACAAAAAGATAGTGCTTTAAACTGAAAAGGGGTAAAGGTAAATCTTAACAAATCTGAAACATGACCAATTAGAAAATAGATTTGCAAAGATAGGACATACTTTCAAAATAAAACAGGAAGTTTAAGTTCACACTTTAAATGAACCAAATCAATGTTCATGTCATAAATTCAAACGGAGTGAATTCATGATGAACTGGATTCACAAACACTAAATAAAAACAGATCTCATTAATTTATTGTTTAGAATGAGACAAAAACAAATCAAATCTGGGAGATGACATTATGCATTTATTGATTTTAGGGATAAACTGAAAAATAAGTAATGTTAAATGAGTTTCAGTTTACTTCTCTGCTGCTCTTTGATTTGATTTTCAACAAAGCTGCTCTCCCTAACATTATTTTAGGCTTTTTTTTAGTAAGTAAGTAATGTTTATTTTGTATAGCGCCTTTCATGAAATAGATTACAAGGTGCTTTACAATTGAAAAACAAGAGAGGCAAACAATATTGAAAGTTAACACTAGAAGTACAGAGTAAACGAGTTTAAAGTTTACAGAGAACAGTTTATAGCCGCTAAAGAGAGAATGGTTGAGATTGGGTGTTTTAGAAGTAGGTGGATTACAGCTTCTTAAAGTAGGCAGGGACTTAACCAAAACCCAGTGAAGCATTGATAATTGTGAGCACACTGGGACCGATGGACTCAAGGACATTATTAAACAAAGATGAATGTAAAATGTTGAGAGGACAGGCAGATACTTTCATTAGTTAGCTCAAGTAGAAAAAGAGCAGCAAATCTACCTAAAATAATGAATGACGTCATACTAAAGATTAATGGTCTATTTGTTGCAGAAATGTCATTCGGAGTAATAAATTATTAAATGCTTAACAGTCAATAAATCTGAGTTAATTAGTCATTAATTTGCATGTTAATAAGGCCCTAGATTGTGGTTCCTTTGCATTCCCTAAAGTGTAAATTGTTGAGAGTAATTGTTGCTTTTAAATATGAGAACATTTCATTCTTGCCTGGAAGAAAAAATAATCAAAATAAAGTGAAAACTTTGTGTGCTTTTGGGTAAATAATATTTTAAAAGTTTAAATGTCTTAACAGCAAAACATACAAAATATATTGTGTCACTCCTCATTATGCTGATGCTCAAAAACAACCTTCAGCTGATAGAAATATGAAAAAAAAACATTTGCAGTGCATCGCTTTAGGCTGGAAATAAATAAGTGAGCAATCAGAAGGCACATTATGCCGCTGCAGGTACACTCTTCAAATGAAAAACAGCTTTCAAAAGCAAAAATCTATTTGCCTTTTTTTCTCCATCTACGAGTAAGGACTACTTTTTTCCAAAGTGGGTAAATGCACTTCAGGACTGTTGACAGACAGTATGTATAAAAAGTATATACAATACTATCAGGCTGCAGGTCAGAAAGGTGTTTCACCAAACCTTCTTATAAAAGCTAATAAAAATGATTTTGTTATGACTCTGTGGCTTTCTTTTAGTAGTGGAGACAATTGAGCCAGAATACGCTTCAGGTCAGGAGGTGTTAGCAAGGTTTCCCCAAAGGAAAATGAGACAAAATATATAAACGTCTTGTTAACCAGAGAATTAAAATAAAAAGAATAGAAAAAAACACATGGAACGTCACCTCTCTGGCGGGGAAGGAGCTGGAGCTTGTGGAAGAGGCTGAGCGATACCGGCTAGATATAGTCGGGCTCACCTCGACACATAGCGTTGGCTCTGGAACCCGAGTCCTTGAGAGGGGTTGGACTCTCTTGTATGCTGGAGTTGCTCCGGGTGAGAGGCGGAGGGCTGGGGTGGGCTTTCTGTTAGCCCCAAGACTCTCTGCCTGTATGTTGGGGTTTTCTCCGGGGGACGAAAGGCAGCTTCCCTGCGCCTTCGGGTTGGGGAACGGGTCCTGACTGTTGTTTGTGCTTATGCTCCAAATAGCAGCTCAGAGTACCCACCCTTTTGGGAGTCCCTGGGACGAGTGCTGGATAGCGCTCCTACTGGGGACTCCATAGTCCTGCTGGGGGACTTCAACGCTCACGTGGGCAATGACAGCGTGACCTGGAGGGGCGTGATTGGGAGGAACGGCCCGCCCAATCTGAACTCGAGTGGTGTTCTGTTTTTGGACTTCTGTGCAAGTCGCAGTTTGGCCATAACGAACACCATGTTCGAACATAAGGATGCCCACCGGTACACCTGGTACCAGGGCAGCCTAGGTTACAGGTCGATGATTGACTTTATAGTTGTATCATCTGACCTGAGACCGTATGTTTTGGACACTCGAGTGAAGAGAGGAGCGGAGCTGTCAACTGATCACCACCTGGTGGTGAGTTGGATCAGATGGCAGGGGAAGATGCTACGCAGACCTGGTAGACCCAAACGTATAGTGAGGGTCTGCTGGGAACGCCTGGCAGAAGAGCCTGTCAAGATGGTCTTCAACTCCCACCTCCGGCAGAGCTTCGACCGCGTCCCGAGAGCAGTGGGGGACATTGAGTCCGAATGGGCCTTGTTCCGCTCTGCGATTGTTGAGGCGGCTGTTGCTAGCTGTGGTCGCAAGGTAGCCGGTGCCAATCGTGGCGGTAACCCCCGTACCCGCTGGTGGACACCAGAGGTTAGGGGAGCCGTCAGGCTGAAGAAGGAGGCCTACAAGGCGTGGCTGGTCTGTGGGTCTCCAGAGGCAGCTGATGGGTATCGGAGGGCCAAGCGGGGTGCAGCAGTGGCAGTTTCCGAGGCAAAATCTCGAGCGTGGGAGGAGTTCGGCGAGACCATGGAGAAAGACCATCGGTCGGCTCCAAAAAGGTTCTGGCAAACCATCCGACGCCTCAGGGGAGGAAGGCAGCAACTCGCTTACACTGTTTACAGTGGGGACGGGGAGCTTCTGACATCAACTGGGGCTATAGTCGGGCGGTGGAAGGAATACTTTGAGGAGCTCCTCAATCCCACCGACACGCATTCCTATGAGTTACCAGAGCTGGGAGAACTGGGGATGGACTGTCCAATCTCTGGGGCAGAAGTCGCTGAGGTAGTCAAAAAACTACGCAGAGGCGGAGCCCCGGGGGTGGATGAGATCCGACCTGGGTATCTGAAAGCTATGGATGTTGTAGGACTGTCGTGGTTGACACGTCTCTGCAACATTGCGTGGTCATTGGGGGCAGTTCCTGTTGAGTGGCAAACCGGGGTGGTGGTTCCCATTTTTAAGAAGGGGGACCAGAGGGTGTGTTCCAACTATAGGGGGATCACACTCCTCAGCCTCCCTGGAAAGGTCTACTCCAGGGTACTGGAGAGGAGGGTCCGGTCGATAGTTGAACCTCAGATAGAAGAGGAGCAATGTGGTTTTCGTCCTGGTCGTGGAACTGTGGACCAGCTCTTTACCCTCGCTAGGGTGATGGAGGGGTCATGGGAGTTTGCCCAACCAATCCACATGTGTTTTGTGGATTTGGAGAAGGCTTATGACCGTGTCCCCAGGGACACCCTGTGGGGGGCGCTCCAGGAGTACAGGGTGGATGGCCTTTTGTTAAGGGCCATTCAGTCCCTGTACCAGAGGAGTGTGAGTCTGGTCCGCATAGCCGGCAGTAAGTCGGACCTGTTCCCAGTGAGGGTTGGACTCCGCCAGGGCTGCCCTTTGTCACCAGTCCTGTTCATAACCTTTATGGACAGGATTTCTAGGCGCAGCCGTGGTGTGGAGGGTGTTGAGTTTGGTGACAGGAGAATCTCGTCTCTGCTTTTTGCAGATGATGTGGTCCTCCTAGCTTCATCAGGCTCTGACCTACAGCTCTTGCTGGGGAGGTTCGCAGCCGAGTGTGAAGCGGCTGGGATGAGGATCAGCACCTCCAAGTCTGAGGCCATGGTTCTCGGTCGGAAAAGGGTGGCTTGCCAACTCCAGGTCGGGAGAGAGATCCTGCCTCAAGTGGAGGAGTTCAAGTATCTCGGGGTCTTGTTCATGAGTGAGGGAAGGAGGGAGCGGGAGATCGACAGGCGGATCGGGGCAGCGTCAGCAGTGATGCGGACGCTGAACCGGTCTGTTGTGGTGAAGAAGGAGCTGAGCCGGAAAGCAAGGCTCTCGATTTACCGATCGATCTACCTCCCAATCCTCACCTATGGTCATGAGCTTTGGGTAATGACCGAAAGAACGAGATCGCGGATACAAGCGGCCGAAATGAGTTTTCTCCGCAGGGTGGCCGGGCTCAGCCTTAGGGATAGGGTGAGGAGCTCGGACATTCGGGAGAGACTCGGAGTAGAACCGCTGCTCCTCCATGTCGAAAGGAGCCAGTTGAGGTGGTTCGGGCATCTTGTTAGGATGCCCCCTGGACGCCTCCCCAGGGAGGCGTTTCAGGCATGTCCTGCCGGCAGGAGGCCCCCGGGTCGACCCAGGACACGCTGGAGAAAATATATCTCTGGTTTGGCCCTGGAGCGCCTTGGGATCCTGCCGGAGGAGCTGGTAGAAGTGGCTGGGGAGAAGACTGTCTGGAACTCCCTAATTGGGATGCTGCCCCCGCGACCCGGACCCGGATAAGCGGAAGAAGACGAGACGAGACGAGACGAAATGACCTTTTTATGTATTTAGCATCAGGCACACTTAGCACAAGTATTATTGTAGATTAAATGCAGCAGGAACATTTGATATATTCTGTTGGGATGTTTTAGTCTCAGCAGCTTGTTTTTTTTAAAACTAGCATCAGTAGATATATCCACAAATGCTCTGATCTTTGCAGCAATTCTGTGATGAACTCCTGTGTTTTTTTCTCGTCTCGTCTCGTCTTCTTCCGCTTATCCGGGTCCGGGTCGCGGGGGCAGCATCCCAATTAGGGAGTTCCAGACAGTCTTCTCCCCAGCCACTTCTACCAGCTCCTCCGGCAGGATCCCAAGGCGCTCCAGGGCCAAACCAGAGATATATTTTCTCCAGCGTGTCCTGGGTCGACCCGGGGGCCTCCTGCCGGCAGGACATGCCTGAAACGCCTCCCTGGGGAGGCGTCCAGGGGGCATCCTAACAAGATGCCCGAACCACCTCAACTGGCTCCTTTCGACATGGAGGAGCAGCGGTTCTACTCCGAGTCTCTCCCGAATGTCCGAGCTCCTCACCCTATCCCTAAGGCTGAGCCCGGCCACCCTGCGGAGAAAACTCATTTCGGCCGCTTGTATCCGCGATCTCGTTCTTTCGGTCATTACCCAAAGCTCATGACCATAGGTGAGGATTGGGAGGTAGATCGATCGGTAAATCGAGAGCCTTGCTTTCCGGCTCAGCTCCTTCTTCACCACAACAGACCGGTTCAGCGTCCGCATCACTGCTGACGCTGCCCCGATCCGCCTGTCGATCTCCCGCTCCCTCCTTCCCTCACTCATGAACAAGACCCCGAGATACTTGAACTCCTCCACTTGAGGCAGGATCTCTCTCCCGACCTGGAGTTGGCAAGCCACCCTTTTCCGACCGAGAACCATGGCCTCAGACTTGGAGGTGCTGATCCTCATCCCAGCCGCTTCACACTCGGCTGCGAACCTCCCCAGCAAGAGCTGTAGGTCAGAGCCTGATGAAGCTAGGAGGACCACATCATCTGCAAAAAGCAGAGACGAGATTCTCCTGTCACCAAACTCAACACCCTCCACACCACGGCTGCGCCTAGAAATCCTGTCCATAAAGGTTATGAACAGGACTGGTGACAAAGGGCAGCCCTGGCGGAGTCCAACCCTCACTGGGAACAGGTCCGACTTACTGCCGGCTATGCGGACCAGACTCACACTCCTCTGGTACAGGGACTGAATGGCCCTTAACAAAAGGCCATCCACCCTGTACTCCTGGAGCGCCCCCCACAGGGTGTCCCTGGGGACACGGTCATAAGCCTTCTCCAAATCCACAAAACACATGTGGATTGGTTGGGCAAACTCCCATGACCCCTCCATCACCCTAGCGAGGGTAAAGAGCTGGTCCACAGTTCCACGACCAGGACGAAAACCACATTGCTCCTCTTCTATCTGAGGTTCAACTATCGACCGGACCCTCCTCTCCAGTACCCTGGAGTAGACCTTTCCAGGGAGGCTGAGGAGTGTGATCCCCCTATAGTTGGAACACACCCTCTGGTCCCCCTTCTTAAAAATGGGAACCACCACCCCGGTTTGCCACTCAACAGGAACTGCCCCCAATGACCACGCAATGTTGCAGAGACGTGTCAACCACGACAGTCCTACAACATCCATAGCTTTCAGATACCCAGGTCGGATCTCATCCACCCCCGGGGCTCCGCCTCTGCGTAGTTTTTTGACTACCTCAGCGACTTCTGCCCCAGAGATTGGACAGTCCATCCCCAGTTCTCCCAGCTCTGGTAACTCATAGGAATGCGTGTCGGTGGGATTGAGGAGCTCCTCAAAGTATTCCTTCCACCGCCCGACTATAGCCCCAGTTGATGTCAGAAGCTCCCCGTCCCCACTGTAAACAGTGTAAGCGAGTTGCTGCCTTCCTCCCCTGAGGCGTCGGATGGTTTGCCAGAACCTTTTTGGAGCCGACCGATGGTCTTTCTCCATGGTCTCGCCGAACTCCTCCCACGCTCGAGATTTTGCCTCGGAAACTGCCACTGCTGCACCCCGCTTGGCCCTCCGATACCCATCAGCTGCCTCTGGAGACCCACAGACCAGCCACGCCTTGTAGGCCTCCTTCTTCAGCCTGACGGCTCCCCTAACCTCTGGTGTCCACCAGCGGGTACGGGGGTTACCGCCACGATTGGCACCGGCTACCTTGCGACCACAGCTAGCAACAGCCGCCTCAACAATCGCAGAGCGGAACAAGGCCCATTCGGACTCAATGTCCCCCACTGCTCTCGGGACGCGGTCGAAGCTCTGCCGGAGGTGGGAGTTGAAGACCATCTTGACAGGCTCTTCTGCCAGGCGTTCCCAGCAGACCCTCACTATACGTTTGGGTCTACCAGGTCTGCGTAGCATCTTCCCCTGCCATCTGATCCAACTCACCACCAGGTGGTGATCAGTTGACAGCTCCGCTCCTCTCTTCACTCGAGTGTCCAAAACATACGGTCTCAGGTCAGATGATACAACTATAAAGTCAATCATCGACCTGTAACCTAGGCTGCCCTGGTACCAGGTGTACCGGTGGACATCCTTATGTTCGAACATGGTGTTCGTTATGGCCCAACTGCGACTTGCACAGAAGTCCAAAAACAGAACACCACTCGAGTTCAGATTGGGCGGGC
>SSNR01000015.1:2745551-2784980 GCA_006937965.1 Callopanchax toddi
GGAGAGGAGGGTCCGGTCGATAGTTGAACCTCAGATAGAAGAGGAGCAATGTGGTTTTCGTCCTGGTCGTGGAACTGTGGACCAGCTCTTTACCCTCGCTAGGGTGATGGAGGGGTCATGGGAGTTTGCCCAACCAATCCACATGTGTTTTGTGGATTTGGAGAAGGCTTATGACCGTGTCCCCAGGGACACCCTGTGGGGGGCGCTCCAGGAGTACAGGGTGGATGGCCTTTTGTTAAGGGCCATTCAGTCCCTGTACCAGAGGAGTGTGAGTCTGGTCCGCATAGCCGGCAGTAAGTCGGACCTGTTCCCAGTGAGGGTTGGACTCCGCCAGGGCTGCCCTTTGTCACCAGTCCTGTTCATAACCTTTATGGACAGGATTTCTAGGCGCAGCCGTGGTGTGGAGGGTGTTGAGTTTGGTGACAGGAGAATCTCGTCTCTGCTTTTTGCAGATGATGTGGTCCTCCTAGCTTCATCAGGCTCTGACCTACAGCTCTTGCTGGGGAGGTTCGCAGCCGAGTGTGAAGCGGCTGGGATGAGGATCAGCACCTCCAAGTCTGAGGCCATGGTTCTCGGTCGGAAAAGGGTGGCTTGCCAACTCCAGGTCGGGAGAGAGATCCTGCCTCAAGTGGAGGAGTTCAAGTATCTCGGGGTCTTGTTCATGAGTGAGGGAAGGAGGGAGCGGGAGATCGACAGGCGGATCGGGGCAGCGTCAGCAGTGATGCGGACGCTGAACCGGTCTGTTGTGGTGAAGAAGGAGCTGAGCCGGAAAGCAAGGCTCTCGATTTACCGATCGATCTACCTCCCAATCCTCACCTATGGTCATGAGCTTTGGGTAATGACCGAAAGAACGAGATCGCGGATACAAGCGGCCGAAATGAGTTTTCTCCGCAGGGTGGCCGGGCTCAGCCTTAGGGATAGGGTGAGGAGCTCGGACATTCGGGAGAGACTCGGAGTAGAACCGCTGCTCCTCCATGTCGAAAGGAGCCAGTTGAGGTGGTTCGGGCATCTTGTTAGGATGCCCCCTGGACGCCTCCCCAGGGAGGCGTTTCAGGCATGTCCTGCCGGCAGGAGGCCCCCGGGTCGACCCAGGACACGCTGGAGAAAATATATCTCTGGTTTGGCCCTGGAGCGCCTTGGGATCCTGCCGGAGGAGCTGGTAGAAGTGGCTGGGGAGAAGACTGTCTGGAACTCCCTAATTGGGATGCTGCCCCCGCGACCCGGACCCGGATAAGCGGAAGAAGACGAGACGAGACGAGAAAAAAACACAGGAGTTCATCACAGAATTGCTGCAAAGATCAGAGCATTTGTGGATATATCTACTGATGCTAGTTTTAAAAAAAACAAGCTGCTGAGACTAAAACATCCCAACAGAATATATCAAATGTTCCTGCTGCATTTAATCTACAATAATACTTGTGCTAAGTGTGCCTGATGCTAAATACATAAAAAGGTCATTTCGTCTCGTCTCGTCTCGTCTTCTTCCGCTTATCCGGGTCCGGGTCGCGGGGGCAGCATCCCAATTAGGGAGTTCCAGACAGTCTTCTCCCCAGCCACTTCTACCAGCTCCTCCGGCAGGATCCCAAGGCGCTCCAGGGCCAAACCAGAGATATATTTTCTCCAGCGTGTCCTGGGTCGACCCGGGGGCCTCCTGCCGGCAGGACATGCCTGAAACGCCTCCCTGGGGAGGCGTCCAGGGGGCATCCTAACAAGATGCCCGAACCACCTCAACTGGCTCCTTTCGACATGGAGGAGCAGCGGTTCTACTCCGAGTCTCTCCCGAATGTCCGAGCTCCTCACCCTATCCCTAAGGCTGAGCCCGGCCACCCTGCGGAGAAAACTCATTTCGGCCGCTTGTATCCGCGATCTCGTTCTTTCGGTCATTACCCAAAGCTCATGACCATAGGTGAGGATTGGGAGGTAGATCGATCGGTAAATCGAGAGCCTTGCTTTCCGGCTCAGCTCCTTCTTCACCACAACAGACCGGTTCAGCGTCCGCATCACTGCTGACGCTGCCCCGATCCGCCTGTCGATCTCCCGCTCCCTCCTTCCCTCACTCATGAACAAGACCCCGAGATACTTGAACTCCTCCACTTGAGGCAGGATCTCTCTCCCGACCTGGAGTTGGCAAGCCACCCTTTTCCGACCGAGAACCATGGCCTCAGACTTGGAGGTGCTGATCCTCATCCCAGCCGCTTCACACTCGGCTGCGAACCTCCCCAGCAAGAGCTGTAGGTCAGAGCCTGATGAAGCTAGGAGGACCACATCATCTGCAAAAAGCAGAGACGAGATTCTCCTGTCACCAAACTCAACACCCTCCACACCACGGCTGCGCCTAGAAATCCTGTCCATAAAGGTTATGAACAGGACTGGTGACAAAGGGCAGCCCTGGCGGAGTCCAACCCTCACTGGGAACAGGTCCGACTTACTGCCGGCTATGCGGACCAGACTCACACTCCTCTGGTACAGGGACTGAATGGCCCTTAACAAAAGGCCATCCACCCTGTACTCCTGGAGCGCCCCCCACAGGGTGTCCCTGGGGACACGGTCATAAGCCTTCTCCAAATCCACAAAACACATGTGGATTGGTTGGGCAAACTCCCATGACCCCTCCATCACCCTAGCGAGGGTAAAGAGCTGGTCCACAGTTCCACGACCAGGACGAAAACCACATTGCTCCTCTTCTATCTGAGGTTCAACTATCGACCGGACCCTCCTCTCCAGTACCCTGGAGTAGACCTTTCCAGGGAGGCTGAGGAGTGTGATCCCCCTATAGTTGGAACACACCCTCTGGTCCCCCTTCTTAAAAATGGGAACCACCACCCCGGTTTGCCACTCAACAGGAACTGCCCCCAATGACCACGCAATGTTGCAGAGACGTGTCAACCACGACAGTCCTACAACATCCATAGCTTTCAGATACCCAGGTCGGATCTCATCCACCCCCGGGGCTCCGCCTCTGCGTAGTTTTTTGACTACCTCAGCGACTTCTGCCCCAGAGATTGGACAGTCCATCCCCAGTTCTCCCAGCTCTGGTAACTCATAGGAATGCGTGTCGGTGGGATTGAGGAGCTCCTCAAAGTATTCCTTCCACCGCCCGACTATAGCCCCAGTTGATGTCAGAAGCTCCCCGTCCCCACTGTAAACAGTGTAAGCGAGTTGCTGCCTTCCTCCCCTGAGGCGTCGGATGGTTTGCCAGAACCTTTTTGGAGCCGACCGATGGTCTTTCTCCATGGTCTCGCCGAACTCCTCCCACGCTCGAGATTTTGCCTCGGAAACTGCCACTGCTGCACCCCGCTTGGCCCTCCGATACCCATCAGCTGCCTCTGGAGACCCACAGACCAGCCACGCCTTGTAGGCCTCCTTCTTCAGCCTGACGGCTCCCCTAACCTCTGGTGTCCACCAGCGGGTACGGGGGTTACCGCCACGATTGGCACCGGCTACCTTGCGACCACAGCTAGCAACAGCCGCCTCAACAATCGCAGAGCGGAACAAGGCCCATTCGGACTCAATGTCCCCCACTGCTCTCGGGACGCGGTCGAAGCTCTGCCGGAGGTGGGAGTTGAAGACCATCTTGACAGGCTCTTCTGCCAGGCGTTCCCAGCAGACCCTCACTATACGTTTGGGTCTACCAGGTCTGCGTAGCATCTTCCCCTGCCATCTGATCCAACTCACCACCAGGTGGTGATCAGTTGACAGCTCCGCTCCTCTCTTCACTCGAGTGTCCAAAACATACGGTCTCAGGTCAGATGATACAACTATAAAGTCAATCATCGACCTGTAACCTAGGCTGCCCTGGTACCAGGTGTACCGGTGGACATCCTTATGTTCGAACATGGTGTTCGTTATGGCCCAACTGCGACTTGCACAGAAGTCCAAAAACAGAACACCACTCGAGTTCAGATTGGGCGGGCTGTTCCTCCCAATCACGCCCCTCCAGGTCACGCTGTCATTGCCCACGTGAGCGTTGAAGTCCCCCAGCAGGACTATGGAGTCCCCAGTAGGAGCGCTATCCAGCACTCGTCCCAGGGACTCCCAAAAGGGTGGGTACTCTGAGCTGCTATTTGGTGCATAAGCACAAACAACAGACAGGACCCGTTCCCCAACCCGAAGGCGCAGGGAAGCTGCCCTTTCGTCCCCCGGAGAAAACCCCAACATACAGGCAGAGAGTCTTGGGGCTAACAGAAAGCCCTCCGCCTCTCACCCGGAGCAACTCCAGCATACAAGAGAGTCCAACCCCTCTCAAGGACTCGGGTTCCAGAGCCAACGCTATGTGTCGAGGTGAGCCCGACTATATCTAGCCGGTATCGCTCAGCCTCTTCCACAAGCTCCAGCTCCTTCCCCGCCAGAGAGGTAACGTTCCATGTCCCGATAGCCAGTTTTTGTGTCCGGGGATCGGACCGCCAAAGCTCCCGCCTTGGTCTGCCATCCGATCCACATTGCACCAGACCCTTCATGTTCCTCCTGCAGGTGGTGGGCCCACAGGTGAAAAAAAGAGGTAATTTCAATAAAGCAAATTAACATAAAACAGTTACAGAAAAGTAAAATCCTTATCAGTTTAAAATTAAATCCAGCCAATTCATTTCGAATGAGAGAGAGAGAGAGAGAGAGAGAGAGAGAGAGAGAGAGAGAGAGAGAGAGAGAGAGAGAGAGAGAGAGAGAGAACTACAGCAAGATAAAGAAAACACATCAGTCTTCCGCTCAACACTAAAAAAGAAAAATGTTTCCTCTCAGTGAAAAAAGCAGCTGACAAATTACCAGTGGACCCAGTGCTTTTCTTTAGAGGTGAAGTCACTAGAAGGACACTAAAAGCTGCCAAAAATACCAACATCTGTCTGACCAGATGTGCCTGCTAATGGTCAGTTTTTTTTTCCATTTTGAGCTGAAAACCAAGTGACACACTTAAATGTTTGGAGTTCAAACATTTTCTGCATTACACTGAGGTTTGTTTTTTAACTATTTATTTTTAACAGACGGACACCAATCTCTTGCTCTAGTCATATAAACCATTCCTTCATTAATTCATTAATTTGGTAACTCTTTAATGTATCTGTCTAATAAATTATCCAGCTGAAAGCATCCACAGTCAGCAAATCAAACTGCCTTAAAACAGATTTTTTATAAAAAATTTTTTGCATGAAAAAAAGTGAGAAGCACGCTGCAGACCCGCTTCTCTTTTCCAAAACTTATCATTGACATTTCTAATTCATGTACCATGCTGCAGTCTCCCTGAGGACATCTCTCTTTCTCTCTTTTATTGATATTTATTGTGTGATGCCGACTGGGTGCGAGGACTGTGACAGCTCTCTCTCTAAAGCAGCTCTTGGATTGTTTGTTGCTGTACGCAAAGCAATAATGTATTTGTCACCCGCTGCCAAATGCTATATGCTGCGCCGTTCATCTTTTTATGTGTGTGTGTGTGTCTGTTTTTTTACAACAAAGTAAAAATATGCCCTACTTTTCAGCGGCAGGTATGAGAAAATGTTGGGATCTGATCTTTAAAATGTTTTTGCAAAAAAGTGAATAATAATCACAGCTATCTGTGTTTTCAGTGTGTTAAACATTCAGTAGGTAAAAATCAGGGATTATAGATGATTACAATAGAATGTGATCTATATACGTATATTGTGTTATATTTGCACTATTTTGGGATTAACTGCTCCACAGGTCAACAGGAAGAAAATAATGATAAATAATAATAAATATTCTTGTTGATGGCATTCAGAATATTTAAAGAACCCAGATCTGCATGGACTTAGAACTGAAGAAAGACAATTTTTAATAAAAAAAATTAAACAAAACAACAGATAACAGCAGGGATAAAGCCAATATAACTGAATTACAGGAGGATCCAAAATTACACTGAGGCAAAGGATTATTTAACTGCTGGGATGGTGATTATTGAGTGGGTGCAGGTGGGCTGATTGACCCAATGAGTCATGAATGAATGATTGAAAGGAGCAGAGAGAAAACTATTGAACAGATGAGTATAATAAAAAAGTCTAATCAAACTCAAGAGGTCCAATAAAAATGCACAGATGACAGGAAGCAAGCAAAATTAAAACAGCTCTATGGAACAAAATAAAACCCTTAAAACTCCATGAAACCAGGATTATAACTAACTGAGCAAACAAACATAAAAGCAAAGAAAGGCTGAGGAATAACCCCAAAATGATCACAACAAGCTACACTGCAGCACAGTGCAGTCGCAGCAATCTGGGCTGCATGCTCTCCTCCACTGAGAGACCTGGTGGACCCTGAGGCCGACAGGTGAGATGATGAAATTGACATCACACGGGTTTGAAGATCAGAGCCGACGCAGGAAGCATGAACAATCATGTTTCCAGCCTTAGATTTTGTTCCTATTTCATGCATTAATAACAATGTAAAACTAGATCCTAACAAGCATACTGGTAATAGACATGAAATTACCTTTAATAACAATAGATTTAACTCAAATCACTGATCTATTCAAGTAACCGCCTCAGGCTGGAGGGGCAATGCTACCCCTATACATTTGATGGGCACCTCATTGGTCCCTGTTGGCTACACGGCACATCCAGTCATTATAGGTGATGTCCTGAATCTGTCTCAGTTCTATAAAGAGTTCTTTTATCACGCAAACCTTTTCAAAACACCATAATATACAAAGTAAATGAAAATATATGATCTAACAAAATGTTTAGAAGTGTGTAAAGGCCTTCGATCTAGTCATGGACGACCACAGGAGTGAAGGTTTCCAATGATGAAGAATTCTTTCATTAGAAACTTCAAGATCTGACTGGTTGAGTCCAAACTTTACTAAGATGGTTTCCACTTGACTTTGGGACTACTAGCTCTTGTCATCCCACTCTTTTGTCATAACTGTCAAGTGGCTGTAGGCTAAAGGTTTATGCTGGAAACTGTCAAATGAATTTACATGAAGTGAGCACCTTTCACACTGATGACTGATGTGGTTGGAAGCAGATCTGACTGAACTACATCTATGAAATCCTCAGTTGACCGGGCAGGAGGCTATTTATAATGTGTTGTGAGTCTATTTTTGTACAGTGCACGGTCATTCACAATAGTTGGAAGGAGTTGAATTGCAGGGGCAGAAAGATTGGAACTTTTTCTGTGAAGGTTTCAAATGTGAGCTGTAACAAGGATGTCACAGCAGAGGCGACGCAATGCTTTCAGATATCATGGGGCTGAGCCTTGTTAGACTGTTTTCCTTGTAAAAATGACGCCTTGTTAACAAAATGCCTGACCCATTCATTTCCATCTCTTTAGGGTGCAGCCCTAATCACTGAATATATTAAATATGATTGGCTGAGTTTAGTCTAGATGCATCTACCCTCATTCCTGACTGCAGCCTGTTTAATTGGATAAATGAAAGTGGGAGCCCTGCTACTATTTCCTAATGCGGTTTTGTCTGATTTGTCACCCACTGGCTGCAGGAAAGCATCACATGTTGGACACGCCTGAAGCAGTTTTATATGTTTTTCTTTCTTTTGTTTTTTTTTTGGGGGGGCCTTCCACCACCATTTCTCTCAGGGTAGTATAATCACTGACTTGAATAAGTTTAATTGGTGAGCTTGATGGCTCTTTGTATGACTCAGTGGCCGTCCATTCGAATCCACTTTCAAATCAGAACATATTGTACCTTTTTATTAACAATAGAAAAAAGTACAGGAAACACTTGATATAAAATCAACTCATTTTAATATTCAAAATCAACTCTCAAGGTGTTTTCACCCAACTCAAATCAAATAATTATCTTATGTTTTCTGTTTAAATCGTTTTGTTGTTTGTTATTTTTGTTTGGTTGTCTCTGGAAATGTATTGGCTATTATACAATTGATGCATTTTGCAAAAGAAATTATTATTTTTCTTAATTTATTTTTTTAAATTGTTTATTAGACTGTTGTTTTCAAGTTATTTGTGTTTTTTAAAGACAATGAACAATCAATAAGTGCATGTGAAATGTCTGCTTAAATTTCCATATAATTAGCTCATTTTGAATTCACCCCTTGTTTACGTTGACATTTTTTTGTTACACACCACAAAAGGAAAAGCAGAAGCTGAAATGTCATGCTATGTGGCTGACAGTCAAGCATGTGGCATTTAAACTGGAGAAACGTTTTTGGTGTTTAATCGTATCACATTACAGCTGCGTTAGATTTGCAGAACAGCACAGAATCAGAACTACTGGTTCCTACATCTCAAAGAATCATTAAAAAAGTTAAATTTGTTTTCACTCATTTCAGAATTCAATATTCAGATTCATTACACATAGAATGAACATTTTAAAGTATTTTATTTCTTGCAATTTTGATGCTTATGGCTTTGAGAAAATGAAAATCCAAATTTAGCATCTAAGAAAACTCAAATCTTAAGATAAAAAAGATATTTTAAAAAGAAATGTGAGGCTTCTGAAAATTATGTTTATCTCAGTTCACTCAGTATTTGGTTGGGCCTTCTTTTGCATAAAATACTGCATCAATGCAGCGTGGCATGGAGGTGATCAGCCTGTGGCACTGTGAGGTGTAATAAATGCTCAGGTTGCTTCGAGTCCCATAAGACTCTTCTGATGTTGCCTCTGGTTCAGGATTGGCTTGACACAAGGATTGTGACATGCAGCCCATGTAGGATTCATCTGGGTTCCAGCCTCAGTCCACTCCTGAAGCTCCCCCAAATTCTTGAATGGATTTAGCTTGACAATCCTCTCAAGGCTGCGGTTATCCCTGTTACTTTATACCACACTTTTTCCTTTCCTGACCTTTCCTGTCTTACCCTCCTTGTAAAAAGTGTCTGTCCTCTGGACATCTGTCAAGTCAGCAGTCTTCACCATGGTTGTGTATCCTACTGATCCAGACTGAGAAACCATTTTGTTTTGAGGTAATTAGCCGAGTAAGGTGACACCATGGGTTTGCAATATTTAACTTTTTCACAGTGTTCAAATTTTCTGAGACAGAAATCTATGTGTAATGAATCTATCATTGTTAGGCTGAATTATTGAACTTTTTCTCAATATAATTTGTTTTAGATATACCTACATACCAAATCTTTAATATATGCAAAGGTAAATAAAATGGAACTTCACCTAAAGAAGTAAAACCCTAAATATAAAACTTTAAACATAATCACCAAGGGTTCCTTTTTCTACCTTCAAAGACTTTGATTTAAATCAGTATGTAGAGAAAATTAGCATGTAGTCGTGCTGTGAATGTAATTTGTAAGAATTTCAGCTGACATTCATCTTAGATTATACATCCCTATATTACAGGTTAGGGAACCAACTTGACTAATGAGCTCTATGCATGAAAAACTATCTCATTTGTCTGCCTGCACCTGTCTTCCCTGAGCTGCTGACCTTAGTTTTGATGCTTGGGGAGATGAGCGTTTCTTATTCTCATTTGCACACACCTTGCCAACCAACACAAACCCCTTCACGCTGTCCACAAAGCCAAACTCAGCCTTCGTGTTTTATAAACCATAATGTCTAAGCTGCCATATTGGCAGGCACCATTGTTCTCCACCATTAAAATCACTGGTGGCCTCTTTGGCAGCACTTATCAGGCATCCACATAAAGAACAGGCTGTTTCCAGTCCTTTCCAATCGGACTCTCAATGCTTTTTGTTGGCTGGTGGCTTTCAGGCTTACACTTTGTAATCACCGCCTGGACCTAAAATGAATGTTGCCGTCATTCAGCACAGGAAGGAGAAAATTGACTCGTTTGGAGTTTTTGTCACTTTTTTTGCATCATCAAAAACTGCAAGACCAAAATTAGTTCAGGTATTGAACTAGATCAGAACATTTCAGACCTTCTGAAGACAAACTGTAAAAACTGTAAAGTGAAGTCTCATTTTCCTTATATAGACACTTACAATAGATGTTGCAATCTTCAGTCATTTGGCTTTTAGTGGTGGCCTTAAACATCTGGGGCCTCGTGTCAAGAGCTATTGTGCTTTCCTTGCTATAACTTTTATAGCCGGCTCTATGCACTAATGAAGTGCAACAATACAGGATGAGTCCAGATTCAGCAAAAAAGAAAAAAAAAACAACAACAAAGTGAAACAGCTGGTACTGACTCCCTTGTGTATTTAAGATTTTTTTCAAGTGTGTGCCCTGCATTACAACACTAAAGCAGTTTAAAGTTTTCAGACTCTTTCCAGGTTTTTAGATTGTTTAACTGACTCAGCTTTAAACCACACAAAAACAGGTTTGGGTTTTAATTCAAGATGTGCCTGATGAAATATAAAAACTATCAGTAAGATCAATTCGTGAACTCTTTTTGAAGGAGATTTTTTCTACATTGGATCCATCTGACGTTTTTACAAACATAGAGCAATTAAGCTCACACACTGAAGAAAGTGAACACACACCACAGTACGCAGCCCTTCAGTTCCCAGGAAGCAAGTGGGGATCCAGTGTTTTGCTCAAGGGCACCTTAGCCGTGACAAATATTGGAATGGGACAGCCCTCATCATTCTCTGCCCCAGTCACAATTTTCCTGCCAGTGACTGTTGAGTCCCAAACCATCTCCCTAACCTCAGAGCCACATTTGTCCAAAGCCTCATGAGAGATGAAACATTTGGTCAAGAGAAAAACACGAGTGGCTACATGAGCTCTCAGTCTGGACCCAAACCCTACAAATGAGAGGAAACAAAAATACTGAATAGATGATGCTTCTCATCCAGCTTGGCTGAGGTCAACCATGACAATAAGAGCAGGAAACATTTGTTGGATCATAAAACTGTAATTGATGACGCAGTTGCAGGAAAAGTTTCTAAACAATTTAAGAAAACAATGGCAGATAAAAAATGATTTAATGTCTTTCATAGAAACTACTGAATGCTTCTGAGATACCAGAAATATTTTGGGGATTTTATCCTCATAAAAATCGCAGACTCTTTTAACTTGTTGCACTCTGGAAATTTTACAATAAATCAACAAACAAAAAACCTATGAAACATTTCAAATGGATGCTAGAATCACTCTGCATGCCCACAGTAAACCCAGGAAATCTATTGAAGTACGTTTTCATTTGTGTCAATATATGATTTTGCGTGTCTGCTGATCTAATTATTTAACAAATGGCACAATTTGGTACATCAGAATGTTAAATAATATCAACAACACAATCTCTGACAGTACAGGATTTATTTAGAACCACATTACTACACTAATGCATGCGATACTGCTTTTGTTTTCCAGCTGTGGCTTGAATAACACAATCAATTACATTGGTTGTATTACTAATGACTGTAGAAATTCAAGGGGGCCGTTACATAAATACTCTCAGCCTTGTAGTGTAGCCAACAGTACGTGATCCTGACATGTGCAGCGAACACAAATTTATCATAGAGTAACACACGTGTTCATCAAATCAAGAGTGCACGGCCCCTGTTGAGTAAGAGGTGGTGATTCGGCACCAAATTGATGAAGCATGTTTGATTTTTTTCCCTACAGGGCATTTTAATTAACACATCTAGTTCAACATGGTGCAATAATAATGTGTCATACACAGTCCTGCACCCCCCCCCCTCCTCGTTTCCCTTCATTGTGTGAAAAAGATGGTTGTTACTTTGTATGCATGTGCATGCACTGAATATGTATTTGTGTTTAAGTGCTTTTGGAGAGTTATTTTATTGATGGAGCTAATACCGTATTTGTGTGACTATAAGACTACACTGATTATAAGTCGACCCCCCTTTTCTGAAATAGAATTTTTGGAAAAAAGCTTTTGGACAACTAAATTTAATATTTTATTAAGGTAAAAAATTAGCTAAAAATACATAAATACACAACTACATTTAGAAATTGTATATAAAAAAACTTTATCACATACTATAGGGGTAAGCTGTTGTGTTTAATAACATTCTGGGCAGCCCCTTGTTTCTTTTTTAGTTATACTCATATAATAGCCACCAAACAGTCAACAAATTAGCTTATTGGTGACTGCTAGCATTTCAGAGGCTTTCTTTTTGGGCTCTCAATTTCCTAACACAGTACTTCTTTTTATGAACTTTTGTGCAGAAAAATGTTGAGAAACTGGAAACCCAGTGCGGGGAAGGAAGATGGAAACCTTTGTCACGATGGCAGAAAACAGAAATACCGCAAATCTGATGCAGATCCGCTTGTATTCACTCCCTGCTAAACGGTCAAACGGGTACTCCATTACAAAATGAATAGGACACATTCGGAACCATGAAAGGCCTCAAAGTCTGGCAGCGGCAGGTGGAGGATGAGATCCGTCACAAGTACGCACTTCAGGAGGAGTGGGCGTGTCCTGCACCCGCAGCAGTGACCTCAACTCGCAAAACCCCTACCTCGGTCCAGGAGGAGGGGGCGTGTCCTCCATGTTGTTACATTCTGACACGTAGTATTTCTTGGCTGCTTCTTATGGAACTAGTTCACATCCCGACTGTTGAGCCGCTCTGTTACTGTACACCTCGCTGTATGTGCACAGCTGAATTCAAGCCATGAGCGACTATCACCTTAATAGCACATCAAAAGCAGGAACCTGTAAACTGTTATGGGTGACTTCACTTCTGAGTCCTCGCACTAGTAATTGACCTGTGAAAATCTAGACCCTGACAATGTTATTCGGACCTATTCTGTACAGTCAAATGCTAAAAGTGCTTTAGTAATAGAGGCAGATCTTTTTTTTAGAAAAAAACTTTTATTTTATTTAGGCTTTAGGCTTTAGACTGATTTAGGACTGACTAAAAGAGTCTTCTCAAACACGATCTGTGGAATAATAATTCAGTCCTATATCCCAAACCTTCAAACGGCTCTAATGGCGTGTTTTTCTGATTGAGCTGCCATGAGCTGATTGGACTCCTTGTTCTGGTATCAGCTGCAAAGACACACAAGCTGTCAACAGCACAGGCGGCCACACAATGTGAGTCAATATATCTAAAAATACTATTGGGTCAACACTGAGATAAAAATAGATGCTAGTTTGGATGAAGAAAATCACAAAATTTATTCAAAGTGGTCTTTTCTCACTCTTCTGCGTGATCTCATTCTTGATTTAAAATTTAAAAAACAAAAAAAGAGGGAAATAAAACAAAGTATCTACAAAACAAACGTTTTATGCTTGATAGTAGTAGCAAGTGGAACTGAAGAGGGTCATTTCCATCCATCCATTTTCTGTAGCCGCTTATTCCTCCACAGAGGGTCGCGGGGCAGCTGGTGCCTATCTCCAGCGGTCAAGGGGCGAGAGGCGGGGGACACCCTGGACGGGTCGCCAGTCCATCGCAGGGCCACACAGAGACGAACGAGACAAACAACCACACACCCACTCACACCTAAGGACAATTTTACCAGCCCAATTAGCCTGACAGTCATGTCTTTGGACTGTGGGAGGAAACCGGAGTACCCGGAGGAAACCCACGCATGCACGGGGAGAACATGCAAACTCCACGCAGAGAGGCCGCAGAGCCGGGATGCGAACCCACGACCTCCTTGCTGCGAGGCAACAGTGCTAGAGGGTCATTTATTTAACCAATTATATCCTAATTACTGTATTAATTTGGTTTAAATAAAGGTTAATTTAAAAAATCTAAAAGTACCTTACAAAAATCAGATTTTTATTCAGACAGTTGTGTTATATCTGCTTGATGGCAGGTTGTCTGTTCAGTCAAGCTGTCACTCCTGTGAACTTTGTCTAGAACCATTATTGATTATATTCCACCCTCTCCTCCTTCTCACTTATAAAAGTGAACTGAACTGTGAATCAGTTTGTGTGAAAATAGTCACCTTTGACAACACTGTCCATAGAAGTAAAGTTTATCTTCTATTTTTTGGCAGTTGATAAACAGCTGCAGATGCGTTACTGCCACCTTCTGGAAGGGAGTGTGGTTTTGAGTGAAAACCTCAGAAATTGCATGGTGGTGCAGCTGGTAGCACTGCTGAAGAGCACAGATTCATATCTTGACTGTCTTTTCAGCATGGAGTTGCATGTTCTCCCCATGCATGGATTCCTCCAGGTAGATTTTATTTACTATTCTATAAATGACTGATTGTGTGTGTTTTAAGTGAATATACATTTGATTTCCTGTTGGGGTAATTAAAATGTTTGATTGTGAATAGTTAGGTAGGTACCGGTAGGTCACCAAACTGTAAAATTTAGGAAAGCAGGGGAGTGAAGAAAAGATCCTGCAAGATAAGAACAGTTTGTGCTCAAATGGAAATAAATATTTCAATCTAAGGCAATAAAATGGATTATTATTTATAGAGATTAAATTCTATATAAAACATTAATTTAAAAAATGTATTTAATCCTTATTTTTTTAATGTGCATCTTAAAAAGTAACTTTTTTGTTTAAAATGTTACCTTTTTGTCAAAGAACAGAACCATGTTTAGACACTCATTTTGTAGAAATACCTGAATAATTGAAACCAAAGCTTTGATAACTCACACCGCAAACATTCGTATTATTTTGTTTCCAGGCCTTTGCTGACACGCCCACTCAAACATATATCATGCTAGCTTGTGTGACTTTTATTGCAGGGTGAGACCTACTTTAGTTTGGAAAACACGATGAGGGCTCGAATATGCTTCACTAATCTTGTCAGTGTGAATATGGCTTCAGGACACAGCTGAAGCTGGATCAGCCGTTTGTGCTCAGAGGCTTGTACCATTGTTTGCTTCACAATGCTTGGCAGTGTGTGCATCATTCAGCGGTGTTGCTGGGAAAATCAGCCTGACTACTGGTAACAATGGCAATACTCACAGCTGATCTGATTGCTGTGCAAGAGCACATGCTTTCATCTGTAATGCAGGAAAAAAGATCATGTAGCTGGAGCTCTTATCTTGAAGATGGATGCTGACAGCTACAGGCTCTGTGAGCATTCCTTCTTATTCCTCCTACCTCTCATGCACATTGCTTTCTCAGCTCGCCTTCATCCAACTGTCTTCCTCTCCTCTTCATTCCTACCTTCTTTCCTATCTCATATTTCTCCCGTTTTCCTGTCCTTGCTTCGTTTCAGACACTTTGTCCATCTTTTCCATCCTCTTACCTCCTCCTCTTTCCACACTTTGCATCGGCCTCATTTCCCCCTTTCTCACCTTTCATCTTAATTCAATGCCTTTCTCTCTTTTTATCACCTTTTTCCTCACACTTTTATCCCCTCGTCCACGGAATTTTTTTTATTACTTTATCAGCCTTCATCGCAGGCTCTAGCCAGCTTTTAGAGCCACATGTAGTCCCTCATTCCCCGATCCTAAAAAGATAGCTGATCCCACTGATGCTATTTTAAGCGTGTCATGCATACTCTCCCTCCTCTTCTCTTCCATGGAGAGCTGGCAACCACAAAGAGAGACATGAAACACGCATTCTTCCCTCACAACCAGTTTTTCTCTTCCCGATTGAGACTTTGAAATCTGTGTAATTAACAGTATTGTCCAGGGATGAGCTAGCCTGGCGGCAGATTGCTCTCCATATGCCGATACTAAATAGATGATTTAATGGCCTTGAAGTTTTGTCTGAGGACTTCGAGAAGCATTTTATAATTTGCGGATTCCTTTTTTTTTTTTTACATTGTATATCTGCGTCATTGACTGCATGAAAAAGGTCAACCTAATTTCTGCTCCATTGTCGTTTCCTTTAACTGATTAGTCTCCAAAGTCCCAGCAAACCACCACAATATCCTCAGACATTAATAGGCATCATCTGCATGAATGGTGAAATTACCCAAAGTGAAAAAGGTCTCTTTATCAAGATGAAGGCATTGTTACATTTAAAAAAAAAGAAGAAGAGAACAGCAGCTTTTTGGGGAGAAAAGAGTTGTGCTTGTTTGATTAAATCCCATTAACATTTGTAAAAAAGACCAAAAATAACTTAATCTCTAACAACAAACTGAAAGAAAGGGAAAATCTGATTTATATCAATTAAAAGTGGGAATTTATACAGGGGTGCACACAATTTTTCTGTCGAGGTTTTCAAGGGAGAACCTGGCTCTGGTGTCTGCACCACATCTCCGTGAGTTTGGTGGGGGGGGGGGGGGGGGGGGGGGGGGGGGGGGGGGATAAGCTGTAGCTGGTGCTGTCGCCAGTGCTGAGCATGTGTGTGCTGCGCGCACGTGTTGCAAGTGTGTATCTACTAGCTTCAGAGGCCATGTGAGCACTTATTCGCTGCGCTGCAACAAGTTTGTCCGATCGTGGGCTGCGCCATCGTGACCGTGAAAACACAGGTTCGCAAAGGCGCATTCGGGCAATAGGTTCTGGTACGCATACATAATATCTGGAGTGCATGTGTACTGGCAGCCCAGTTATGTGCACCCCTTATTATCTATCTTCTCTGACCCTGATAAAAGTTGAGATCCCCCAGAAGGAGCTGGAGGGGAGATGCTGCATCCACAATCTAATCTTAGATAAGCAGCAGAAAAAATAGATAGATGGATACAACAAAATGTTACAGTGAAACAAAATGAGATTTAATCTACTGCTGATATTACTCTGGTAGTCACAGAGCTGAGATGGTTAGTGAGTGCTTTACACTAACCACTGACATGCTGTTGGGTCCAGGATGATGGCTTTATAATGAGATTTGGTCTGGAATAAAAACAGGAATGGTTTAGGGATGGAGTCACTGCCACGTCACTGGGATTTAACATAAAAGGAGTTTTTACTTGGCTGCACCTTTTACAATTATGACTTTACACAGATCAATTTAACAAAAGGAATAAGAAGTAACTCAGGTTGCTGTACTCTTTGTCTTGTTTATTGGTTGTACTCATACATTTTCAAATTGACTATAAGCTTTGTATCTAAAGACTCTCAGATGAATTGCATCGTCTCTAAAGGCAGACAGAAACAGAATGTCACACCTGGAGTACAAAGCAACTCTCAGCATAGAATCAAGGAAAAACATTAAATTTAGTTGAATGAGTTTTTATATGAGTTTAAAGGGAAAAACCATTAACAAACATCTGTAATGCTACATTTTCCAAATGATATTTGATCTTGTCCTGATGATTAGTGGTGTGATGAGGGTTTCTGAGAGTTGCTTTGCGTTGCAGGAACTTGGTCACATTGCAGAGTTTAAATGTTTTACACCTGTGGAGGGACAGTAACTATCAACACATTTGTGCTTATTTTTTTATTCTTATTTTTTTAGGTTTTCTTTTTTTCTGTCAAATATCCGTTTGAACAATCTTTTTCACAAGAACAGACTGAGTAATATCTGTCAGAAGTTTTGTATACCAACATGCTCACAATGGTTTGTAGCTTTTTTTTTCTTTTTTAAAACTTTTTGTCTGTGTGTGTCACATGAACATACATCAAAACAGATGCCCTTTAGTTTGAAACAGTAGATTCTAGGTCTGCTGTGTTTTCCTTTTTGTGGTTGGCAGACTCGTCAAAAGGCAGGAGAAAAATAACAAGGGCTCCAGTCAAGTACTTGGGTTTCACTTACAGGCCTCGACCATCACTTAAGAACAGAGAATCAGTCAGAAACTGGAAATCGGAGCACTATAAAGCAACATAATTGAGCAAACTCTTTTCTTTCTTTCAGTTCATACATCACATTTGTCTCAAGAACAAAAATTTCACATTATTTACTAATTTACATCATCCCTTGTCATTTCAGGCAAAAATAAACATAAGTCATTTCATGCGCTCTGATAGTGAAAACTTTTTAACTTATAATAAACTTTAAGCTTTAAGACAGACACCTTATTTTTGGGTTGTGCATGGAAGGTGATTTATATATTAATTTCTTTATTTTTAAATACTTTATTGTTTGTGTGTCTTTATTACATACATTGTGCAAAAACAGCTGTAGACTACTCTAGAAGGCCACCAGGTATCGTGGTTTTAATCTTTCCAATCTCAGCACATCAGTGTGAACAACTCTGTATTTAAACCATGGCAAAATAAACAATCGCCATATGTTTTATTTAAACAAGCAGAAAAAAAGCAAACACACATGTATCACCTAAAAAGGACGGAAAATAACTAAGATTGCTATATATCAGTTGTCTTTTAGTTGCTGAAAACACACAAAGTTTGGGTTAAATTATAAAAACAACACATTTTGATTTAGTCTCCAGTAAAAGAACAAATGAAATAAAGGTAAACTGCAGTCAGTCTTGTAATATTCTAATTGTGCTTCAGACCAAACCAACCATCTGCATCCCTGATGATGAACACGTTTTAAATACAACCATTTTTTTCCTATGAGCCGGCATTATGCTGAACTGAACGATGTGATATGAAACAAATGAATGTAACTCTATAAATCTGTGAGGTAATTGAGATGAATGACGTCAGAAACGTGAAAGGAGCTGTTCAGGTCCCCTGTCGTGTCACTCGTTCATAATTTGGACTGAACTGATCCAGGTGTGTTTTGGAAAAAACAAAATGCTGCATATTCAGAATCCTCTCTTTTTATTTGTCATAGTGGGGGACATAGGGAAACCATCCTGCTGACAAAGCTGTGGACATTATCCAACTTAAAAGCTGAACTTCTGTATTTTTAACATGTAATCATGATTATTTTGAAATGGGTCTACTAGATAAAGATCCAAAAGGACAAAACCACGTGATAATCAAAACTGTGTGTTGTGCTGTAACAAAGGTTTCACAATAACAGTTTTACATGTCTTATATTTTTGGTTTACACATTGCTCTGGTGCCGGAAAAAAGTGTTTGACCTTGTTACCAATTTAAAGGTGTGAACTGAAGTTAAATAAACATCAAATTGTTGAGTAACGTAACTCAGTGTACTGCACTTTGGCTCATTTTAGTGCTTATCCTGTGATAATATCAGGATATTTTAACATTGATCCATTACCAAATTAGATAATAAATACAAATCAGTTTTTTATTTACTACAAATTTGACATGATTCTCAGCAGTGAGAGCATAAATACATTTATCAATCTGAATATGCTCATCAACACTCTCGGCTGTTTCTAAATCAATATTATTTTATGTATAATTGAGATCATTTTTTAAAGGTCCCATATTATGCACTTTATATCAACTCTGAATCATTTCTTTTACATCTCAATAACATGTAAAAGCTCTGCATTTGTCAAATAGGCCCTGACTTTAAGTGCAGCTGTTGTTTTTCCACCGGTTTGTTCAACCTGCTGAAGCAAATCCTTCATTTCAAAAGGGTGGAGAAGTTAAGGAGTCGAGCCCTATCCATCTTTTCTCTGCGCGTTCGCGAGACATCAGTGGGTCTTCAGGGTCTCAGATGAAGGGAGTAACAAAAGACTTTTGTGCTCGTTGATTCAGAGCATCTGCCGTGCTTTGCTCATAGCTTCACCATGACCGTTTGCTAACGTTTGTGAGGATGAGCGCTCCGTGGTTTTTAAAGGGTGGGCTCAGGTAGCCAAAGGTGCTCATGATTGGCTCTGTCCTCTAGAGAGGAGTGGTCTTTTCCCTTCTTGACATCAGCAGGGAAAAGAATTTGAAACAACCCGTTTCAGCTCAAAACACATTTCCCAAGAATGAGAATAATAAAGTAAAAACTGTGAAAGTATTCTCTCACTTTTGTGTCTCATACACAGTTTTTGGGACTGATGTGACTGTTAAAAGATATTTAGTAAGTGAATTTTGCAGAATATGAGACCTTTAAAAAGGGATCAAGGTGTTATATTTGACCTAAGATGTCCAATAAAGTGCTGATTTGGACTTTACCAGGATTGTAAGCTTCATTAATACAATCATTAAAAACATTTTTAATTTGATTTGTTCAAAACATGATTTTCTCAGCAGCAGTAATATCTGTGAGCCTTTGTTGCTTTAGGATGGTTCTGTCCATGCAGCTTTAGAGAGGGAATTTTTTACTATAGTATCTCTTTTTCAAACCCTAAAATAGTTTCCTTTTCCTCTTAAAAGTGGAGCTTTTACTGACTGAATTACATTTACCTCTGCAGATCTGGGAGACAAATGTGCCGTTTATGACTGCTGTCTCAAAATTTCCTCGACACATCATTTATTTTGCTGAAAATATGTAAGATGTGTTTTTTTTTATCTTTTATTGCTCAGAAAAAAGTCATTAAACAAGACGTGTTGTATAACATTAGCGTCGGACTACAGCATCAGAGTCACAACAAACTGTGTGGATTTAGATGTTCTAGACATAAATTATAATACATTGTTTTGCTTGGATATGATTGATGGTGTTTATTTACATTTAATATGCAGTCTGGATTAACTGATTTCAGCCTCAACAATAAATTAAAGTGAAAATGTAGTTTTGCAGCAGTGTAGAAAAATAAGTCATATTTCTCATATTTGACATGAGGAGAATGGTTACTTTGTGTCTCTACGGCAACCGTTTCATGTATTTTTGTGGTCAACCATTGCAAATAAATGGGTCTCAATAAATCCAGCTGTCTGTGGGTTCATCTAACAGGGAATAGATTTTATTGGCATTAAAGGGGCTTTTATTATTATGCATGAAATCATAGGCCTTTTGATAAAAAAATAACTATGATAAAACATCTGATTTATTCTTTCTATAAACATAATATTTTAAATAAATTATGTATTTTATGCATAATGTCTTTCTTAATAGTGCTTTTATTTAGCTAAAAAAGACAGCAAAAGCTTTAATTTAAAAAAAAAAAAAAAAAAAAAAACTAAAAACATCCATTTTACACTATATTGGCAACACAAAGTACTGTGCAAAAATTTTAAATCACCCCACTTGAAAACATTTTTTTTAAAGTTTTGCTTCCCAGGAGGAAAACTGACATTATTATTTTTGAATGAATCAGGATTTCCTTGGACTTTGATTCATTTTTCTACTTGTTGTTTTTCTTTGAATCTCACCACAACAGCATGTTTTGTGCAAAGTGTGTTTAAAACAAATGAATAAGTGTCAGTTCAAAAGAGGAAAAATAAATAAATCTACACAGTTAAAACACCAGAGTAAATTCAACTCTAGAAGAGTAAAATAAACTCTTTTTAGACTCTAAAAAGAGTTAATTTTACTCTGGTGTTTTTACTGTGTACGTATATAAACAGTAATCACCTTTTTTGTGCCAAATAGCTTCTTATTTGAATATTCTGTTCTGTTACAATGCTGGATTATGGATGATCCACACGTCAAAGTTATGCAGCTTCAATATTATCTGTGTGAAAATGGTCACAAACTGGAAGAAAACGATTGAAAAACAACCAAAATTCAAAGAAACGTTTAAATAATTTTCAAAAAGACTGAACACAGAATGATAAAGGATATCAGACTTATTGCAACATAAACAGAACGATAAGAGGGATGACTTTAGACTTTTGAACAGTAATATATTTGAAAGTAAAGATAGAAATGTATTTGCTATCTTAAATAAAATAGATTACTTGCACACTGTTTCATACTCTAATCAGATGTATTTGGGTTAATGCTTGTTTTCATTGCACATAAAATGCCTGTTTTTAAGATTTAGCAGGTAGAATCTGTTTGGATTAGGAGATGTTTGTCCATTCAGGTCATTATTATCCAAAGTGCTCAAATCTAAAGCAAGCAACAGAAAAGTGCAGATTTCTTATTTGTATTACAAAGTGTAAAATGTTATCTGATCATTCTCCTCTCTGTCCTTTCTAAATTTCTGGCTTGCTTTAAAATAATGAATCTATATAAATGTATGCTTTCATTAGAAAATGATGCCACTACAACATTTAACCAAATAAATTAAAAAACTTAATTTTGCAACAGCCTTTAGAAATGTTCTTATTATTAAAAAAAAGAATGCCATAATTTCACCATAATTAGGTGTTTATGTTCTTTTTTCAGTTAAAATATTTTAATTTGAACCTTGAAATAATTTGCAGAGAACTCTGGCAGTAATTAATTTAGCTGCAAACACATCAAATAGGTAATCAGTCTTCAGAGGAAATGAAATAGCTTTAGTGAGCTGCAGCCTGCAAAACATTCCTTTGACTAACAGAACCAGGACAATAAGATTCAACACATGAGTGATGGCTAATTTACAATGAATGCATGAACTGCTTGTCTTTGTCTGAATCCCATGCACTTCATTAGTAACTGAACTACATACATCAGCTCCATCACCAGAACTATCATCAATAACTATTGATCAATTTGTCAAGTCAGTTTTATAAGCCTCCTACTGTGATGGCAGATTTGGGGAAAAAAACAGAAAAGTTGTCTCATTCTGTCTGTATTGTTGTCACATTGTTTATGGCTTTAATCATCTCATGTCTGATCATATGGAAGTGAATGTGTGTTGTCTTTATGTGAAAATGGCAACAAAAAGAGAATTTAGATGAACAAAATGTGTCTTTTTGTGCTTAAACGTTTCTTTTTTCTTTATAAAATTCTTATATTTCTCTCATGTTTTCTTCTCTCCCTTGCACTTCTGCATCTAGTTGCTCTATGTCTAGGCAACATGGGGGAAAAAAACCTCAAAGCAGTGTGATGCTGTTTGACACTACTGGGGCAGGTTTGCAACCTAACATTTCCAGAGAAGGGAATTAATTGAGATGCTGATGAAACTGTGCCTCCTTCCGCCTTAAAAGTCTCCAAATGTTTCCTCAAAGTAAAGCAATCAACCCAGCTGCTTACGCCGCCGTGGCAGCTGAGATCTCTTGGTGTATTTATGGTGAGAGCGCCGGTGGAACTGCATGAATTATTGATGAGTCCCGATGCAGATTTATCTGTGACCTCCAGGCCACCTGGGTGCAAACACACGCACACACATTATCGCACATTCACACGCTAAACCAGTGTTTATCTTTGTTAGGCTAGAAACGTAGCTCGTTTGATTGCTTTTTCTATTTTTCGTCGCTGAAGTGATGGCAGATTACAGCAATCCGTCAGCCGTCAGTAACAGCAGGTGTAACCACTCACAGGCCTACAGTTGGTTGAGTGGTTAGCCCACTTGTATTGGTCCAATGTGATAAATTATTCAAAGCACTGACGCATTCAGCAAGTAACAGCACATACCTACAGTACATAGTAGGCCTAAACTACACATACACACAGAATGTACAAACTACTGTTGTGAATAGGAGAACAGTCTGGTTTTTTATGGTTATTTCTAGTTCCTGTGGGAGACTCACAACATCCTCACACAAAGTTTCTCCCGAAATCTTGGTTTTGTTGAAAAAGTTCACGATCAAAAATACCATGTAAACTAATCCTTGGCCTCGTGTTTACTCTCTCCATGCTTCCTAAGCTCAAAGGCGGTATTTCCTCAGCAGGTCGGCCTGCCACATGTACTTCCTCTCAGGAAACCTCTCTGGGATCTTGATCTTGCGGAAGTCTTGAATGCACTTTTCCAGCTCCTCCTCGACAGTTAGCTTCTCCTTTGCAGGTCTTTTCTTGCTGCTGGTGTCTCGGGAGCTGGCTGTGAGTGTGCGCAGTAAGTCGCTCTTCCGTCGCTGATCAGACTGCTGAAGCATGGTGACGGGGCCTTTCTTCAACGGCCTGTCCAGGGTTTGGACCTTAGCATGAGGGTGTGACTGGCGATTGACCGGACCACAGATGACTGTTCCCTGGGGAGAGCTGGCCTCCGACTGGCTCTCCGAGCTGGAGGTGGAGAGCTCATTGAAGGAGGTGCCGCTCTCGCCTTCTCCATCACCCTTGTGGTGCTTGCAGCAGCAGTCACATGGAGGAGAGGACCAGCGTGATGGGCCACCTGGGGAGAGAGACAAACAGGAATGGAGCTAATATTAGATTCCATGCAGAGCTTCCTTTTCTTTCAACTTTTTACTTCTTTCTAGACCAATCATCATGAAGGGGAAAAACTTGACAACAGCACAAAGAGAGCCACAAATTACCCAGTCAGGAGAAGAAAGGCAAAGCAGGAAGCACTAAAGAAGACAAAGATGAAAAGTCAACCATTGCCAAATGGCTATCACCTAGAACAAAGTAACATGGCATCAGGAACAACTGGCCTGCCTCCAAACTATCATAAACATGAACTGGGTGGCTGGATGACAAGCCTGGATTGTTCTCAGTACTACCCTCATACATCCATCTGTCACATGTAAGAAGTGGGATAGCTGAATCCTTTTGAAAACAGACAATGAAAATTCTAAAACACATTCTGCACACATGTAGAGGTACACACTGAAGGTGATGTATGGAAGGAATAAATGTCATTACTCTTCCCTCAGGTGTTAAAGTGAGTACCTCTTTGGTTATTCTTTGATATCGATGGGACTCCAATATTTATTGTCCAAAAGCCTTCCTGTTTTAAAATGTTTTATGAATCTTTATAAATAGCTTCAAATAACCTTGGCAGTATATTACGAATGTCCATTGGAGTCATGAGTTAAAGGCATACTATGCAGTTTTTGCTTGTTTTTAGCACCCCCTAGTTTCCGTTTTAAATCACTCATCATCACTCATTCAGAGAACACAGCTGTGTTCATGCAGGGAGAGATCGAATAAAATGCAGGAATTATGCGCTAAAAAAACTCAGGTGCTAGCATATCGGCTAGCCACATTGGGTTAGCCTAACGCAATGTGGAGATACGTGACTTTGTGAGACTTCAGGGGCACCGGACCATAGAGTCAGATGTTGCAAACGCGGTATTCTGGACACAAGCAGCAGATGGGGCTGAGTGACTTTTCATTAACCCTGTAGAGAGTCATATTAGCACAGACTGGCTAAAGAGAAATGATTTAAAAATATGAAAAAGTTACATAGTGTCCCTTTAAAGCCATTTAAATGCCAAACCATGCCAAACAACATTAGTTACAAAAATTCAACTTTCATTGCAAATATGTTGAAATTTAAAAAACCATATCCTACAGTTCTGCACTGTTCAAATTGCGCAAATAAGAAATCTTTCTTTCTGTACTTTTGCCATAATCACCGGCAACCATTAAAATGCTGCTGATGCCATTAAAAGCATCTCTGTAGATTCAAGTACATGCATATGTATAATGTTTATATTTAATGCCTGATTAACCACCACCCGCCTCTCCCACTACAATTACTGTCAGCCTTGCTCTATGTCTAATAGACATTGCAGTGGTCTAGTTTTTGTATGTTATGTGCTTTGAGCCATTTGCTCATTAGGGATTTGAATTTAAGTTTAAATTTATTTTGATTTTTAAAGTTTTTCTAAAACTGAGGTTCCTGTTAAAATCCTGTCCTGAACTCATTCCAGTCAAAGTGCTTTTTTTTCATCCTCTAAACCACTATCTTTGCACTTATCTGAATAGAAGTAACAAAGGTGGATTTTAACGTCTAAACTTTAGCTTCTATATAAGTTTTCACCTGCCTTTAAGCTCAAACTGATCAACAAGTGAAGAAATAGTGCCTCTACCCAGCAGCTGCGGTCTGGGCCAGTAATGAGACTAAACCGTGAACCACAGTTACCACCAGGAGGAAGCCTTTTTATGCTCTTTGTGAGCGCAGTGAAAGATTCAGGAACTAGTTCAGCTCCACACCTCTAAATGCAGGAAGCAGCCATTTATTTTTCATGCTAACCTCTTGAATAATTGAGGGGGTATCTGTTGCTGATGGACTCCTCTCTGTTTAGCGAGGAGAGATCAAAACCCTTGAGGCAAATACTCAAGTCCCACCCTAACCTCTGCTTGTAAGCGATGTGCCTCTCCACGTCTACGTTTCCACACATTCGCGTTCTGACAGGTTCAGGTTTCCGTGCATCTTCCATTCATTCATTTCATATCATTATGAGCATGTTTTAGTTCACTTCTGAGCATTTCACTTCCAACAAGGCTACAATGCAGCTTAAAATATGACAGTCTGTTTTTAATTTTCTTCATCCTTAGCAGCGTGTTGGGCTTATTTAGAGAGCGACGGCACAATAGACTAATATTTGCTCCCTACAGTGCTGCTCATAAACAGCCACCGCACATCATAACTAAATTCATGTGAATATAAATAGAAGATGTGTTTTGTAGACAGCTTGACGCTGACTTCAAATCCCATGCGCACACATTCACTTGCACACTGCTGCTTTCTGTATTTGAAGAAAACCTCAGCCATCAAAGCATCTGACAGAAATGGAACGCAACCCCCTTTTTCATCCATACCAGCTCCGGATTGCTTTAATTACCCCTGGCATTTACACTTCTCAGCTTCTGCACACAAACACACACCAGTGCACACATAACAGCGAGAGCTGTGGTTCCCAGCCTGGGGTCTGGGGCCCCCTGTCAGGGGCACAAACTTTAACTGCTTCAAGGTCACAAGGCTGTCAAAATAAGATTTGGAAATGCTAAATAAGTTATCATATTTGAAGGATTTTTCAAAGTGTGACACTAGTGTTGCATGTATTTTAGTCATAGGAAGCATTTTATGGAAATGTTCGGATGATAAAGATTATTAAATGCATTCTTTAAAAAAAAAAAAAAAAAAAAGCTTAATCCAGAGCTGTGAAAGGTGAAGCCATAATATTTTTCTCACAAGTGCTGCCATGTTGTATTTTTGGAACCAGAGTCTGTAAACTCAGGATGAAAGTCCCACCTAATCTCTCACACACGATCATGGTGATTTATTTTATAAACATGAAATAACTAATTACAGCTCAACGTTTTAAAAAAAGTGAACACTTTAAGCAGCAAGGGGAAAACTACATGAAAGGACGGAAGTCTGGAAGAAAACAACCTGGGGCGTTTTATTTATTTATTTTATCAGGAAACGTCCCATTCATTTACGTGAAGGAGGCTGGACTTAAAGCTTCTACCAGAATCAGCCACTAGGGGGCAATTGTCCACATTCCAGTTGGATTTAGCAAATAAGAATGTATATAGTAGATCCAACAAGCCAATTAGAAGCTGTGGAAGAAAACGTTGAAAACGACAGAGGTAAAACTTATAGGATACAGGATTTAATAACTGTGACAGTGCCTTCTTCAAGCCTTTGATTAGGAACACATGAGTAAATTTGCATTGCTCTAAAGGAATAGTGACTCCTCTGATTGATGACACGCAGACTCATAACTAGTGGTTTGAAAAATGGCCCAGTCTCAGGAGAATCAGCTTGAAGACAATCTGCCTGTCCACACTGAATTAATACAGAGGCAAACACTGCTATAACAAATGTCTCAAGGATACTTGTCCTATGTGGGGGGGTGTGGAGCCTTGTGACTGCACATTTGATATATGATTTCCTGATTAAAGTTTGGCATTCAGTAATTATATCCACCTCCTTTTAGTTCTTCATCCTGTGAGTCCTGACAGTGATGCGCTGCCTTAATTTACAGGTAGCTGTTATCCTTGACAACATCAAGAAGGACCGAAAGAACGAATCAGATTTGTTCATTTGACCCTTTCCTATAAACCCTCTGCTTTAAGGGAGATGCAGTGCAAAATAAATAGAAAGAAAAGGCTTGCAAGGAATTTGAAATCAAAGTGTTGACAAATGAGATCTGTAAAATAAGTGAGTAGTGTCTCCTTAATATTCACTGTGATACTGTAATTATGTTCCCACAAGGGGTATGCAGTGTTGATGAGTCAAAACGCGCTGAATAATAGTAGTGAAACCTTGCTTCTTGCTAAATGAAGTGAATAGAAAAACAATAACTGTGTGGAACAGCATTTTCTCATTTGTATTTATACTGTGTTGTTATAATGCCATGCTAATGGAGGTGAGAATGAAGCTGATGTTTGGTTTTTCTCTCTTTTCCTTTTCTGTACAGTATAAGCGGTAGATGTTGTCACTGCTGCTTTTTCATCCCTCAGCTCGCTTATGTAAGACACATTTTTTTCATTAAAGCATAAAATGGCCTTCTGTACTTATAAAGCACCAAAAGAAGGGGATCAATATTCAAAATGTTTGGCTAAGTTTATGGATTATTGTCAAAAATAACCGCAAAATATGAACATACAACAAATAGTTGATTGTTTTTCACAGCCTGCCTTAAGGTCAACAACACACATTTGGTTCAGACTCATAAGCTGAGACACCATTTGTCCACTGCATGCAGAACTTCACAATTTAAACTGAAAAAAGTGCCTTTAATAAAGGTCAAGGTCTCACGGTTTGAAAGCTACACAGACTATCAGATTTTAATTAAACTGGAGTGAAATAAAGCATTTGATCCCACCAGGAGGACGGCTTTGAACCGTTTTGCTTGTTTGTTTAAATGTGAGGCCATTTAAACTGTAGCAAGTCTTTGCTTTTTGTCTGGGTGTTATTCACACTGAGGTGGTGGCAAAGTGCAGACTGGGATTTCAAAAGATGATTGACTTGATGTACCGAAAGCTGCAATTTATGAAAAATAACATTACAGTGTTTTGATCATAGTTACTTGGAAAAGTTGCGCAGAGGAAATTACTTTGTCCTTGATTGCATAAATCTTCTGAATCATCTTCTGTTGCTTATCCAGGACCAGGTCATGGGAGCAGCACCCTAAGCAGAGACCCCACACCTCCATCTCCTCCATTCCCTCCACTGACTCATCAGACAAAGTCCAAAGTATTCCCAGGGTCTGCCCCAAGATCTCCTCCTTGTGGGACATGTCTAAAACAAATGACAGAAACCCTTGAAATCACCTCTCTGTTTTATTTGATGTGTACCTTTTTCAGCTTTTCACACTCTGACGATAGACAGGTTATATATTTGAAGCTTCTACCTCATAAATAACCTTGCGAAAGCCATATCCTTAAAACATGCTGTCCCTGACTTTGTCATAACATGCAGATTACATTTATAGTGCCATTTTGTTTGGCCCTTTCTGCTTTAGGTCAAGTATACGTGTTGCTCTGCTCTAAAATGTGAGAATAAGGTCACGCTTGCCCTCGAGGCTGAGTGCATGTTTGTGTGGGTGTCTGTTTAATCACAGACAGAAATACATGCGTGTCCATGCAGCCATGGAATATGCCAGAGCCTTGAGTGGGTCAGGTTGTGTGTTTCACTGAAGCCCTCATTAAATAATCACTTATATGTAGTACTGGGTTGTGCAGAAAGAGGAATTCTGGTGTCAGCTGCTGTTTGTGTTCATGACATGAGACCCAACATGTGAGCGTGTGAGACGTATTATACTGTATGGGCAGCGTTTGATTCATGCACTCTCGTGTTGGGCTGTTCTCAGGCAGGGGGGCCAAAGGTCTGACTGAAGCCTAATGACTGTCACATGCTATTACACACAAACACAAACACACTGCGCCTCCTGACAGCTGCTCCAGGCTCTGATGTATTGATCTCAGCAGGAACCTCCACAACTTGTGTCAGGTCTGGTCAGTGAAGTTAATTCACATCGTGCCCACAAGTAAACACAAAAAAAGGCTAAAGCACACGCACACAGACAAAGATACATTTTCATGTTTTTTTATTTTCTATACTTAGCAATTGTTCAAAGGCAGGGGCGGCTCTAGGGGGGTCCAGGGTGGGCCAGTGCCACCCTGGCAGCAAGCTTGGACCCCCCTGTGACCCTCCTTGTAAGTGCAGAGTCTCAGGCATTAGAGACAAATACTGCGTCATGTTGTCACTGAAACGGATAACCAAGAGATCAAAGTATTTTTGCAAAGTTGTTTTATTTTGAAACTTATTGAATTTATTGTATTGTAACTAAATTTATTTTCCTATATTGATGTAATTATGCACTAAAATTCAAAATACATAATAAGACGTAATAAGAACATGAAGATGAAATCAGAGAAGAGAGAAGCAGAAGCCGATAGGTTGAGGAAAATGTGCAACAAGTTTGTTTGCATTTAAAGCCGTGAATGCATTTAGACAACCAGTAGGAGAATCATCCATCATCATTGTTCAAAGAATAAAATACCCAACACTCATTTTATTTATAGGACTCCCCTCAACGCTGCTGAGTTATGCACAATGCCCAGTTGTGGCTTTAAAAGCACACAAAGCTCTGAT
This sequence comes from Callopanchax toddi, assembly GCA_006937965.1. Lineage (NCBI taxonomy): Eukaryota > Metazoa > Chordata > Actinopteri > Cyprinodontiformes > Nothobranchiidae > Callopanchax > Callopanchax toddi. Next base: position 2,775,325 of record SSNR01000015.1, read on the forward strand.
CTGGTTGGATCAACATGTGTGATGTGAACAAATGAACCATAAAGGGTTGGGTGGGGTAGTGCAGAACTTTGATCAACAAAGTTCTAAAGACTTTTGACTGAGTTGTATGATTTTTAGACTTTAGAGGTTGTGTCTTATTTTATATATTTGAACACAGGAAGTATTTCTGCCAATTTTCACTTCTCCCATGATCCTCCTGCCATGCTGCCTCTCTCTGCTCTGCCTGTATTGATAGGTTGGCACATTAGTGACTGTGTATGGATGATTGCCCTCTGATTGATTTCTGTCATACAGCCTTTCTGCACTAGAAAGCTGCTCAACGGAGATAAATGATCTTGGCCAAACAAAATCTTCACTTCACAGTCTTCTCCTGTGTTCTGTCTCGACTTCATCTCTGCTTTTGAGACACCTCCTCAATTAATCCCAGGAGATTAGAGTGCATGACTCTCTTTAACTCTCAAACTTATATCCTGTAACTATAAGTAAAAGCAAAGCTGAAGAAAGAGAAAGACATTTCTTCTTTGAACATCATCTGTAGCGCTGTAAAGAATCAATCAGAGGAGAGGTAGAATGATTCTCTGGCTCTACTGTGTGTGGATGTCTGGGAGTATGGGTCTATTTTCTAGTTCAGGATCTGTATCACAGTAATAAAATGGATTTTAATTTAGTTCAGAAGCACACACAAACACATTCTTTTACTCTGTTGAGAAGATCCCACAGGCAATGTCTCAGCCTCGTCTATTTACTCCCTTTTTTCCTCCTATAAAAACTAAACATGACTTATTTAACGATTCTCTATTAAAGACACGGCCTAATTGTTGCATAAGAAAAAAAATGCACGATTTATACTCTGTAATTTGAACACATGTAAACGTTTTTCAAATCAAAGGATGCATGTACTGTATATATTAAGAATAATGAGCGAGTTCCACAGAGTGCCATATATATATTTTCCCTTCATGCATCACTTCATAGAGAGGTCATTAGAACATCAATAAAATTTGGCAGTGATTCAGCATCTTTCCCACAAGGACACACTTCAGCGTGACAGATGCTGGTCAAGTCAGGAGGGTGAACCTGCAGGAGCCCGTTTTACATCTCTGCTGTCTGGTGTTTAGCTCTGAGTAGATAAGCTCGGTTGGTCGGATATTGATTAAACTGTCCATGCTCCTGGAATGGAGTTCTGGGCAAAGATGTCAGCTCTCAAATGAAAACGCACCTCATTCATGATGCAGAGGCTGTTTTTTTTTCCTAAGCAGATTCTTAGTGCAATATTTGCAAGGTTGGCATAATTGATAACAAGAATGAGGAATGGCTCCACCCCCACTCTTTCCCTCGCCTATCTTTCGTGTAATGCAGAATTATTGGTTTCTTACGAGGTAGAGTGAAATGATTCGTTTGAGGGTTTTTTGCTTTGTAAACCACCTACTTCTTTAATGCCAGTAAGTTCCATTAAAGTTGCACATTTTCTCTCCCCTTTTCATGCCCTTCATTTGTACCTGAAAATCTTCTGCTCTCTCGCGTGAGAACATTTAAACTCCCACAGAAATTAGGAAAACGTTTGAGAATTGGCAGTGTTTGTACTGTATAATTCAGCATAAATCACAGAAATACATTTTCATATTATTTCTTTTAGATCACAAGAGTTGCTCTGGTAAGAACATCTTGTCGGTGTCAAACTAAAGAGAAGAGGCAAAGAAGAAGAAATCACACAAAAATATAATACAATTGGGGAAATTCTACTAATTGTGGTGGTTCTGCATAGCTGCAACATGAGGAAAATTTATCAACAGCTCTGCTACTTTTTACACAATCACCAAAATTAATTTAACTGGGATTTGAATAGATTAAAAGTTTCACAGCAGTGCTGAGTAGGCACATTAAGTCTTCCCCCTTCAAAAGCATGATTACTAATCAATCCTCCTCTCCAAATGTTCAAAGGATTTAGGATTTAGAAATGTTTGTGACTGACATCAGCATCTCTCAGCGTTTATTAAGAATCTTTGCTCAAATTAGCAAATGATCATCTTCAGACATTCCTGCTTGTGTTTAGATCAGAGTGCAAATCAAAGATTGCTTCTAATTTGATTTTCAACTTACTGATCATCAAATTACTGTAGAATCTATGATTCTTGCTTTAAACAAAAAGAGTCACATGCTCAAAATGTCATTTTATATGATGTTATCAGTGCATGTTATAGATTGGCTATTTTATAAGCGTAATTTATCAAAAAAGTCTGGAAACATTTCTTCCATCAATCATTTCTCCTCTCTAATAAATGAATTGCTGTTATATTTTATATACTTGGAATGCCTGAGTGGTCACCCTTACAATGAGCTAGAGAATGTAAGGATTGTGCATCCATAGAAAGAACAATACAGTTAAATGTATGGGCAGTTCCCCAAAAGAATGTCTAATTAAGTTGCTTAGTGGATTGGATGTTTTCACATTTCAACAGTAATAAGGGAAAAACAACATGGCTGCAATAAAATAAAATAAAATGAAAATAATATTAAAGAAAAAAAGAATGGAACCAGTGACAAAGGGCAGCCCTGGCTGAACTTTTACAGGGAACAGGTCTGACTTTACTCAGAACTTGCCGGAGGGATAATATCTCTAGAACATGTTGGAGACTCACCAGAGGAGCTGATGGAATTAGGTGGGAGGGGACAGTCTGGGCTTCTCTGCTGAGGATGCTGCACCCCCACGACCCCGACCTGGATAAGTGGAAGACAATGACAGGCGAGGCAAAGCCAGGCGAGGTCATCTACTGCCCTCATTTAGAGATGTCATCCAAACCTCTAGAAGAAACTTTAAGAAATACAAAGCCTAGAGGGTGAAGGGTCTTCTTGGCATGCCCACTTCATGATCCATCTTAGACTTCACCAGTCTCAAGAAGTTTGGTCCCTGGAACTGGGACACCACTATACACCACCACTCTTTTCAGAACATTCTCCAGAGGAGACTAGGCTTGTGCGTATAGCACAAAGTCAACAAAGTTACTGGACTCATGAAAAGAACTGTCAACATAGTGCGAGTTATGCACCTGTGACTTGAACACACTGTGGATTCTGGCACAGTTTGGGGGATGCTACGCTCACATTTAGCGGTGTTGCTCATTCCACAGGTGCACAATCTTTACCATTTCTAGCTTGTTAAGGTGACTAATCAGGCTTTCCAAAAACATAAAATGCAACTCCAGTTGGTATTATAAAAGGGGATAAAGTATTGGCTGAAATAATGTTTTCACATTTTTTTGAGGAGATGATTTGTGAATGGGATCACCAGATTCTTATCTTTGACCTAAACATGTTGAGCTCTTAGTCGTTTGTGCACACAGCACATTTGAACACTCAAAGTTGTAAAACAAATGTGAGAAAAGGCTAAAATCTTCTCCCATAGAAAATGCAAGAAGACCTCTTTAATAATGCATTACATCATGATGGTACAGAAAGGGCTGAAATGAGCTGCTGGAACCACAGAAGTGATGCAAATGGAAAGACAATTAACATTTTTACTGTGCTGCATGCACGGATGTCCTGGCTGCATATTAAGAATTGTTTTTGCTGCAATTTTTTCTGTTGCTGTCTAAGTTTTGACAAAGCTGTTTCTATTTTTGCTCCCGATTTGTGTTTAAATAGATGTGTATACACACAAGTTCATGCATAATGAAACTACCAGAAAAACACATAATTTATGTGGTTTTCTCCTTTTGAATCTGCAGCCATTACACTATAGTGATGATATCACCCTGGTAACCAAGAAGGCTGCTCTCATTGAAATAAATTACTGTATATCAGCAATACTAATACTTTTCACAGTCCTGGTACTTTGCATAGCTCCAATGCAAACTGTTGAAATGATGCAATGAAATGATGCTCATTTAACTTATTTCTGCAAACCCCTGCAAGATAAAAGCACATCTTTGAGTTGCATCATTGACACAAAGAATAAAAATGCAGCTCAGAACCGGAAAAAGGGTACATTCAGTTCCCCGCATTCCTAGTGATGGCAAGCATTCACATGTGAATGTGATTGTAAGGTCCCGTTTCGGCTTCTGTAACACAGGTGATAAATAGAAGGCTCAGAAAAAAATGAAATGGGTTTTGAAAGCTAAAGGCATCTGAGTGACCAGCTTAAAGCAGCAGAAAATGCTGGCACCTTGCAGAAGGCAGAAAATGGGAGCAGACACAGTGATGTGCTGTGTTAACAAAAAATAAAATGACTAATTTAAAGTAAACACTCTGCAGACTAAGTGTCAAGTGTTAGAAGTTTGTGACAGGCAAAGAAAAGGTCTCAAACATTATTCCAGATGTGACTCCAATGATTATTTAAATGAAGCTGAAATCAAACCTGGATCTACATTGGAAAATTTATTTCTGCAGCCGGTTGCTGTAATGTGAAAAAATTTGCACACATCTGCAGCTAAGGACCGTCCATTACACATTTGTGGAAATACAGCTGCATTTTGTGAATTAATGAGAACTGATTTGATTATTTATCTCCAGATGATTTCCAAACAAGTACTATCACAGCTCGGAGTACTCACAGGTCTACTACCTATGTTACTTTGTCCTGTATAGTTTCTATACCGTACATCGGTTACATTGTTCCTGCAACACACAAGTTGGAAATAGTACTTTCTAAGTAATTTTTTGTGTAGATTAGTTGACTTTTTTTGTCTGTCTGCAGAAAACCAGAAAATATATTTAAAGAAAATAAAAGTACATATTCTTGTGGTTTAAATTTTTACCCTTGGCATCATGACATCATTATAGCTCATTTCCTTCATGGTCACTTAACTAAATGCATTAGATTAGTAACATTTAAAGGAAGCAGTGAAGGAGCTTCACCTTCTAGGCCTGATTTACTTAATATACTTTGCATATGAACAGTCTGAATTTAAATATTTGTATATGTAGTTCTGAAATTTGTGACATCACTCAAAGGGGACTGAAGAAAGTATCCAGCCAGAGCAATAGTCAGATTAGGAGAGACACTGCTGCTGAATGTTAACCATTTGTTTAGTTTATGATTTGACAAATGGTCTCATACAAAAGGGTAGAGGTTTACAAAAACAGTAAAACAGTGTTTTCATGATCAGTATGACTTTTTGAGGCAAGAGTTGTTTTAAATACCCTGAAGCTGGAGGTTAGTTTGTCACGTTCAGCTGCAGTGTCTCTCCTGATCTAATTAGAGGATTTCTTCTGGTTTCCAGAGTCTCTGATCCCTCTAAGTGATGTCACCAGCGGGTTTGGTCTTTACTGTAGATAAATAACTGAGATAATGGCATTTCAAAATGACAAAAAATATGATGGACTCTGTGATGGACTGGCGGCCTGTTCAGGATAAACTCCTAAATGTTGCCCAATAAACTCATGAGAGACACCAGCTCCCACAAGGAAAACGGATTGATGGAGGGAATTTTCTAGTTGCTGAAATACCCAGGACCTAAAAATATCTGTAGATGTCAGATGTCATGAAGACTGACCTGAAAAAATGTTCTATAATTAGAAAGATGGGTTTGAAAATAGTCTCATTCATTTGCATATTTTAATAAATATTTTTCTTGTAGAAGCTCACTGCTGACTACAGCTGTTATTGTTTATTGTAGCTCTCAGGAGGCTGGACTCTATGATGCAGGAACATCCCAGGACACTGATTGTTTCTCAAAGGCAATGAAAATAAGATGTAGAGTAAATGAAGTAAAACACTGTGTAAGTTGAAACGTAACAGAGAATGTTGAAAATGTTTTAGACCACAGTTTGATGAAGCTCTGTTTTATTAATCAGAGAGGTCAAGATATATCATCAATCAGCAAGATCCACACAGAAAATGTGTTCTTTTTACTTATTTCTAAAAAAATATCCTTGTAAAATTGAAACAAATTCTAGAAAAAAACCCAACATCCAAACCCAGAAGCTGCATGTGGTGCTAACACTGCCACAAAGGTACACCAAAAAAAGGAACAAAAGCATGGACATTGTTGACATTTCTCAGGCACTACGTATCCAGTAAGGGACATGGCTCCATTCTTTGTCCACAACACCATTTTTAAAGCTGTCCCACCAAGTGCTGGTTCTTTCTGTTATAAACCAAAGTGTCCTCCTGGTTTCCCCAACTAGTGAACTGAAAACAGCAAGGTGATTTTTCATCAACCTTGTCTACCAAGTACCAGTGTACAAACTTTTGCTTTAGTTGAACCATGGACGTAGATTTGGCATGAACGGAGGTGACAAGTCCCCACCAACACCCAGCAATCACTGAATTTGACTACTAATAATTTGATTTAAGGGTGCAGAAATAGCACTGCATCCCCACCAATAATACGTGCAGCCCAGCGGACCAGGTGCTGTGGGCAGACGTTCCTGTGTCCAGGGCAAGGAGGCGTACGTGTCTGGATCGACCGGCGTGAGGCCTGAGCTGATGGCACCTGCTCTGGGTCTGGATGTGGACTGAACTGGACTGGTCATTGGGCATTTTCCCATTGATGGTACCTTTGGGCCAGTCCAGACTGGGACCAGCATTACAGGACTTATCACTTTTAAATTTTGCATTTCTTGTCTACGGAAGGGTGGTGTTCTTAGATCGTTTTTACTCAGAAAACTTTTAAAGAAACTGTTGCATGTTTGAAAAACGATGTTATCACGTAACTGGAGCCTAAAAATACATCAAACTATTTTCTGCACTGCTTAGAACCAGAAAACACATTGTTCACTTTCAAATATCGTCCGTGTCATACTTTTATTATTATGTGAATATGTGAATAGTAATTATAGTGAATATGTCAAGTGTTTGACCAGCAAACACTGAGTCCGTCTGTGGTTTACATGTGGGCGAGGTGACCCTGTGCAGCAGTGAAATGTCATAAACAATCACTGCAGCAAACAATCACATAGAATTCACCTAAAACCAACTATGAAATGAAAAGCCAGCAAATTGTATGAATTCCTTACTCTGATTTTATCCTATTCTATGAGAATTCATGAGGCAAAGAGTAGTAGTGAAAAGGGACTGAAGCCCCCAAGTAGAGAACAGCCTTCTGCCTCAAATGATTATTTTTCTTTATAGAGATGACAAATTAGGAGAGGAAGCAGACACAATGAGCTCTGGGGCGATTTGCTCTGAAGCCAATAAGAATAATTTTCAATTAAGCATTTAGGCAGAGCTTCACACGTTGTTATGAATGTCCCTCTTTTCAGCTGTCTCTCTACGCAAAGGGTCACCAGAGAGCACGTTTTTGAGAGTTTAACATCTTATACCCCATGAACTCCCTGGAAGCAAAACACTACACGAAGCTCAGAGTTGTTTTTCTCTCTTTCCAGTCCACTCCAATCATCTGTTCCATGTTGAGAGCCTCGTTCTGGAGGACTGCCAGTAAACGGCTCATTGTTGTGGTCCCATTTCACCTGGAGTATTCTCAGCAGGGAGGATTTCTAGACCAAACACTGTTGGTGAACCAAAAGGAATTGGGTTTTTCCCTGCAGAAGTGACTTCCTTTAGCATAAACTACAGTAAATCGCTACAAATATATGTACTCGTCTACTCTCCAGGTTTTTCCTTCAGGGCCCTTGATACGTTTTCTCTTCTGATGCTCAAAAACAAGTATTTTGTTGCAAGCGGAAGCCACTTTGTCTTAGGTAACCACTGGATCTCCCATAGTGCCACTCATGATAAAACAAACTGGAGAGAGAATCAAAAAACCAACCAGCTCTCATCATAACCAGATGTGTTGGTGTTAGCTCGCCTGTCAAGAGTGTCTGTCAGTTTGCTTACATTTTTGTGAACAAATAAATGTACAGCAATATTTCAAACATTATCCCAATATTTAGGCCAAATCTGGTGGCGCTAACATCCACGAGGACAGTGACAAAACTGAGCTGCTGGTCACCATCGTTGGCAGTTCAAAGGCTTACAGGCAAACACTCTGAGACAGAGCTGGAACCGGAGCTGTTTGGGAGAAGCACACGCTCTGGACACTTTCCCAGGGGCCTCATTAGGGACTATGTATGACGGGTATGTGGAGGGAAGTAGGACACAGCAACCAAACACACAGAGACAGCACAAAATCACACCTCTTTTCTCCCATGCACACACACATTCATACATAGACATGGGCAGTGTGAGGAAGACAGACAGGGAGCAAAAGTAACTGGCAGCAAAGTGATGTTGCACGATATCTGTGTCCATCAAAAACATTGCAAACGATGGAAAGTTTTATTCTGTACATACAAATCTGAAAAAGAGCATTCTTCATGAAAAATTTCCAAATCAAAAGCAATGTGTTGCTGTTTTTATCTTTACTGATTTCCTGTATTTTGTGTGTGAACGGTCTTACAGGGTGTGTATGAATGTGTGATCTTACTGGGTCATAACAGCTTTGACTTTTTCAGAGCATCTCTAGTGTCAATCTCAAGCTAAGTGTCATCAATATCTTCCCAGAGAACCACTGAGGGTGTGTACCTCTCGTTGTGTGTGAGTGCATGTTTTAAGTTGCTTATGCATGTGTGTGTGTGTGTGTGTGTGTGTGTGTGTGCACGCGTCTACTTGTGTGTGTCTGTTTATATTCGAGACAGGCTTTGATCTGACACCCTACATTTAACTCACTGACGGAGCTCCATATGGCGTTTCTTAAATTCTACCTCACACAGCCACCACATTGAGAGACGTATGCTGTTTAAAGAGACACACACACACACACACACACACACACACACACACACATACAAATAACATAAAGCGTTGCAGTGAAACAACTAGCAACATGCATCTAAATTACACACCTATAAAATGCAACTTTTGTTTTGTAAATTTACAAACTGCATTTGATTGATTTGACTAACTTTCTCATGCAACCTTAAGAACAAAAATGAGAAAAAAATGATGAGTCAGAATGTAAATATTCAAATAAAGATGGACTATTTGCTCATGCAAGCAGGTGGCCAGAGAAAAAAAAAGAGCCATGTGTGAATAATTGAATGGAGAGATAATTTGTTGAAAATTCCTCCAAGGATTTAACTCTTTGGGAGCTATACATTACCAAATCTGCTCTGATTTTGAACGCATTGGACATTTTGAGAAGCTAGTCCAGATCTTCTATCCAAAGAGTGAGTATAAAGAGAAAGAAAACAAAACAACTTGCCTTGGTCCAGCTGAAAGTAACATCTCATGTTGAAAAATGACAGAGCTGGTCATTGTCCTCACTCTTCAAAAATGTGCGTGCAATCTCACTCAATTTTGCAACATTTTCTGTGATTACACAACTACTACCATATCAAATAATAGCCACATCAATTTCTGTCAAAGTGACTGACTTTTGGGTTTGCTACAGGTGATTAGCTGCAGATGAATTGAGTAGATTCTAAAAGTTATTCAGCTGTAGTTGTACATGCAACAAAGGTTTTCTGGGAGTTTCATCAAAGTTCGACTAGTGGTTCAAGAGATTTTTAAATGCAAGACAGGGCTGAGTCAAATTTGATGGCAAAATTTGAAACAAAGACGTCACGCAATGTGTAGCAAGAACATGTGTCAGGAGTGACTGTCAGCAATCAGGGCGCCACATTTTTACCACAGTGTCATTAACCCTTTAACTTCTACATCAAGTTACAATGCAATGTTTTTTGTTTTGTTTTTTTTGGGGGGGGGGGGGGGGGAA
>SSNR01000015.1:2784990-2888787 GCA_006937965.1 Callopanchax toddi
GGGGGGGGGGGGGGGGGGAATAAGGGTTTTATATATAATATAGTAAGGTCATTTTACTGTGAAACGAATCATTTTAGTATGGTGGTAACATTATTTTAAGTAATACTGTTAAAACATCTCCATATGTTTTTGCATTTTTTAAATGTAGTTCTGTTTTTTAGTTAATTTTAGTGCATATTTTAAGAATATATGGCTACAAAAATGTGTTCTACCAAGAGGAAGTTTTGTATTGTCCCATACCTGCTGACTATGGTAACCATGCTGATTTGGGTTGACTCCAAAAGTTATTCAGTTTCAGACCTAAATTCATTGATTTATTTATGAAAGTTGAATTAAAATCCATTCTAGAGTTTCTGATTTAACACACACAGGCAAAGACAAAATCATGACCTCTCCAGGTGATAATTAGCGGTTAGGCATAGGATTGCATGACATACTGTACAATATTTGAGGGATTCACATTTATGAGCTAAAATAACCTTTTTCAGATCTTGTTATGTAGTAAAATTCATTATATGTGTTCAGTAAGTAATTTTGCCATTTTTAATCAACATATTGAATGTGAGATCAGAAGTTCAATAAGATTTGTTTTAATGGCTGAACAACATGCAGCATTATTAGACTTGGGAAAGCTCTGTGCAGATACAGTAGTGTGCTTGATCTAAATGAACTAATAAATCTAATGGAGACGGTCACAGCAACCTGCAAGTAAGTTGTCAATGGCCTGTGTCTCCATTCAGAAAAACCCTATGCTCACCTCAGCACGATTTGAAGTGAAGCCTGTTTTTTTCTCCCTTTTGATTTACGCTCCACTCTGCCCCTTCGCTGAATCAGTAGGGAGGTAATTGATTGGAAAACCCGCCCTCGTTACCTTCTTTTTTTTTCTATGTATTTACAAGCTTTTTGTGACAAAACTGAAGCTTGAGGCAAATAAAAGCAGCACAAATGTTGACTTTAGCTTTAGTTGTTGGTGGATTTCTTTGCATTTGAAGAATGATTTGCGTGAGATTCAACTCCCTATAGCAATACTCAGCAAGGCAGCTTAGTGAATGTATATTTGGTCAAAATTACTCCTTTTTTAAAAAATCATTACGTTCTCTATTATAACAAACTTGCAGATTTTAAAAACTCTCAGCCTTCTATCTCTTTCTATCCCTCACATCAATCCCTCTGAGACAAACCGTAATCCTAATCTTCTAATTACTCTAGTATTCTCAGTGATGACGAGGTGGAATCGATAAGGCGAACAAAGCTAAACGGCGTGTCCTGCTGCTTCTCTCTGTTTCTCACTCAGTCTCAACCCGATTTCTTGTTTCTGCACCCTCCCTCTCTTTTTAAATTCATGGTATCCAAGGCAACAGCCGTTCAATCTCACCACGGCGGTGAAATGAACACTGCTTTAATTTGTCTTTATTACTGCCCCGTTGCTCTTTTCTTTGTTTTTTTTTTTTTCAATATTTTGCACATGCTCAATATGAAACAGGGAGTTTATAAAATGCCTGTTCGTGCTCCATCAGCTTAGAGGTAATCAATGAAAAACTGGTTCTCAATCAGTGCCACTAATTTACCCCCACCAGCTCCCACCAGGCTGAAATGATGCATTATTCACCTATTGTTACAGAGTGGCCTCTTAAATGAACGGTCCCCTTAATGGACTTCCATGACTGATGAAAATGGAGGGAACAATGTGCTGGAGAAAAAGGGAGAGATTGGAAGATGTATGAGGGAGGAGAGTCTAATACATTTTCCCCCTTTTGGCAAAATGAGGACGGTTGGATTAATTGTTTTCTTGCCAGAAACGGAGATGGCAACAAACTGAAATGTCACTACGTCTACTTCCTCTTCTATTTCTCAGCGTAAGCAAACGAGCTTCATCACAAATATCATCGTCACCATCAGGCAGTTTAGCTGCGTTCATTTGGAGGCAAAAAAAGAGGCGTTTGCACGAGTGATTTAACCTAATTTTAATAAACGCATGTTTAAACTAAAAGCAACTATCTGAGCTCCTGAAATATGTGCATGCACGCAGAGCACAAGATGGATAAATTCTCCGGGGAGAATAATATAGAGTTGGAAACCTAATTTGAAGCCTGCAGTAAGCGCCCACCCCACCAGATTATTCACCTGAGCGGAACTAGAAAATGGTAACATTCAGTGATTTCTAGCGGAGTGCAGAGCTTCATAAAGCTCTGTCACAGTTGACCAAATACCAGCAAACAAACAAACAACAACAACAAAAAAGAGCAGATGATGGATGCTCTCTTTCATGGCAGAAAATGAAAAACCTAAATAAGTTCAAGCAGAGAAAACGAGCATGATAGAGAAAATAAATTTCAGCTCATGAAATGCTTTATCCGATGATCAATAACCCTCGATGCCATCTGTCTGAAAAAGCTGTCTGAACCTTGTGTGGTGTAACACATGAAATCCCATCGTCTGCCTTCTGATTGGCGCTTTTTTAAATTTAATCTGACAAACCATCATTAACATGTCAAAAGTAACATGGAAGTAAAGGTGGATAGGTCGTACCCCCAACGAGAATCGATAATCTGCTCGGAGCGTACTGAACATGTCAATCAGTTCTCAACATGAAACGCTGCCAAAAGGTGACTGCGTCTGCTGGAAAGACAGGTCAAAACCAGTATGGGTCACTCATTCAAAAAGCAGCAACATAAAAAGACAGAGAGATAAGAATAGAACTAATGAAGGACTAGATTTCTCCCTGATTTGAACCATTTGGTGTCTCTGCGAGCTAAAAATAGCTGCTCTTTGTTTGCAGCAGGCTGCTGAAACTCAAGCTTGCACGTTGTATTTTAATTAGAACATCGACTGAGTTTTTGCTCGGTAATCTATGAATTTTCCTGAAAAGATGAAGCAAATTTAGAAAACGGTTTGCAAAGAAGCCTCAAAGAGCCCTTTAAGTAGCGTCTCCTTCTGCTCAGAGGACTGTCAAAACTTGTCTGGCAGGAGGTGTTTTCATACTGAGAAATCACGGAGAAGGGAGGACAAAACATTAATCACTCGGCTGCACTGGCAACCTACTGAAGCCCCCTACTTCATTTGTCATCCGCAATGTCAGCTGTAGACGGAAGTACACAGGGAACAGCCATGACAGTTTTTTTTATTTATTTTTAAGTTCAGCACTAGAAATAATGTTCAGTTAGTAAAGATTACTTGTTTATTTCATTTGTTGAAATGAAAGATGACACTGTTCATATATCATAGTTTAGAACCAAACTTGAGATGCATAAAAATATGCTTTGAACTGCACCTTTAATGAACTACTCAGGAATTGATATGGAATTGGATTTATAGGCAATTCTCACCTTTAACTCTGTGTATCCTCTGATATTCACTTTATGTAAAATTCTTAATACTTATTTTTGAAATGCAAACAAAAAGGTATTAGTCAAATATGTTCTGCCCCAAACCTCTATAACATAACTCAAATATGGAACAATAAGTCAATAATATAAAATATGTAGTGCTGATGATTGTAAAACCCTGTTTACAAAGTTTTATTTAATACATTTTAAATGGGGTTTCTAAGTTGAAAATCACTGGAGCTTGTCTGTTCTTAAACTTTTATTCATTAATAAATAAAGCGTCCTGTAGGGGCAGTATAGGTTTACAGGGGTCACTGTTCCCCCTCCTGACCTCCTCAGCAGCACCACTGCAAACATGAACAATTTATAATTGCCTATTAAACTAACAGATTTTGAACAGTGGGAGGAAACCAGAGTACAGTCACTGTAGGACATGAAAACACAGAGAAAGAACTGGAGCTCACTGTTTTCAGTGTATTATCAATAACATCAGTAACACTGCAGCATGTCATCACAAAGTTAGGAGATTTTTTCAAATCATTTGCAGTTGAAGTCCCTCACATGTGTGTGAACTGACAATACAATCAGTTAATCAATATCAGTGGCTAAGTGTCATTTATCAGAATAAACCTTGTTTCCTGTCAAGCAGCGTCCCACACTGTCTCCTTACTGACTCTAAGTGCGGTGCTTTTCTGGATTGATGACGGCTCTCCTTTAACCTCATGTTAAGTGCTCCCATGGAAATGCTGGGCTGACTTGAACAGAACTTATTCATCAGACAATGTGCTTTGTGGAGAGAGAACAATTTTATGCTAAACACTGAGATGTTGAGTATTTTGAATTCCATCTGACCAGATATCTTATTATTTAAATAAAAAGCAGTTGTGATTTCATTATGATTTGCACGAGTTATGTGAAAGTACAACAAAAACAGAGACATTGAAGCGTATCATGCTGTGTAATGTGAGTCACAGTGTTAGTAACTTACAGTTATTTTTACGTTTGCCTTTGCAGTGATGATTTCAGGGTGGGTTCTTTTTTTTTTAGAGATTTGAGAGAGCTGATGTAGAATAAGTAAACAGACGATTTACACACAATCAGGCTGATGGATGAAATGACTTACAGAGGACACAATCTCTGTGACACTGATGGACAGTCTGATATCGCCTCCCTAATCTCGCCTCCTCTCACTCTCACACACACACACACTCATTTCTCTATGTCACTCACATTTCTTCCTTTATGTTCCAGGTTTTTTTTTTACTCCTGCTGCGTCTCACTCTTTTTACATTTTCCCACTCCTCTATTCTTCATCTGGTGTCTCATCCTGCCCTTGTGGGCTCTTATGATGCCTCATTTCTTTTTTTTTTTTCTTACCGTATCTCCATCACTCTTTCCTGCTCTGCTCGTCCTTGTCACTCTGTTGTTCCTCTTGCTGTCCTTTTTTTTTCTCCCCGTGAACACTAACACACAAATTCCTGTAATAATTTAACAAAGTCTGACAACCACTGCTTTGTGCGAAGGGCTCTGGGGAAATACATAAATTCAACAGTAGTCACACAAACATAACCACACACGTGTCAAAATAACTGGATTCTCCTTCACTGTAATCTATAACACAGCAACTGTGGACTTAGAAGTCAGAAAGGAGAGGGTTTTTTTCTGTTTTTACAGCTTAATTTGTGACGTCATGGTGAAAATGATCACGTTTTGCAAGCAAATGCTGATTCTTCAATGGCTTGATGTTAAAGGGGTAATCCTGTCATTTTAAAGTGTTTATTTTGTAAATGCTACTATCTCATAGAGAGCTTCCTGGACAGTCTCCTGTCAGAAGAAAGGACTGATATGCTATAAGAATAAAGCTGCTGTCATGTTAAAATGATAATAGTCAAAGTTTCACAGTGGTTATTGCTAACGATGTTTTTTATAAACCTTTATATGGTTTTACAGTTCTGATTTACACGGTGATTCTTTCCAGAAACATGAAGAAATTCCTGCCGAGTTTGATTTCTTGTTGCATCAAATCTGTGTTCTGGTGATATTTATGTTTGTAGTAAGCTACAATCAGACTAGCCATTAGCTTATCAGTCTTGTAGGGCATATAAATTATATTTCTTCAAACTGAGGATTTCCAGGAAGCTCTCAACTACAGATAAAATGAATACATTTGACTTCCCAAAGCAAAAATATCCCTTTAAAGCATGAAAACATGTTTCATTCATTGTTTGAGATCGATGTGGAAGAGTTTGACCTAAAGTCACCTTCTGTCTTTGGCACACTAATGTAACCTTTGACCCTCGAGGATATTATAAGAATTCTGCAAAGTATACACATTAGTAGGTGATGCACACATTATAATAAATGTGTAATATGTGTAAAATGTTAATTAATCTATTAGAACACAGTGATATAGACAATGTGTCACTCTTTTTATTGATGATGTTTTCATTTTCTTTTAGTATCTGTTGTTTTTTTAGCTTTCTGATAAAAAAATGCAAATAAACACATTTTTCTTTTCTTTCCTGTAGTTTTAGTTCAATCTATTTTAAATAGCTGAATTAATTACTTGATGCATCCATCCATCCATTTTCTATTTCTTCTTGATCCTGTGCAGGTCACTATTTGGTCTCCATCTCAGGAGCACATAGAAAAACAACTGAGCACACATCAGGGCCATGCTAGTGTTTCTAATTCACCTAAAAAGCATGTTTTTGTAATAGTTCTAACCAGCTGTTTCACCCCACTGCCTGAAGGTTACGACATATATTCTCATTTTTGTCATTTTTACTAATCTCTTGACTTTCCCCCCAAGTCTAGACTCAAGATTTTGATTCAAGATGCAGCATTTGTCTGTACCTGCTGCAAATCAGTTTGTTGGCTCAGACTTCCCACCTGCCAGTTCCTCTCTTTGCCAGCAGATTAACCTGTTTGCACTGCAACATGATGCTCTTCACGCGAAGAAGAAAGATTTTCACTCCTTCTAAAAACATGCAACATTGGATTACGTGGTGAGATGAAATAAATACTTCTGTCATTTTTCTCTACCTCCCACACAAACATATCAGTGTTGCTGCTCTTCTAAAGCTCACAGTGCTTCTTTTCCATGGAGATGCTGCTGTGTTTGTCTTTGTTTTTCCTTTTACCTGCGACCCCTTTTTCTGTGTGACCTGCTTGAGCTGAAATAGGGAGTATTCCTACCCTTCATGGGTTAGTAAAGTGGAAAATAGCGTGGTTCTCTCACACAGCCTGACTGCAGCCCACTGATTAGAGCAATCAATCGAGGGATGAAAAGAGAAAGAGGAGAAGGGGGTGCGTCTGTCCATGTGTAGACAGGGGGCTATTGTGGACTGACAGCAGAGTAGACAATCGTGGAGGACTCTCAAACACACTCTATTTGGCTCTCAGCTGAAGAATGTGGGGGGCGAATATGGAAAAGAGCATCAGGTTCTTTAAAGGAGATAGAAAAGAACAACAAAAACACATCGTATCACTACCAAACCACAGCGTTAGTCACTGACTGACTGTTGTACTTTCATCTAGCTTATTAATGTGGGTGGTATAAGACAGTGTTCTCTGATGACATGTCTCTGGTTGCCATCTTGCTCCAATAACCATTCAAATATGGAGTAGAAGTCAACTGCTTGGGAATTTGAATCACATTGTGGGAGATTAGTTGTGTTTTAGGGTTTTTTGCACATTTTGAAAAGATAAAATACTGTTAAATAAATTAAGAAATATTCTTATTGGGTGCAATTGTTGGTGATCAGTTGGAGACTCCAAGTTCAAAGAAAATCTGCAATTATCTAGTTCCCGTTTCTCACTAAATAGAGAACCTTTGCAAGTAGTTGTATGTGTGGCCAGGTCATGTGAGGCAGTATTTGCATACAAATTTCTACAGTTTTGCCATTTTTCTTCTTGAAATTTAGTCACAAAGTGTCTTAAAGCGGCACTCCGGAGGATTTCATCAGGAGAACAGTTTTTGAATCTAGCGTCCAAAGGCTCCTCCTCAAAACATCTCGACACGCGCGTCCGGTTGCGTGTGCGCGCGTGCACGCGGCGCATATCCTTCGGACATGAACTGTACAGCTCATTGTGTAGGGTTTAATCACTCACAGTTCACAATCTTATTCCAACAATACTACGAGGGTCTGATGAGCCCTCTCTGTCCCTGCTGCTTCTGATATTAGCTCTGTTAGCAGAGAGCTGCTGCTGGACTCTGAAGCTGAACTTGACTCGGCCCTGGATGAACTTTCTGACCAAAATAAACGCATAATCCTGTCAAGCCTTGCCATTCTGTGAGGTGAAAGGTTTAAAAATAAAAATAAACCCGTCTTTAGCTGGAGAATGGGTAGGTTTTTAGTAGAAATGAGCCGTGAGTCCTCAGTGAACGGCTGAGACGGCAGAGAAACACACGGAGCGTCCTGTACGACAGCGCCCCCTACTGGTACAGGTTTGGTCGATGCACGTGCATGTTGAGAGAATGCAGACATTTGAATTTCACTGGCTGAAAAATGTCGGCGGCAAGAAAAAATAGAAAGGGGTCTCTAGGAGGAAGGAGGGTCTTCATCAGAATGACAGATGTTGTGGAACTCAACCCATAGATCACAGTTTAGACCTGAAATATCATTTAAAACATTTTGATACAGAGAAAAATGCTCCAGAGAGCCGCTTTAATTGTGTCTCAGTTTGGTCACCAACTCTTCCTAGAAAAAATGTGTTGCCCAGATTTTTTGAACAAGCTCAATTTTTCTGCAACGCTTTGTGAAAAGCTTTGTGACTCGCATGAGAAAATGACAAATCCTCATCAACGTTTTTAAATTTCCACAGTTTGTCACTATAATCTCAGCCCAGACACAATCTTGATGGTTTCAATTAAATATTTTACAAATAATTTAAAAAACATTAAAAGTGTTGCTTATAATCCAACAGAGGTGCAAAGTAATTTTTTGACTTTTTCTTCCAAAACCAGCTCTCAAATATCAGGACAGACAAAAATGAACCAAGTGATTCCATTTAAATTGCCTTAAATGACCTTGTTAAGTGAAATGATGCAAGCAGGACTTTAGATGTGAGATTTAGAATGCTACCCAAGTCTGTTGGCAGAAGCAAAGATAGAATCTCAAAGACGGGATAATGATTTTAGAATGGATCCAGTCTCTTCTATCACTGTAATAAGAGATTATAAAACATCCTGAATGCTACCGCTGTCCTCCCTGGAGAACCAGGAGTAAACACACAACGATTCCTTATGCTGACTGTAGCAGAGCATTTAAAAATGAAGAGGCTGTCACTTTAAATCAGAAGCCCTGACACAATTTCTGTCCACCGGCTGAGAAAGTTAAACACATTTGCTACAAGGTAAAGGATTGGGTCTTTTAAGGCAAACATCTGGATGGGATCAGAACCTGATCAACTCAGAGCTGAGGTGACCTTTAAGAGATGAGCAGATGTGTCTGACTGCTTGTAAAATAAAGGCGAATTCAGCTGTAATCAAAGTAGAGGAAAGACTCAAATAAGCACATTTAGTACTTTATAGCTACTGTTTTGTACTTTTAAAAAGCAAGTTAGTGTTTAATGGAGAATTTCACTTTCAAGCAGAAACATTAAATATAAACTTTAAGAGTACTGGCAGGAGTAGAACTTCTCATTTAATAATCCACAATACAGTAATTATTCATCAATAATTTATTACGGTTGTATACGTAAACAGTATTGATTGAAGACTTAATGAAAAGTTCTCACTGAGGCAGCGATTTGCATTGAGCCCAGCAGACTCTGATACTCTGCTCTGTGCTTTGGGTCATGATAATCTAACACACTTCCAATCTAGCATTATTCTGAATGTATTTGCAATGCAGATTACATTTAGAGTTCAAGGACTCAATCTGACATCAAAGACAAGTCCAGAGTGCTCACTTCAGAGAAAGATGAATGTGCGTTTGGCAGCTCTCCTCTTTCTCTTGTAATTACTACCTTTTCATTAGACACTTAACATCAACAGAGATAAGAGGTCCCTTTTCCCATCTCCTTGTCACTGCATGTTCACTCTTCACATCTAACATCATCATCTTCAGCTTTAAACCAGCTAAATGATCACAGAGTTCTGCATTAAAGTTGTGCATCCTTCTGACTGCAATAAGCTTTGCATCAATCAATATGAAGCAGACACAAAAAAGCAGCCTTGCATAATTAATGAGAAATGCATAAGTGAACTGCAAATGATTGTGTTTTCTTTTTATCTGTTTGTGTTATCTGCCTCATGACAGGCACATTTTGTCTTGTTTTTTTACCATTATTGATCTCTTGTTTTGGTTGTGCTTCAGCTTTGAGCACAAATAACCATAAAAAGGAAACACAAACATATTATTTATGTGTGATTTATTCTGACGTGTTTATATAACATTTTTTCTTCCACTAGTTTCTTTCATTTCTCCCCATCTTTGATTTATCACATCTTTTTAAAACTTCTTCATCCGCTCAGGCTACAGTGGAGCCATAAAACACACATCGATAGTGCTGCTAATTATGTAAAGTTGAGGTAGAAAACTCATCACCCTAAATTCTAAAAGACTTTTGAAAAAAGACTTGTATTCCAAATGTTACTGCAGTAAAACTAAGTTAATACCATTTAATTATCGGTTGCACCAATACTTCACAACTTAAGATTGTATTTGAACAGTTTGAGCAGTTCTTTAAGGAATTTGCTGCATGATTTACTAAATTATTGCTGATTTATGCAACTAAAAATGTTTGTTGCTGTACTAATGTCCTCAAAATTAAGTTAATTATAAACAAAAGCAAAATGTATGAACACATCTCAAAGAGAAACTGCAACAATAGTTTAGCTGCTCATCACCACTAGCATGTTGCTCCAGGCTATGCAAATATACTCAAACTCCTCTGGTCACCAGCACCTTGTTTAGGACTAAAGCTTATGAACTCCACAAGAAGAAATTTGTTAATTATCTTGCCGTAGCAAGAATATTAAGTTGATTTCCTCCAGGATATTTCATACATGACAAGGAACTCAAGTGTGCACAACTCGCACCCTGCAGCAGTCAAGTCTTCTTACCGATTTAGGGAGAGAGGACAAACTTTTTGTTTTGTGTGAAGAATGTCACGGCCTTAACCTCTATCCTGATGACTCCACCCAGCTGGAATCACCTTCTAGTACTAGAGTTCTCATCATCAGGTCGGGCAGGATAATTATGATAACTGATCAGGCTGAACCAGGTTCGGACAAAAGAGAGGGGAGTATGTGTCATAGTTATAAAAATAAAGCACGCTGAATTCCATTCTGACAAACAATATGAATATTAAAACAAGATGCTGAGTTGTGAAGTGTTAGCGATGTTCAGGTGCAGGAAAAATGTTGACAGCTCATTATTGCTGCTACATAAGGCGCTAGGGTCCCCCCTCTCCCTCCCAGGCTAACGCTGGGGCCTGTCTGGTGTCACTGGTGATTATTTTGGACATGATTGATTGATTTCGATTGATTAACGTTACTGTATTTGAGTCAGGGAAGCCAGACTGCTGAGCCGCACAGGGATCAACATTATTTCATCCTCCATTAGAAAAAAAAACTCGGGTTTGGATCAGGCTCAGCCAAATGTCTCATGTGACGATGTCGGGCCAGTCTTCAAGCTTTAAGCCCATTTTGGGTTCAGGTTGAATTTTTAGGCCTGTTTGACACTCTAATCCCGATTCCCTATACCCAAGATGTCTGTGGTAATGAATATGGGCAGATATCATAAGGCCTCCTTCACACTGGATTAAAATCCTGTTTTGCTTTCCATACAACATAGAAACAAATACCAAAGGTGTCACAGAAAATATTTCTGCCTTCATAGATGCCACTGGCATTTGTCCTGCACCCTCAACATGCTCTTTAAAGGTGCAATAGGGATTTTGTAAACAAGCTAGGTATAGCTATTTTACACAAACACGGTTCAGAGCTCTCACCCCTCCCATCGGTTATAATTCTTATGCCACACTTTCCCCAGACATGGGACCACACATTGCCACAGTAAACAAGAGAGAGCAAAACATCGTCGTTGAAACACTTTGCTAATGTTCACCCTGGTTTATTCTCTTTCTACGTCTGAACGTTTTGGTTTTCTGCTTGCTGAAAATGTGGGGTTTTTTTGGTACACTGGTATTTTTTTCTAAAATTGAAGCGGTAGCAGATGGATGTTTCTGTCCATCTCTGACTTCTGGGATGTTCTGCTGAAAGATGCTCCAGTATGTATGAATGGAGGATCCAAGGAAGTTGGGAAGTGAGGCGCTTCGGCGAGACAGACAGCTGGATTGTCCAATAGTTTTTTTTTGGTCCGAAACGTATGATTTACTGAGGTTTTTAGAGAACTGCGGGACAACCACTTTATTAATTTCTTTCAGTTTTTTTAATAATTGCCATAATATATTTATAGCTATACTATATTAGAACATTGTTAATAGGCATGAAAAAAAGTTTTAAGGTACATTGTTAACCAAATTCCCTTATGTACCTAACTCAGCAGAAAATTTCTATGACTATCTCAACACATACAGACAAGACAACTCAGGACGCAGCTTTGTGCTGCAGGATCATTATATGCTACCATGACTTCTTCAAATTCCAAGACCAAACCACACCAGTGCATGTGGACCCCACATCATGGATGCACTGCCACCATGTTTCACCCAGGACTCCAACGACCATGACCTTGATACAAGAAGCTTAGTGCATTGTATTTGTATTTCCCATTTTAAGATCTTGCCAATAAATCTTGTGCAGTTATAATCCACGTTTGGGCTGATTTTTCACATGGCAGTTTTCATCCAGCGTGAAGGAGTCTAATAACCTGATAGACAAACATCTGAAAAGTCAACAACTCTATTGAGCTTTCTTAATCTGTCCTTGTTCTAACCTTCATCACTCCCTTCACTGTATGTTGTCAAATTCCCACTCCTTTCCATCACTGTAATTAGCCTCTTCGCTGCCTGGTCCATATTCCCCAGTACTGCAGTGGATTACTTATTCAGCCAGTACTCTATTAATCATTTCCATCTGATCAGTATGTGATTCCTACTAACAGGAAGGTCAAAAATATACTGTGTGTGATGTGCAGGAGAATTTTCTCCTTTCAGAATATCAAAACTGCTGGCCTTCCTGTTGAGTTAATGAATGTTAAAAATGAGAAGAAAACCAACCTGGAAGTTTCCTGTACAGTACATATCAATGAGACCGGGATGATATGTGGAGCACGTACTCCGTTATATACAGTAATGAGTTCAGAGGTGTGCAGGAATGTGAAAAACGATTCAATTTATTTCCTATAATTAAGTGGACAATGGAAAAGGTGTGAGAAAAAGATGGAAAAAGAGAGAAGGAGAATCAGACTCATTCTTGGTTCGGCCAGAGGGAAGGAAGCAGTGCTAACCTGGGAAATTTAGATCAATGGTGAAAGCTTTTTGTAATTAAAGGACTTTAGTGGCCAGAAGCAGAACTACAACAGCCATCATGACATGACATCCTCAGTTTCATTACCAAGACACATGGGTAATAATCACTATTCCTAATTATTTCAGTCTGTGCAGGTAAGACAGGTCAATGTATATTTAGTTTAAATGACATATTGTTTAAGAAGACCTACAAAAGTCTCCTATAGTATCATTGACCTGTAGTTAAATAATACTGCAAGTCTTCTATGGGCTGATCAACACTTTGATTGATCTTATGACTTCTACTAGTTCTATCACACTGTTTCACTGACTTTCAGTTGGTGGTTAAACATCAAATAACACAACAAATCAAAATCAATGTGCTTTTATGATAAACCTTTTAAAGAAATGACTGTGATAGGTGGTAATATCTACAACAGAATATGGAACAAGATGCCAAACAGACGATTCATAACGGAGCTCCATCCAGTTTCAGACGGTGCATTCACTGCTTCAGGACATCCCAGCATTGAAATACATCCTCACACATTGTTTGTCAATAAAACAACTTCAGAATGAAATAAATTCATGATAGTAGTCAGTGTGACTTTAGGTAGAAAATGTGATAACATACAACCTGTTCTCCCTTTCCTGCCTGCAGCTGTGGAAGAGGTGAAACATTAAATAAAATGGAGCTTAAGTGGAAAAATGATGGCTGACTTTCTAAGTGACTCATTGATTATACACATAATTTTCGCAGTAGGTTGCTGATGAACCATTTGGTATTCAAATTAGGAACATGCAGTTCTACATTGACTTATATGCATTCAGCCACCAACTCATGTTGTTTCTTGTATCTGTACTAAGATGAGTTTGTTCCTATACCCCTTAACATCCTGCTGTCAATCAGTCTGATACTCCAGAACATGAGGCAGTGAGATGGAGCAAGTAGAACAGCTAATAATTAAAACACTGCTGAGGACAGGTGTTTGAAATGTCCTCCTAATTCTAAACTTTTGGTATTACCGCCACATGTGAGAAACACAGTACAGATATTGGTGATGACTAGGGAAGGCCTGAGTGAGACAGACAAAGCTCAGGGTCAATCCGTACTTCCCTTAACTTGCATTTCACACCCCATTGGTGCAAAACGGCTGCCACTTTGTACATAATGGAAACTGTTAAATTCAAGGTGAGGGTACAAAATGGCTCAGCTCAAACGGCATCCAACAGAAAGAAGATCTGAGCAACATGCATCAAGAAAGGCAGCCAACAAAGTCCCCAAAGACCAGTGACATGGAAATCTGATGATGCTTAAGCCAGTTGGCAACTGTTGGCAACAATTTGCAATCAGCTTTTACTATGGAGTTTCTAAACGGTCTCAAAAGTTTTGCTGGGGTTCTCAATTTCCTTAGGTGAGCCACAGGACCTTGTTCTTGTGTACTTCAAAACTATGTGCAACACATTTTTACTCAAAATAGCTTCAGTCATTGCAGGTGACTGGAACCCATCGCAAAACTTTCTATAAACTGAATTTCCATAAGTGAAAAAGTGGGAGAAATGTGGAACAGCTTCAGGAGGGGCTGGCAAACAAAGTGTGAATAAAATCAGACAAAATTCAGATACTTTCACATTGTAAACTTTCACAGTTTGTATAAACCTTACATGACCTTGCTATCAATAAAACTCATACATACTAATTCAATGTAATTCCAATGTAAAATTTATTTATTTATCAGCAATTTTGTGCTGCAAGTGCAAAATATTGTGATTTTATTTGGACTGCTTGTCTTTCTTCTTGTGTTTTTGCAAAAGCAGTCAATGAAGCCAACACATGTATACAAGATTAGCAAATATAAAGAAGACAGCTTATTGTATTTCAGTTTAATCACATCAGAGTACTCGTCTTTTTATTTTGTTTGAAAGAATAAAAACAGCAAAAATGACATATTCTGTTTTTTGCCCTGATGTTTTCTTTATCTTTCCCTAAAGTCTTCCACCCAATATTTAAAGATTAGCTCTAAAAATGCACATTTCTTCTTTTTATTTGGCTGACAGTGTAGTATTAGGTATGGTAAAGTTAATTTCTCACATCAGCTGATAATGATTTTGCTAGTGACAGTGTCTGTGCACCTTCATTGGGTTTTTATTTTACGGAGATAGAATTATGTTTTTTCCTTACAAATGGAATTTATAATGAAAATGCATATAAAGTGTCTTGTTCTCTATATATTCAGCCTGACTTTATCCCACGTGTGTAGCAGATTCCAGGAAATCAATTTAAATTTTAATCACCAATGCATGGTATGTACAGCTGCTATGTTTTGGCTTGTGTTTGCTCTGTAATTACTTTATTCTGCTCAATGGCTCCAGTGAGGTGATCAGATAACAGGGCAGGGGTAATACATCACTTAGCCATATTTGCATACCTCGGTGCATTAAAGCTGACATGAAGGAATATTTTCTGCGTTTATAAAAGATGTCAGCTGCGTTATTCCAGTAGTGAAATAATGGGTTGAGTATTAGTACCATGTGAGCAGCAGTTGATCCTAATGGCTGCAGAAATTATTTTAGGAAATCGGATTAAATGCAGGACATCTGTTAAATAATTATTTCCAAGAAACTCACAGAAAAGTTGTGCAAAATACAGAGACCCAATTATCCTGTATAATGAGCTTCGTTCAGAGCCAAACTGAGATCTTAGATGTTGTTTACCTCTCTGCAAGGCGGCTGTTGTTTGCCATTGTTTATGACTCATGGTTTTCTATGCGAGGAGCTTCCCTCAGGACAATGTGAACGTTTTTCAGATTGTAAAATCGTCACATCATTTTCATAGCTCCGCAACTCTGTTTGCAGAGTATTTCGGTGTAAAGTCTGGAGGCTGTAACTCAGGCAGGTTTGCCAAAACCCCCCAAAAAAACAAAAAGACCTGGAGTTGTTTTCAACGTACTAAAATAATTAGTGTCATTAATTAAAAATGAGCATTTAAAAGCTGCCCCTCCAATCTTATGAAGTCATTTTGGAAGACTCCTCTAAAAAAAGCAGACTAAGTACATTTTTTTTATTTGTAATTCATTTTTATTGCCTCTGTCTGTGCTGGTTGCCACCACATACTTTTTCAAAGAGCACTTACAAGGAATGCTAATGATGTTAGCTTCATTTTAGAAGCCGCGGAGGCCTGAGAGCAGCGGGGTAGGTGGTGAGGAAGGGACAGATTTTTGTATTCACCTAAAATAGAAGGTGTGGTGCAGTGAGAGGGGAAAAACAGGGACATGACAGGAGAAAATGCAAAAACTGACATATTGACTGTAAAGTGAAAAGAAAAGGAAACAATGAAATAAAAAGGAAAAAGGAGCCGCCCACACAGACAGCATTTGAACTGTTCAATAAGAGCCAGAGGATATATTTTATGCTTGTAAAAATGCAGTGGTTTCATTATGATTATTAAGCTAATTTCTATGCAGATGTCATATTCATGTCTTTTAGCTGGGTGTCAGCTTTGTGAGTCAGTGCATTTAACTTTGAGCTGCAATAAAATACACACATTCACGCTCTCACACACTATCTTATGATGGTTATTGTTGTGTGAATTTCACTGCAAATGGCTTTTAGGTGGGCACACACTGACTTCCACAAACATTCCTCACCTGATGCATTAACAGATGTGATTAGACGTCTCGTTTTTCAGCAGCATGATCCAGCCGTGACACTAAACTTTTCTTGGCTTCATAGCCCAATAACAACCAGGACTGTTTTTACAGTAGTTTATTTGCCATTGCACAGGTAATTGTGTTGTGCTAAATTATAGTGCTGCAATAGAAACTCTCTTTTTGACGTGTTAAATCCATTCAACTGGTCCAACTCACATAATAAACGGTAACTCCTGAAGAAGTTTTTGAAGTGTGTTTCTGTGTAAAGAGTATAACTACTATACAGTATGTTCTGTTGTAGACAGCGTCCTGAGCTCAGTCAGATAAAGTCTACAGTGCTGTGAAAAAGTATTTGTCCCTTGCTGACTCGTTAAACTTAAATGTTTCAGGTCAACAAACACATTTCAAAGTCAAAGATAACCTGTGTAAATATATGATGCAGTTTTCAAATGATAAGTGAAAAATGTTGTTGCTTTTTGAGATCTTTTAGCCTACTTCATGTTGTCAGACAGAATCTATTAGAGGGATTTTTAAAATTCTAAATATTTGGCATTAATCAGATCTGTGTGTCTAGTGAAACTGGACTCAAAAATCAAAATTATGCAGTTAATCACAATTATCTAGGGGTTTACTTCTTACTTACTCACATTGGGCCAGGTTGGTTTGAGCTGCTTTTTCCCTTAGACAATTAAATCATCATTTTAAAACTGCATTTTGTATTTACTCAGGTTAGCTTTGTATGCTACTGAACTTTGTTTGCCAATCTGAAACATTTAATGCAATAAGGGAAGTGTTTTGTGTCCAAATTCTCAAACACCTCAGTATAACGTAGAGGAATTGTTCTCTGCATTTGACTCAAACCTGAGGAGCCAGCTGGTGCCCGGGAGGCAGTTGGGGGTTCAGTATCTGGCCCAGTGAAACTTCGACACACTGACATACTGAGCCACAGTCACCCCGTCACGTGAAAGCAAAAACCAAAGAAGGAAGCAAATCCTTTTTAACTGCACTGTACAGGTCTGAAGAGCTAATGACTAGTCTGAAAGCATCCAAGAACAAAGTGGATTTCTGTCAACCTAAAACATCTTCAATCTCCAAAATTACAAGCAGGAGCTGTTATAAGATGGTAGCAATACAGTACATGTTGGCCTTGGCTGCACTCAGCCTGGCCCTTAACTCCTCAGTCCTGTAAGACGAAACCTTTCAGGAAGCAATCTAGAATGGCTAAGATTATATTTTTAGTTTTATGCAGAAACTCTCGATTTACCGGTCGGTCTACGTCCCAATCCTCACCTATGGTCATGAGCTTTGGGTAATGACCGAAAGAACGAGATTGCGGATACAAGCGGCTGAAATGAGTTTCCTCCGCAGGGTGGCCGGGCTCAGCCTTAGGGATAGGGTAAGAAGCTCGGACATCCGGGAGAGACTCGGAGTAGAGCCGCTGCTCCTCCATATCGAAAGGAGCCAGTTGAGGTGGTTCGGGCATCTGGTAAGGATGCCTCCTGGGAGGTGTTCTGGGCATGTCCTGCCGGCAGGAGGCCCCCAGGTCGACCCAGGACAAGCTGGAGGAAATACATCTTCAGTTTGGCCTGGGAACGCCTGGGCGTCCCAGGTGAGGAGCTGGTGGACTTGGCCGGGGAGAAGGTGGCCTGGGCTGCCCGACTTGGAATGCTGCCCCCGCGACCCGGACCCGGATAAGCGGAAGAAGGCGAGGCGAGGCGAGGTTTTATGCAGAAACAGCCTTCAAAGTGGCCACAGCCAAGGCCGCCTTAATGCACGGGCAAACCGGGGCACTGGCCAGGGGCCTACAATATCTAGGGGCCTATCATTTCAGGTAAAACAAAAAGAAAAACCCATTGTTTTACAATTTGTCAGGTTTTCTGTCAATCAGCTCGTTTAAGGCTGCTGATTGGTCCAAATTACAAGTGACCTACGTCCCCCACGTGATCCGTAAATGCCCATTGGACCATGAGCTCACCAGTCAAACAATTCAGACGATTTTGGGGCGTGTTCCTCAAGACGTAAAGAAACTTCCAAAAATGAAGATCGACGATCTTTCTGGGCAAAAGTTGGACCAGAACCGTGTCAAAACATGAGAGAGAGAGATATTCTGAAGTCTGGGGTCTGGGGTCTGTTTCTGGAGTCACATATATAGCATGTGTAGTATATGTATTGACATTGTTTATAAGGCAGAGTGCAGTAAGAGGAAGTTTTCGGGCCGTGGGGGGCCTACTGAGCCTCTCAGCCCCGGGGCCTATCGGCTAGTTAAGGTGGCCCTGGCCACAGCATACCTTTAAGGACAATCAGTCACATTTGGAGTTCATTTGGACCCACATTTTTTTATTTATCTGAGAACAGGCTCATAGATTGTCACATGAATAATTCCTTCAATAGTGTTTGTCATTTTATTAAAAACAAAGGAACTGTTTCCCACACAGTACTAAATCAATGCTACTCTCACCTCTACAGAAATATGATCATTTCCTTTGCTTCGAACGAGGCCCATCAATCGCGAAGCTGCATTTGATGGATGTCCATATAGATATGTTCCTACTGCTGACTTGATAACATGGAGAAAAAAATGAAAGCTATGTTCATGTAGTTTCTTGGATAAGTATGTGTTAGATATTTACCAATGCTGCAGTTCATTTGTTGTCCTGTGAGGGACATGAATGAACTTATTTTGTGTTGTTTCGCTCTGCAGGTGGTAATTAAACTCTGCAAATTAGACATACCATCACTGATTGTTGGAATCGGGCTTTTAAAGCAAATTTAAGCAGTAAGAGAATTGCTGTTCAGTCTCTGTGCTGGTCTAATTATCTCATTACAAACTATTATTCCAATCAGTTACTGTTACTCTGAACCATCTTCCTAATCTTGCAGTTCGGTACTTTTCTGACTATGAATCCCTGCAACTTATCTTTAACAGAAATGGGTTAAAGTGGCCTGAAGCCAAATAGGAATGGAATGGTAATTTATGCAATGAAGATGCAATGTGAGCTTTGACTTCATGCTTTATGCTGGAAGAAATTAGTGGTATTGGGTGATTGTGGTCAGCTAAGAAATGGGAAAAAATTTAAATATTCTTTAAAATGTGTCTTGTTTTGGATTTTAAAAAAATGTTTAAAGTTTATAAATAATATCTGCTTGTCAAAATGAGAACATCAACAACAACTGGCATTTTAAAACTCTGACATGATGTATTTTTCAAAGAATGGGAAGAAAGCATTCAGCTCTTTAAGAGGTAAAGAACAGAAATCCCTCTGAAGATGAAAATCAGAGGCTTTATAGTCCTCCCTACATGTACTGGATATTTAAGCTCCCTTTCCTGTTTCTTGTCATTTTTACTATATTATTTGAGTGCATTCCATGTATTTCTGCAACCACATAAATCTCCAGATTTCTCTCTGAATGCTGAATAGACTTTTCCATTGAACCATGACTTCTCGTTGGGGTAATCCAATGCAGTTATCTTTGGTAAAACAATATTGATGCTTTTGTGTATGCATCCTGTTGTTGTTGATAGCGTTGTCAGCTCTGATCTGGAGGACTTCTTTGCCTGTAATACTGAAGCAGAAGCCCTGGACGTTGTCTGATTGGGTTGCATGGAGCTGAAATAAGCCCGTTAAGGTCTTTATATGGTTCAGCATTAAGTATCATGAGGATTGAGGATAGATCTGATGTGCTTAAGGCTTTTTGAGGTTGAACCTTGTAGGAATAGAGACGAATATCCAGCTGAATGATGGCAGCGTTAAAGAAATAAAGTGAGTTATTCCTTCACAGGCCTCAATGAATCGATTCTTGTGAGGCAGCCACTTCTGGTTATTATAGTGTTTTTTTCTTTACTGCAGTAACTTTCTCTCAGTTTGTGTGTGTGTGTGTGTGTGTGTACGATTAAGAGAGAGAGAGAGAGAGAGAGAGAGAGAGAGAGAGAGAGAGAAAGAGGGAGAGCATGGCCACTGCTTAAGACTGCCACAGTGAACTTGTCCTTCTGAGGCGTCTTCCTCCTTACCTCTCCACTGCCCTGCCAAGCATCGGTCCCTGGGCTCATCAGTAAACCAGAGATTCTGGAGTGTGGCCATAACTGCAACCTCCACCGCTAGCACAACATCCGCCTTGACCTCAATAAGCTTGCCTCAAGAAGATATCAGCAGGCTTAGGGAAGCAGCGTTCCAACGATAATAGCAAGTCTTCAGATGTCACACCTGCAGGTTTGCTGCTGGCTACTCGATGAGGCATGCAGCTTTATTTGGTCCTTTTCTGTCCTTCTTGTTTTTACGTTTGTCTTCTTTCCTTAAGTTTCGCCTGGTTGGTCGTATACCTCCATACCAATGAATCACCCGTCTCTGTGACATGATCTCATGTTATTTTAGGGGATCCTTGACTCTTAATTTCCTGTTTTCTTTGGATGCAGTTAATGGGGAGTCAATTAGGCAACAGCTAGGAAGAGCAAGAACACCATTTAACTAGCTGCCACTGCCAAGCTAGATATCATTGTTTATGTAATTGGAAATGTGCTCCTTTGTAATTGGCTCACTAATATTAAAGAGGAATAGGAATAATGGGAAGGAAATGAAAAAATAGAACACAATTGCATTATTCTTATTAATTATCTCACTATTTAATGCACACTCACTAAGAAATATGTTAACTTACTTTAAAGCTCAGTCGTTAAGACAGTAAGTGCATTGTATTTTCATTCTAAAGAAATAATGTGATTGTAATGATGATGGAGATATGCCCTAACTGCTCTTCTCCCTCTCCAGCCCCCCACCCCTGTATTCAAGTCAGCTGTGCCCCTCCACCCATCTTTGGAATCAAAATGTTGTCCTTGCTAAACCTACTGAGGACAGTCCAGGTTTTGTTTTTTTTTTTTGGTTAAAACAAGTAAAAACCACATTACAGTCATTTTAAACAAAAGGAAATAAAACATAAACCCATCACCAGTTCACTATTCACACAAGTCGTTTCTCAAGTGTTTTGAACCAGCTGTTTGGATTGAGTACTGATTGGTCAAAAACAACTCCAAAGACTTGACAACTGAGTCCAAATGGTCAATAAGTTTCCTGATTAGTGAAAACATGCTGTCAGAGGTGATTATTAGACATTTTATTTGATCAAACTTTATATGTAGAATGTTAGATATTGACCAGTTCACCGTATTTAAATGATTATGGCAATTTAAACAACTTAGAGACCCTATTGAGGGCTATGGGAGCTGATGTCCATTTCCAATGGCAAGATATGTCTTTCCAACATTTTCAGTAAAAGGCTTGGCATCAATATTTCTAACATTACAGTCTGACCCATTTAATGGGCTTTGAAGGACCTTCCATATTGTCACAACTTTTTCACCATTCAATCTTATCTCCAGCACATGGAATTTCAGGTCCATGTTTCAAAAACAACCCAAAATGTGAAATGACCTGACCCTAGAACATGCCTACAGTCTTATTGTCTATCTGAGTTGAGTGTGGACCCAGAAAACCTGACTCGGAGCTGATTTACGGCTTCTCTTTGAGTGACACAGCTTCTCTTGCAGACCTAAGGGTCAGACACACCAAATGTGATTTCTGGACTTGAATTTTACTCAGTGAAATTTCTCCAAACTTCCTGGATGTTTCACAGCATCGTGCATTGTACTATTTTACTCTGAGACATCAGATTAAAGTACCATAATAATCATAGAAGGTTTGATGTTGCTACATTGGATAAAACATCATTCACATAAACCTTGTTTTTATAGCTGTAATTTATTGTTATTTGAATTTTGTACTTATAAAAATATTCCTATATAGAGTGAACCCAATAAACCTTTTTTATATTTTTTTTCCTATATTTATATACTAATGCAATTTAAGAAATCACATTAAGTATTTACTGCATTTAGGAAAACGTTTCAACATTTAAAAGAAAGTGTGTATAGTTTTCATCTGCAAAGTGAAATAAATCCACCCTATATTCCTAACTCTATTATGGATGTTTGTGATTTCATATTTAGTTTTTATAGGAGAATATATTTCACTTTTTGTCAATACTTCACACAAACTACCAGTAAGATGTGAATATTGATCGCGATAAGCTGCATCTCAAATTGTCTTTCAGGAGGTTCCTCTGTGTGCACTCTGACTTCCTCAGAAAAGCTCTTTGGCCACACAGCCATGACAAGACTTCTTATCGATATCCTAAACAAGCTGGGTACACACTTTAAATTCATGGACAGTGGGAGAGAGGGGGGAGAAAAAGAATTGGAAGTATGCCTCTGCTGAGAACTAGACAAACACAGAGAAACAGAGAGCAGAGAGCGTGTCCGACATTTCTAGTGCTGGTATTTTACGGAGTTAGACCCAGAGGGACTGGATTTGAGGAAGCCTCCCATCTCTCTAACATTTGCTTTGGTTATCTCTGCAATGGCTTGCCTGGACCAATAAAGAGTGTAGACGGGTAGACTTGTCATAAAGTAGGTCAGAAAAAAAAGAGCAGTCAAGGAAGAGGAGATTAAGACAGAACAAGTGATGTTCAGCGCACCTTACAAACCTATTTATTTACTTAACATTTGCACACTGTTCATTGTTTTGCACATCGTCTGATGGTTGCATGCATGTGTTTATATTTCTTATTGTTTCCTGCAGCAAAAACAAATTCCTCATCAGTGTAACAGCTGACTTGGCAATAAACCTGAATCTGATTATAATTCTGATTGGGTTAAAACAACTCTAGAGGTCTAAGGGCTTGTCACCGATCTGCTGTCGCTGCAGGGCAAGCGACCAGGACTTTAAGATTTGCATGTTGTTGTCAGAGGAGGAAAAGTTATAGCTTGATTGGTCACTGTGTTTAGGTCACTTAGGAGCTGAGAATGTGTATTTATTGTTCAATGATTCCTACAGGTTTTAAATCCTAAAAAACATTCCAGTAGAAATTTCTCAAAACCTCAGCTACAGAAAACCAAACCATGTTACCTTTTGCAGCATCCTGGATGCTGTTGTCTAAAGATGCTTTTAGTTTTGCAGCATAATGACTTCCTACTGGTATGATTTGTCCACAAACTGGGTTTAAATTTGGAGAGGATGCTGCTGTTCCTGCATGCTCCTGGAACTCACAGAGAAGAAGGTGACAGGCTGCATTTGCTTGTTCTTGTTCTGTTAGCTGTGGCAGACCGTCCACATGGATCAGTGGGCAGAGCTGGGCTCCACTCCATTTAAACCACATTTATAAAGTTTTCTTTGCATTTTGCTTTTTTTCTTACTTTCAGCTCAAACCTCTGATTCTTTTTTTTAAAAACCAGACTGATTTGACTCATTTCAAGCATATTTCAGTTATTTTGTTTCTCATTGCAAAGCTCCAGTTTCGTTTTGACCGTTTGTCAGACAGAAAACAGTCTTACGGTTCAAATAGATGCAGTTTTACAGAAAATGTTAAATAAATACATACATTTCTTTATTTTGATGAACACAACTGAGTTATTAAAGCACAATCAGCTGATTTAAACATCTATAACTAAATAAAGATTTTCAAAAAATGCCTCTAGCCTACTTTCTTTGTGTTAATGCTTAGTAAGCTGTCTGTCATATTGATCTGCTGACAGTCATCACTTGATACAACATGAAGTCACCCTCACTTATAAACCTTTGCCACCCGCTCTCTTGTTCATTTCAACCCCCCTTCCTCTGTGTCTCTATATACGTTGCCTCAGCAGAGTAACTGCGCCTGTGGTGACTCAAAGTTTAAAGGTCATGCACAGTCCTTGCAGAAGCAGGGTGGGGAGCTGAGGGCTAAATGTCATTTTCAGTCTGGCCAGTGTAGTGCACAGCCAGAGGGGAGGTTATAAGGTCTGATGAAAACAAATCCATCACTTTGCTGCCCAGGTAACAGGCTGGATGGCTGAAGGGCTACAGGGGCGCAGGAAGGCCGTGGGTTACAGATGCAGATGGAAAGATGGATGGGAATAAAAAGGGAGTTAGTTTTCTGTTATGGAGGGATAACTCAGCGTGGCTGAGCCAGTCGACCTCAGGGAGAGGCAGGCTGATGGTGACAGACGCTGGGGATCAGGGAGACTCGGTCTCCACTTCTTGCGATCATAGTCTTTTATTAACACCATCTTTTCAAAATCAAATCTCTCATGGTTGTAATTATGCAAAATACATATTCCCTCAGAGGTCGCAATCACAACTTATTATTAATAGATTCCTTTGTTAGATATCTTAAAAATAAATGACACTTAGAAACTTTAAACGTAAGACGTGTGATATGTTATATAAGGTATAAATCATATCCTGATTTAATCTATCAATCCATCCAGTCATTGTCTTCTGCTTGTTTGCATGTCTCAAGGTTAGATCATGGAGTCAGCAGGTCCATCCCTCTCCTCAGTGATCCTCTCCACCCAGGGGCATTTAGAGGCCAAGAAGGATTTATAATCCCTCCAGCGGGTTCTTGGTCTGCCCCCAGGTCTCCTTCTAGTGGCACATAGCCATAGAATTTACACAGGAAGGCAGACAGGAAGCTGTCTAATCTGATATCTGAACCAACCAGCTCAACTTGATGAGGAGGAGCAGCGGTTCTACTCCATGTTCCCCCAGCTGAAAAGCTCCTCACCCTATCTTTAAGGTTGAGTCCAGCCCCATATGAGGAGGCTTCTTGTATCCGTGATGTTCTTATTTTGGTCTTGATCTAAATCTCACGATGAGATGAAAGTTAGAACAAAGACAGAACAGTCAACAGGCTTTGAATTTCAGCTCAGCACTTTCTTCATAAAGACAGAGCAGATCAACACCTTCATCGCAGACAATTCGTCTTACAGTCCAGTCTACCATCATCACATGTAAGCACAGCAGCATTTTACTAATGCAGGATGCTGAAACAGTATGGGACAGATTAATTAAATAAGATCAAACAGCACTAAACTGCTGCTGGTTAAGATGTGATCTGAGATCCAGCATTACTAAACACTACCATAGTAAAAAATACCTTACTGCTGCTTGGCATTAGACCCACCATGTTGTTTGCATCAGATGCTGGAGGTGAAAAAACATTGTGTTTGTCATTGTTTGAGCAGTTTTTTATCTTTATAAACCAAAGTACATCAGAAAATCAAACCTTGACTTGCAGGCCTGCATTTTAACTTTCTAACACACCAACATCAAATATTTATCTTCTCTAAAGGGGCCAAACGTCTTCATTCTTACGTCCGATTGGACAAAAGTGCTGACTCCATCAAGTCCCGAGAAGTTTAGGTAGACAGGGTAATTGCTAATCGCTCAAGCCTGAGACACACCTAACCAGGCGTGCTGGAACACTCGCCTTGAGTACACGCCTTCCTCTGTGGCTCTCTGACTCTGCGATAGTGATACGCTGTCCCCCGAGAACAGAGTAATGTACATCTAGCTGGAGCTTCTAATGGGCTAATGGGGTGAGTGTGGAAAAGAAAGCAGAGCAGCTTCCACTCTGGCTGTTGTGGATAAAGAAAGCCACCAGAGGAACATAAGTGGTGATGTTTAAAAAAAAAAGAAGAATGGGAGTAGATAACGGCACATTTGAGAGAGTAAGACAATGAGCAGCAGATGAAGTGACACGAAAGAATGATTCAAAAGAAAAATGGAAGAGAGGCATGCAGCAGTCATTAGAGTGAGATGGATAAGCAGAGAAACAGGAAGTGAAAGATGAAGAGTAATTTTAAAAGGAGAGAACGAATGAGAAAGATGGTGAAAAAGAAGTGGTGAAAGGAACAACGATATGGCGTTAGAGGGGGAGGAACTGTTAAAGCACTAAGAGGTTCAGCAGAAAACCAATTTGGAACTCTAATCAGATTGCTATTGAATGTGAAGGAATTAGACTTTGGCCCCAGAGTGAGCCGAGCTATGAGACTCACTCAGCATCCAGCTCAGCTGGACTGATGTCAGACAGACAACACGATGCAGGAAACACACAATCCAATAAGTGTGTGTGTCCATGCCTCTGTGTCTTATAGGGAGCACGTCATGATGAGAACGACAGTTGTTGTTTCTTGAGAGCAGTGATGATAATTATGAGGCCAAAGCAACACAATCTAATTTGTTTGATTCATTTCTCTACATTCATGTTGTAAAAATGGCTAAAGGAATACATAAATGATAGTAATGTGTATAAAGTTGAAAAAGTTACTCTGGCCGCGTTGTGATGTTTCTTGCTTGTTTTCCTTTTCCTTTTCCTTTTGTCACCAGCAAATAAAACACAGCTCAATCAGTTGGACATCAGCTGATTTACCAACCTGCCACTGAGCAATTCCCCTCTTATCCTCAGAAACACCTGCACTGCTTTTGTTATATCTTATGAGTCACTACCCAGTTGTGTTCATATTTATTTCTTTGTTGACTGTGAGGTTTTGTTATGCTAGCTGGTTTTGGTTGAATCTAATCTAGCAGCATAACACTTCAGAACAATATATTCATCAGAACATAAATAACACTGGTGACCAACTCCATAAATACACTTGCTGTCACTCTGCTTTTCACCGTTGCGAGCTCAAATAGTTTCACTTGAAGCCAGAGGATGTTCAACTGCATGGTCTGAGTTCGTAGCTTCAAGGCCTAGAAGTTCTTGGAGGAATGCACAAACACATGCAAAAACATTATCTACCAACATTTTGCTTTTCCATAGCCACATTACGTTTTCCATGACTTATTATATATTTAACATTTCTCTACTGGCACTAAAATAAAAAGTGTGATCGAGTTGGAACCTCTCCTCCTTAGCCGACGATGTAATTATGTTGCTGGGTCCTGATCTGCTCCCCTCTCTGGTTTCCAAAGACCACTCAATTCCTGGGCTCACAGCCCTTCTCATCATGTCCTATCTGCCTGAATGTCCACAACAGGCCGCTTGGCAAAGGGGATAATTTTCAATACAATTGGCTGTCGGGACAAATTGGTGCAGTGGGTTGAACTCGAGCATCGCAGGTGATGGAGCCGGAGAAAGTGTAATGAGGGAGCAGATACGGGGGTAAAGACAGGCCAAGAAAGATGGACAGAGAGGAGATTTGGGCAACAGAGCGCCACAGAATAGGAGGACGAGCTCATACTAGAAACTGGATGGAGAGACAGAAGATAAAGCATGAGAACAAAAGATACAAATGAGTCTGCAGCTTTTCGATGGAGACGCTGCCTCTCACTTACTCTAACGCTACTCACCACTGCTGTTAAGTTGGCACTCTTTTATGCTTTTGTACTATTCTGCACAAATGTGTGCATGGATGAGTGGATGGTGTGGAATAAAGAGGCGGTGTGTCATCCTTCGTGTGTGAGAAGAGTCAAAACAGAAATACCAGTACATCCGACTGAAAACTACCACTCACCTTTATTCTCCCTCCTTTCTATCAATGTGGTCTCTCTTATTCAATCTTCGTCTGTTTTTCTGTGACCTGACTACTTTGATGTGCGTAAAACTTTGAGGAAGAAAGTCTTCAGCTCCTTCCAAAGGCCTCAAACAGAGGAGGAAACGATTGAAGAGAGAGGCAAACTTGCCTAATGGTGCGTGGGTGGATAGAAAGCACAAATCCTCACTGTAAAAGTGAGATGATTTTGGTGCTGTCATGTGAAAGCAGTGACTCCATTAAGGAATTTCTAAACAAATTTTAACATCATCATTAAGAGGGTACTAAATATGCCTTGAAATATGTGTTCAAATCCAGATATTCACACATTCACTTTGAAACTCCAAGACATAAAAGAACTCACCGGCCTGTAATCCAGATATCGTAAAAAGAGGAAAAGGAGACAGCGTTTGAATGTTTCAGCAGCACAGAGACTCATTGTTTGAATATTTCAGCACCGCGGAGAAAATCATGCACAGAGATGAACAAGCTGTGCCTCAATATCAAAGTAATTTCAAATGATGATGAAGGTAATGAATTCACGCTGGAAAACAACGCAGCGATGTGAAATATGTCATCGGAAATAACCCACTTTCAAGAAAACTCACGCAAGAATAAATTTAGGATCAGAACAACTTTTAGGGCCTCACAAAACCAGGTTTCATTTAAAAAAAAGGGCAGAACAAATGACTGTCTTTGTATGTATTATTATAAACAAACATACAAATATACTAAGATGTGTTATAGTGTAAATATAATATTATTTTGATGGCTGATGTCATAAATTTCCTGTAAATTCCCATGTGTAGGTACCAGGCTGTGATTGGTGGACTGAATGAACAGCTGGATACTGATTGGCTACCTGAAAGGACCACATGCATAAGCTGGAGCTGAAGGATGTCCCTCCTATAGCCACACATAACCACATCTGTTTTGACCTTATTAGGCTTTATTTTTCACATCTTTGACCCACGTTCATGTTGGGTAAATAAGTCAGATTGATTTGGTTTGGATAGTTTGTGGGAAAATGTTAGGTGTCTTTGTTTATTTGGCCTTAAGCCTCCCTAAAGCTCCATATACTGCATGTTATGTCATAGACAGGTCAAAACAACATTAGCTGATGCAACAAAACTATAATCTGATGTAAAAATAAATACTTGGAAAGGCAATAAGGTAGCAACCAATGTATAATATTAGAAAAACAGACAATTGTGATATTATTGTTAAAGATCATGACATTTTCCCCCTTTTGCCATCAGTCCACACAGCCCTCTGTACTGTATGTGTTTTAGCTTTGTGAATGCAGCTCTCAAGCAGTAGGAGTGCCTCTGATGGCCAAATCTATAATTGTCAGGCAGAGCATAAATGCATGACACCTGGGATATAAAAGTCTAAGATTTACTGCAGTCCAATCAATACTTTGTGATATTGATTTTGCACGCACCCATATTGCAATAGCGATAAACTTTTTGATGTATTGTCAGCCCCTAATCATAACTCGCTCATGTTTATGTTGTTAAGAAATACAGGATTGATTTTAGGCTGTTTCTAGCTATTGGTATTATAAAACAAAGACTTCACAGTGCAATATGTTCTGATGAGGTAATTGTTGTAATTTCACCAAAAGGGAGCTAAATCTGACTTCTACTAAAAAAAACATTGGTTCAACTCCGACAGTTGGTCTCATTTCAGGACAGGTTTATCTCTTTCTCAGCTTCTTACCTCAAAGGATGGAAAAAGAACAATGCCTTGACCTCAAGCTCCCATTTTGACCTGTAACAACTATAGCTCTGACTCCTACAATTTTCTCAGCTGTGCTGTTCCTCTGAACCCATCAATTTAAAATAATTTAGCTAACAGACAAGGTGAAAGTGTCATTTCCCACATGTAGTTGACGAGGGTGGAGCTTTGTCTCGTTTACTGACTCATCTATTGAGATGCTGATATTTTAATGTAGATTTAAGCTTTCCTGCTTTATGCAGATACAGAGAAAAATTATTGTTTTCAAAGCCATCCTGCATCTGTCTGCAAACCAAAGAAAACCCTGGTCATGTGATCCTGGTTACTAGCTCCAATCATGTGTTGTGTTGTGAGTTCAGTGACTCAGAATGTGACCTGGTGATCAGAGGTCATGTTTCCTCAGCCTGCTAACAATCACGGTTGCCCCATGGGTCATTTATTCCTCTCAGAGAGACATACTGTATATTAGACACCACTGGTGCACTCAGAAATCATTTCAAATGGTCTTTTTTGTTTGTTGTTATTTTGATAAGAAAACTGAAACTGAAACTAGTTGGTGTAGATTTACTTTGTCGGCCCACCTCCTCCTCCACTGTTTTGCTACTTCCTGTCACCTTTTAACTCTATTTCCTGTGTTACGTCCTGTTTTTTATTGGCTGTCAGCGACACCTGTTTGCAGTGGGGTCTGTGATCCGTTCACGTGACCGGACTGGATCCAGATTCAGTTTTAGAAATTCAAACATTTTTGATTGAGTGCAGCTGCGGTCGTGTCGACTCAGTTCCTCTCACACACCATCGGATATCTGTGCCAGCTTCCCACCCTGACTGTCCCCAACCAGTGCAGACTGGTGCAAATTTGAACTGACTGGGAAAATTCAGCTTCAGACTCTGGGTTTTAAAAGCTAAAGTTATTCTTTAAATTAGGACCCTTTATTATTTATTTAACATTTTTTATCTGTTTTAGATATATCAATAAATTGGTTATTTAAATAATTTAAAGAGGGAAGAGGCAGATTAAAGTTTTTTGTAAACTTGAGAATTTTTGCAGATGTCATGCATACGCTAAAATAAAATGTATTCAATTGGAAAGCAGTCAAATTTACAGGCAGCAAAACATAACTGTATCACTGTTTATAATAATAATAAAGTTCCCCTGGAAATTAATCTGAAATATTTAAACTCCATCAGGTTTGTTCTTACTATTAATTTGCAGGTCTACGGTTTTAATTAAAGTCATTAATTCAACTAATGAAGCAGGAAAGCTCTGTACGTTTCTGTCCTCTTGTTGTTTGCAGTGACTCAAAAATAAACCAACATTGAAGATGATAAAGATCGCTCCTCATGAATGCATTCTCTCCACTTGACTGACTCTGTTTCCTTCCCTCTTTATCAGCGCCGAACTGCCTGTCTGAAGTACTTTATTCGTTTTACCGGGTTGTACATGTCTTTGGTCATCAAGCCTTCGTTCCTGACATGTGTATCTATTGTCCTCCTGGGGACTGAGTGTACTGCGTCCTCTTGTTTGGATAAGCTCAGTATTTTCTGCGTCATCATCCAGTCTCGGTATCCTCTGCAGACGTCTGCTCAGAGGCAGCATCCCAAAGAGCGCTGAACTGTCACAGAGGAACGCTTTGCATAATTTGCATCGCTGTCGATCAACACGCGACTCTAAACCTCTCGAACCCGTCCTGGTAAATCCCCTCTGGCAAATCACCATGGCAACTTGGTCCAGAAATTAAAGGTGGCCCGAAGGAGGCGAAAAGCTACTGACATCACTTTGAAGGTCTGAGAGTTTAAAAAAAAAACTGTCAAAGTTTCACTACAGAAAAAAAAGATGCAGATTTTAACTTCTAATATTAGATCATGTTTAACCTATTTATACAAGTCAGCCAAAACATTATGACCACTGACAGGTTGGGTGAAAAACACTGATAAACTTAAGCTAGTAGGATGTGAATGGTGGAATTCAGATGAGACAACCTGTACTGTGTTTTCTTTTTCTCTTTTTTGTGGCTTTATCCTGCAGCTTATCCTGCACACGAGAAACTGATTTTCTTTCTCTAGTGGGCTGTAGTTTCTTATGCATACCAGATAATATCTCATGCCCACAAGAAACCTTTTTTAAGTGCATCAGATTGCATCATTTGCACACAAGAAGGTATCTGTTGCATTCAACAAACTGATTTAATTTTTTTTCCTCCCCAGTCCTCCATGGGTCACCAACCCCAGGCCTCGAGGGCTTCCATCCAGCAAACCTTAGCTGTTAGCTGCTCCAACACAGCTGATTTAAATGAATG
Organism: Callopanchax toddi; assembly: GCA_006937965.1. Taxonomy (NCBI): domain Eukaryota; kingdom Metazoa; phylum Chordata; class Actinopteri; order Cyprinodontiformes; family Nothobranchiidae; genus Callopanchax; species Callopanchax toddi. The sequence goes on from SSNR01000015.1 coordinate 2,816,771, forward strand.
AGTAATTAACAGGCTTCTGCAGAACTCAACATGGTGAGGAGGTGATTAAATCATTTGATTCAGGTGCGTTGGAGCAGGAACTATGGTAGCCCTGGAGGACTGGGGTTGGTGTCGCTGGCAGCTCTGCTTTATTTCCGAACGTTTTATGTGTTTTTTTGTTTGTTTTTTTTGTTTTTATTTTATGTGGATGAGAGATTTTTTTCATGGAAATGAAGTTATGTATAAGAAATGCTAATATCTATGTTCTATCTCTTTTTTATCTTATTCTATTTTATTTTAATTTCTTAAAACGTTAAAATCTGGTTAAATGACAATTTATTTCACGGTCTTAAAATGAGAAACACAGTATCATAAGACAAAATAAATACACAAGAAAAAACAACAACAACCTAGAATGAAAATTTGCCATAAAGTAATAACCTTATGGTGCTGAAACGAAAAGGAAAAATACAGAATCCATGACAAAGTTAGTTTTCTGAAATAGACTATAATCAGCATATCCAGTTATGATGAGAATATTACTCACTGTCTGATTTCATCATTGACCAACAAATCCTCTCAAACACAGATTCACCAGCTCATTTATCCACATCTGATCCAACAAACACTGAACTTCAGAAACGTCTTCTGGGCCGTAAGTCCTGAGCAAACACATTCAAACTTATGTTATATATCAAATTAAACCTCAAAGCGTCTGCTCGTCTTTCAAGTCAGTATCTTTGATGTAATTCTGAATTTGGGATGGAAAAAACTGAAATAAAAAGATTTTTTTCTGTCATCTGAGGAAGGGTAGAAGTTACTGATCTTGGTCTGCAGGATGCACAGTATTCTTAGTCAACCTGGACCTGAAATTTCTTATTTTGTGTCCATACCTTCTTCTTCTTTTTTTATCTTATTACCACTTTGTTTAACCTTTTCCCAGACCAGAGTGACACCCAGCCATTTGGCATTTACAAAACAATTTGCTTGACCTGCAGGTCCATCCTAAAGGTTATCTGGGCAGTTACACGTCAGGTATTCTTGAGAGGAGCTTCATGTTGCTGCTCAGTGGCGAGTTGTTGTTCTGAAACCCCCCCTGAGGTGGTGGCATGAATATAAATTGTGTTGCTTTAAAGAGCGTGCTCAAGGAGGAAAATTAAGATTAATTTCCTGGATAAATGAGGGTTGCTGATTATAGAAGGGCACCAACCTCTCTCTTCACAGTTCTAATGAGAGGGTTCACCCCCGGATACAAAGACTATCAGCTGTATTTCGCTTAAAACCCAAACTCAGACATTCGTTGGAGTCGTGTCTTTCTTCTTATTCTAATTAATTAATAGTAATCGCCTCCACTCAGAGTTCTGTATAACCTGCAAAGTTGAGTCTGTTTTTTTGTGGTTTGTCAGAGAAATTAATGAGCTTTAGGCGCATCATCATTATTACAATATTATACAACATGGAATGGATTTGTGTAAATAAAAGAAGCATGTAAGTAGTCTGTATGCAAATGTCTCTGCAGCAGATGTCGTATTCTAACATCTTAATGCTAATAAAGCAAATGTGTTGCTAATTTACATATCCAGCACTCATTAGACTTCACTTGGAGAGGTCCTCTAAATTAAAGGATAAGGGTCTAGTGTCTCCTTTTTCTTTTAGCTAGGATTTGATGTCTCCTCTGAAAAACAGCTGCTAAATTTTATGCTGCTTTTCATCTGATCGCTTGTTCAGTTTTCCCCATGTTTGCTGCTGTTAATGTGAGTGTGAGCTGCTAAAAGCAGGTGTGTGCTGCTGCTGCTGGAAAGCCTCAGATTTGTGCACACAGATTGCACCAAAAAAAAAAAAAAAAAACCACTTTTCTGCAGCCCAAAGAAAATTGGTGTGTGAAACTGAGAGACAGTCGTGTTAAAAATTATTACAACAAAACTATCTGCAGCATATTAATACACCAGATCTTTCCCAGGTATTTAAGAAAAGGTAAAAACAACCTCAGATGAAGAACAGCATGTTCTGTTACACATTGTCAACCATACTGACAGTTCCCATTCTTCTCAGGAGTGGATTTTTGGAGTTCAACCCTGAGGTCAGATTGCACAGTGTTCAGAGAATCTGCAAAATTGCACCCTCAACTCCACAGTGAGACAGTCAGAATGCTAAAGTTAGAGTTCACAACAGCATAATAAACCTGAGACTATAAAGGATAGCTTTAGTTGGAAAGTTAGCCAAACAAAGCATCTCTTCAAAAAGAACTTAAGTTTGCAAAGGTAAGAACAACAAAAACAAACCTCATTCCAACTGCAAAGCATGCTGGGATAGGGTTAATGATTTGAGATTCGGTTACAACCATATGAACCGAGAACTTTGCAGTGACTGAGTTAAGAAAACCTAAATGTTTGATATTCAGTTGTGTCTGTCCAGCAGCTGAAGCTGAAACTGGATCATACAACCAGACAAGGATCCAAACTTCAACAGCAGAATTTAAAATTAACTATTAAAAAGGAAAATAATCAAAATGTTGCAAAGTAGTGACCTCCATCTGAGCGCTCACCATTTTTAGGCACTCTGATTTCATTTATTAATAAAGAAACACTGGCTAATGTTATGTGTGGTTCACCTCAGCTTATTCATCTTATTTCCATCTAATTTACTTCCCATCTAAGCCTTTTAGCATTTTTAGCAAAATAATTCTAATCTGATTAACTTTAGAGTCTAAACACAGAGCGTCTCCTAACTTGCTTCAGTGTTTTCATTTAAAACCACTTTGTTTAATTTTTTTCCATAAATTGAAGTGAAACATAAGTTTTAGCACCTTCACATCACATACAATAAGTGTGACTTTAATGCTACATTTAACTAACACCCTTCATAGATTGAATAAATCAGTGGATATAACACACATGCTGCAGCTCCTCAAATATAACTGGACTGGTTTTGGTGCACAGATTTTTTTCATCCTGTTTTAACTGGCTGTCTATCTGCAGGGTGTCTGCTCTCAGAGGAGCACTCTGAAGCTCTTTCACTGAGACAGCTGCCAATTTTGAGAATATTGAGCTTTTTCAGGCATAATTATCCTTAAATACCTTGGACAGGTTCTTTGATTGAGCAGTGGAGGTCCGATTGTTTTTTAGAGCACAGTGCTGAGTGAAGACTGATGAGCGTGTGATTATCGATGCAGGTTACTTGTCTAATGGCAGAAAGGAAAAGAAAAAGGAGAAGGAAATTAATAAAAAGGAATGAGAGACAGGAGGGAAGGAATGGGATATGGAAGGGATAGAAAACAAATAAATGAATTATGGGAAAGGAAAGGAAAAGAGGTAGAATTATAAGAAAAAGAAATGGAATGGAAAGAAAGGAAAACAAGCTAGGAAAAGCACAGGATTAGATTAGCTCTGCACTACATCCTGCAGCACCTACACTCTCCGGTAGTGTATGAAAGGAATCCTCTTTGAGGATTTAGCTCTGTGTTCAACACAGTGGTTCCAGCTCTGCTTCAAGACAAGCTTTCCCAGCTGGGCGTTCCTGACTCCACCTGCAGATGGAGCACCAACTTCCTGAGCAGCAGAAAGCAGCAGGTGAAGGTTTGTCTCTGATCCTCAGATTATCAGTCCTCCTCAAGGCTGTGTTATCTCTCCTCTCCTCTTCTCCCAGTACACAAACATCTGCACCTTCACCCATCAGTCCATCAAGCTCCTAAAGTATGCAGATGACACAGCCCTTATCGATCTCATCAAACTGACGAGATCAATGGGAAACACAGCAATGACTAATGTGACTGCAGCAAATGTCACACCTTCAACTCCACAGTGGACACTGGAGTCTTTTCACTTTCTGGACACCGCCCTCACTCAGGGCCTGAAGTGGGAGCTAAACATCAGCAGGCAGCTAGGATTACAGTGGGCCCCTCTCACCTCAGACACAAACTGTTACAGATGCTTCCTTCTGGCAGGAGGTTCAGGCCCATCAGAACCAAAACCTCCAGATACACAAACAGTTTTTTCTCTTTTGCTACTGGACTCACAAATACTGTCATTTCATTCATTCTTTCAGTTTTTCATCCAGGTTTATATTCATTTAATCAGTCAGTTTTAAAGAGGAAGCAAAAAGAAGTTTAAAAAAATGAAAGAAAATGAGTAAAGAAACCAAAATGTTAAAAAAGAAATCTAAAGAAAAAAAGATTCAATTCCAATCCTGCAAACGTCCACCAGACTGTCTGTGTCGGAGCTTTAGAGGCTGCTGCTACTGTTTTTCTAAATCATGATGACAACACGGACAAACAGCAATTTAAGAGACACCCTCATCCTAAATCCTCTTTCACTGAGAGTTGCTAAAAGGTACAGGCTCACCTGATGGCCAGGTAATTACACACACACACACACGCACACACACACACACACACACACACACACACACTCACTCACACAGTCCTGTCTTTCAGGCAAACACGACCTGCATTGTGGACAAACATCCATTAAATGTCATCATGCAGATGGGAGTTTTGCAGACAGTTTGTGCCTAATTTGTGCAAATCAGTTCATCCATTGTGGCAGGATCTTGTGCAACTGTGTATTTTTATGCAAATCATATTTGCATAAAATTCCTAAACTTAACATAATTATTCTTTCTACATATAAGGAGGTGAAAACATGTTGATAGCAGGCTTGTTTTTTTAATAACAAAAAGACAAAAGCTTGATTATACAGTAAAAACAAATGGAGCCAATGGCTAACTAACACACAGTTTTTTTTATAAGTAGCTTAATCAATCTTTAGTCCAAAAAACTTTGAGTTATAGAAACAAAGTTAGGATGGTTTGAGGAATTCCACTTTATCTAACGTTTCAGGATAAAGCTGCAGTCCTTCTACAGGACAGTCCAATTCAATACCTGCATGCATCCTCCCCTTCAGAGCAGCTGTCCCTGGAAGGATTTGATTATAAAAAACTGCAGGTCAAAGCAGTTTACTGCATTAATGAGAGCACAGCAGTCTTCTCGAATACGGATAAGAAATGAGCAACCTAGTTTGACTTGAATGATGGTTTTAAACTGTTTACTAACGCATTTGCAACAACAACAACAAAAAAGAAATCTTGTTTCCAGCCCAAAGACTGAAGGACTATGATGACATGCTCAATTTTGATATGCATGCTCCCTAAAAGAGGTAAACAAAGAAAATATGTTTCGACAGTCGCTCGTTTACTTTAAGGGTGTTTAAAATGGTTCAAAGCCGTCTTCATCCTGAAACAAAGCTTCTTCCCTGACACATGATTTATCAACTCCCAGCTGGAAAACCCAGCTGCTGAACTCCTGCAGCAGATTTTTCATTCGGAGCTCAGGAATTTGTCAGCTCCGAATGCGCAGCCATGTTGATTCTGCAACACTTTTATGTCTGCGCCAAACGCCGTCTATTCTTATTATCTTCTCCGAGCAGTTGTTTTTATTGGGGTTTGTCAGTCTCATTAGTCACGGCTTGGTTTCACGTTGATCTCGTCGGTATGTTGCAGTGTTTGTGTTGTTTCTGTTTTTGAAGACAAAGTTTTTAGCGTGGAGAGTTTGGCTTTCAGCTGAAAATTTGAGCTTTTAGAGTTTTTAGTTTGGGTTTTGGTGTCTTGAGTTTTAGGGAAAAAAGACCACAATCACTGAATAGTGTGCATGAAGTCAATGCATGATGGTTTTTATGTATTATTCACTAGAGGAGACAAAAAATGATATACATATATATTTATATATATCTCAAGTCTTCTTCACAGTGTTCTTACTTACTATCCAGAGCAGGTTCTTTCTGTTCACTGAGACTCTGGGCTCCAACATCTGAAATTAGGATGAAACCTCTGTGAATATTTCATTTTCACTGTTTCTCTATGAAGCCAGCGGTCCCCAGAGCACACTGAGACGCATGTAAATTGAATTCAATAGAGAATTCCATTTGGGACCAGACGTTTCCTGGAGGCATCAGTGCCGGTATCGTAATGTACAAAAGACACATAGTACATTTCAGTCAGAACAATCTAAACTTCAAAGACCACAACTCTGGAAATAACTGTGAAAAAAAAATCTATTTTCAGGCAAACCTCAAAGTCCTGTTGCTCTGAAAGGATCTACACTGAAGAGTTCCTTTGGATTCTCTTCCACTGCCTTAAAGTGAACACTTTTGTAAATCATGTCCTGCTTTTATCTCGACTTTTGACAATGTTCCGCTGGATCTCTGATCATGTCACGATTCTCCGAGGGTTAAAAGGAAAGAGACGTTTAAGAACCCCAAAAAGCCTTTAAGAAAAAGATGTGTGAGATTTGATATGAGATCACTACTTTATTACATTAGAGCTGCAATGCAAAGTGTATTTTATATTACTGTAAATTATGATATTATCAGATCATTAATTCTGTTTAAAACCTGACAGAAAAATGTGCAAAATGTTTCACATAGAATATATTGAAAGGTCAAATGTCCAAAGTACGGTGATGATGAGTTTATTATCAAACAAATTATTCACTTAAAACTAATTTAGATATTTGTAATTCAGCAAGTTCATCAACATCAAAAACATACACAATTACCAACTACCTCCACATCAAATTGTAGCAAAATATGTATAAATTTGACAGATTTAACCATTTTTATGTTTTCTAGCATCAGTTGGCTGTGGCGGCCATCTTGAATTGGGTTGGCTCTGAAATGTGATCAATTGTTGATGAAAATCAAATAATTCCTTCCTGAAAGTTTCATTAAAATCCAACCAGAGGTTTATGAGATATTTTTGCTAAATGTGTATGCACTCACCCACAAACACAGGCAAAAACATTATCAGCTTCCAGCTACAGGTGACATAAAGGAACAACGCCTCGCAGCATTTCGTGAAACTCTGATTTGAAAGTAATCCTGGGTTTTAAAAGTTTAAAAAGTAGCTGGAGGAGAGGATCAAACACTGACCACAATAAAGATTTAAGAGGAAAACTGAGAACAGCACATAATAACAGTGATGGACATTCTTTTGAAAGTCTGGACATCCATTAGTATGTATCACAGTGCAGCCCCACACCTGTGTGTGTAGGATTTTGCGTGACGGGATAAAAACACAGTGTGCGTCATTTTAGTTGCCAGTGTGAGCTGTGGAGGCTCCAGAGGCTCTGCCAGCCAATAACTTCTCTGTCGGAGCGCTGCCTTATCTGATGATCCAGGAGCAGGTGAAGCAGCAGTGAAAGTCAGCCCACTGAGTAGAAATATTACTTGATAATACCGGATCATACCCCCTATTCTATCACACCTGACCTTACAATTTATGGTGCATAAAATGCTGGGGATGCACTTGGGAAACTTCCCAGTGAGAAAAAGATTATAGCCCGGCCTGAACGGGGAGTTTAGTGCCAGCGTGAAAACAAACTACATGATCTATGGGAGTGAATGAGTAATTCTCTCCCCCACGGCTGAGGTGCCTTTCAGAAATGTTTTCAAGTTAAACAGTAATTGCCCTGATGGAGTTGTTAAGATGCAAAAAAAAAGAGAAGGTTTTGTTCTAAGAGCCAATAAAACAAACCAACCTTAAAACTTATCATCTCAACAGAAAGAGGATGAAACCAACACGTCTCCATATGAGAATTCCCAGCTGATCATGAACACACCCCCCCCCATCATGTGACTTCAACAGCTTAAAGGTGACAGCAAAAAAAAGAGGTTTGAGTCAAGACGACCACAGCCTGCACAGGATACGTGATTCATTCAGAAGCTGCAAAAAGGTCAAGAGGCCTAAATGATTCCAATCATAAACATTACGGCAAAAATAATGTTGGTATTTAATCATCTCTCTGGTAGATTTCCATTTAGAAAAATACCTAAAGGTCAAGCTAAGATCATTTATTGGTTTGATTTCAGCAAAAGAAGCAAGTCCATGTGGGAGGAGCCTATTGAAAAGAGCTTTATTGTAACAATTAAAATAAGAATTTTACTTTAATTATGTAGAGTTCCTTATCAAAATAGCACAATTGTGTTTTTGTTCCTTTTACATTTTGGAGCCAGTGGTGACATCACACAGCCAATCATAAGCTCACAAGCTAGTGGTAATGTCACATGATGTCATGTTTAAAAAGTTGAAAAACATCTATGATCATTACAGCATTTATATTCATGTTTTCATTGGTGAATACTTGTGATCATATAATTTCTAAAAACAAACAGGCAACAACAAAAAAACAAAAGAAGGACATAAAATTCCTAAAACCTCTTAAAGGGAATGTTGCAACTGTCTGAAACAGAAAAATCTTTGTCAGCACAAGAACCTGCAGTCAGTCAATCAGATCGGGAGTGACTCTCAGCCAAACTCCTGCAGCAGAGACTTTCAGCGCCTCTCCAAAATGAAGATGCTGCAACTCTCATTCATCACACCATGACCAAGTTGATCACAGGAAGTCCTTCGCTCAGCACGAACAGAATAAAGTCATCACTTCAGCTGTATGGTGGCCACATGCAATATATAATATATGATCCATTCATATTAGCCTCCAGCTACAACAGTGTCTCTGGGTTAATCCACAACAAGCTCATCAGGGAGTGTTTGTATTCAAATGTTCAGGAATTTCCTGACACACTGTTATGTTTTCAGGAGCTCTTTGATTGTTTTTTGCTCAATTTGCTCATTATTCTGATAGAGATGAGCAGAAATACTCACCAACAGACTGCTTTTTATTAAAGTTACAGACTGGTAAACAATTTTCTTTTAAAATATAAAGACAGAATATAAGATATTTTTACCTATATTAGCAAAATAATTACAAATAAATCACTGTCATGGAGAGAAAAGGGACGAGACGGCCATAAATATCTAAGTAATCCAGTTTTTTTTTCTTTTATAAAAAGCTAAATGAGCAATTTTTTTAAATCATGAACCAGCAAAGATCTATTCAATTACTTAAAAAAGAGATTTCAGACATATTCAGATAATAAAAGAGAAAATGATTCCCAGACAACCCTTTCTGATATATCAGAGTTAAGAAGCGTCTTTTTTCTTTTAGGCTCATTATTTATCCATTATAGATTTCTGAATGACTGAATCTCTAAAGAAGCTGGAATGAATTACACATATATGAAAAGCACAGAATCATTATGGTTTAACTTTAGGGTTTTTTTATTAACATTCAGCAGCCACCATAAAAAATAACACAAAACTAAACAGTTGTTTTAAAGCTGCTCAGCATTGAACATAAATGTGAACACAGCTCATTTAAAATATCAGTTATGTTTAACAAAGTAAGACATGTGATGATTCGTCAGTTTTTATTACTCTTGCATAATAATAATAATAGATTAAACTAAGTCTCATACATGCATTTTGGTCCATTTTCCTTTTTTGGACTTTTTCAACACGAGCCCAAGATTATACAATCTAAAAATGAAAAGTTATAAATCTGAGTCTAAATGCTAACAGTTTAGAGTCACTTCTCTCTGACCAACACTTTCTCATTTCTGTGTTTCAACCTCAGCCTTCTTATCAAGAACAGCAGCATCTCAGACAGAAAGCGACTCAACCAGCAGCCGCATCAGACGCCATGATGAAAAAAAATCTATTAACTATTAACAACATCCACGTGAGCTGAGTGAAGCTGGGAGGTTTGAATCCTGAGATGAGTTTATCATTAGTATATGTAGAAATTAAAATAAATATATACATATATTCCACTTTTCCTTCTTGTTTATTTATTTATTTATTATAAGTTGTGTTTCATTTGCAGCTAAAACTACTTGATTTGCAAGAGAAGATAATGCCTTTGAATAATTCATGCTTAAATTTACACAAAGGGTACATCCTTCATCGATTTTTAATGTCTTTCTTAAAAGAAACAAGGTAAGGCCGTAGAAGTGAGGCTTTTGTGCCTTCAAACCTGATTTTTACATTTTCACGCTTGAAGTCCTCCTCTGTTTCCTCCTCAGTTCTTTCTGAAGCAGAACAGACCCATATTTAACTTTTTTAAAATTTGCATTCTTCTAAATCGTTTACTGGTTTGTGTAATTATCATACTTGCACTTTAGCGTTCATATTGTGGTGCTGCTGTTGTTTATATGTAGATCTGTCACAGCTGACGTCTGAAACATGATATAGTGTCTCCTTATCAATTGACTTCATTTTTATTTATTTAGATTTTATTTCTTATGATAAAAGAATCAAGAAGCGATAGATACGTCTGATAGATGATTGTTTTGGTTTTGTTTCCAATTATTATGCATAATTGTTTCATTTAAATTTAATGCTAAATGTTATCAAATTGTTTATAATATTTCACATTTCAATCTGACTGTATTCATAAGCTGACCCAGGTCTTTATGTACTTGTGTCATCTGCAAATGGGATGATTTTTTATTAACTGATTACATCAAGAATGATGTTTCAAGGCACTTACACAGAACATGGGGTGCTCCACTGGATACTAGTTTCATAGTAGATTTGATCATTTCTGTGCACTGATGTCTTTTTGTAAGGAAAATATTTTTAACCATTTTTATGACATTAGTTTGTTGTTTTTAGCAGAATATTATTGTCAAAGGCCTTATTGGGATCTACTTCTACTTTTACTTTTGTATTTCTTACTTTGGATATTTTACATTTCTGATGATTGCCATTGCTGCTATTCTTTTTGCCTTTAATCCAAACTAATGTTCACAAAATATATAAAAATTCACAAGTAGATTATTCAATCTGTTTACTTTTCTACTGTTTTAGAGAACTTGTATCTACAGTGACATTATCTAATTATGGGCATGATAAATACGCAGCTTGTTACCTAACACAGCTACGAGCTCACTGTAAAGAATCCATACATGCTAATTACAGCTGAAGGTGTAACACATACCTTTGTGGTGCTTTGACTGCATGAACTCCGTCACTGAACCAGAAATCAATACTGGGAGCATTTGTTACCTGATCGCTAAGCACAGAGATGAGCACAAATATTTTCTGCAGCGTCTAATTTTGTCTTCTAATGCACAGAGAGGAAATATCCGATCTGATATGAGGCGCTCTGAGAAGATTTACTGGTCTTTTGCATTACAAGGACGACGAGCTGTCAAGGTATTCGGAGCACGTAAAGCTAATAGGAGACCCCGAGGCTGACTCAAAAACATGATAGAGGGATTAAATATTCTATCTGGCTGGGAACCATCCTGGGATCTGCCAGGAAGAGCTAGAGGGTGTGGGTTGGGAAAAGGGCATGAAGGTTACAGGTTTGCTTTAGATGGACGTATGAATCTGAGGACAACATGCATCCTTTGTCGTCTTTTTTCTGTATAAATCAAATATTAACTGCTAGTAGCTGAATTCTGCTTATACTTCTGTCATGTCAAAGGCTAAACATCAAAGACATTTCCTCCAAGGTCAAACAGTTTGTAAAGAAATAGCTTTTGAGGTAAAATTGAATTTTGAATAAACCCCTTTTTCCCCTTGTTTTTACCAAGAAAGTCACTGAATTGGAGCATAAATCATCCTAGGGATGCTGGAGTTAAGGTCCAGAAATGTCCAAACTTTACCCAATTAGTTCATTTGGGATTAAATAAGCATGTTTTAACAATGTAACTGAAAAGAAATGATCAAGAAAACCTTGAAGTTTGCTCAAACTATAGTTTTTATCTCTAACTTTCCTCTTTTCTCACTCGAACGGTGCTGCTAACTGACTGGATAAACCTCAGAGGTAAGTTCCTCCCAGTCACTTTTCTTACTCTAACCCTGTTCTGTAGTGGTATCACTCTCCTGGCTGAACAAAATGGATGGGCCGCTGGTTTTGGTGTCAAAAATGCCATAAGATGCATTTTGGGTGCTGAGATTGAACTGCACGGTGAGAGAGGAGCAAAACAAAACCAAAGAGAAGAAAGGCGAAGAATGGAACTGTTTTGGCTGCAGCTGATTTTCCTCCTCAGGCACTTGGAAACAGAAAAAGAAAGTGAGATAAAGACAGAGCTTCAAAGCTACTTCCTTCACAGAAAACCAGAGCCAAACAGCTAAACCTAACTCCTGGAGAACAGAGGATGCAGAAGTGAATCAAAAACAGGGAGAAGATGACCAGGATGAGAGGTAACCTAACCGAATCCAGAAGCTGTCAAGGACATAGAGGAAGATGAAGATGGATAGAGAAGGGGTAATGAAAGGAAGTGAAAGAAACTCAAATTTCCTCCATTTACAGCTTTCCCCCCATCTGATCTGGTTTTCTTTTTTAAATCAGTCATCCTGCAGCCAGATATTGCTTACAGAAGGCAGGAGGCTGTGCTCTTAGTAACAACACCTTTGTGCTTTAAAAGCTCCGGAGGAAACGGCAGAATATCTGATCCGCTCGTCTGGCTGTGAATCAAAATGCTTTAAGCTGCAGATACGGAACAGGAAAGTGTGACCTGAGAAAACAAACACTCACAAAAGTGCTTTTGGCATACATGTTTGACGCCCACGTGTATATTTCAATCCACACAAACAACCTGTGTGTGTTGAGACGATCTCGGCATGTATTTCTGTAAAACTGCAGTAAAAAAAAAAACAATCAGTAGACTAAAACATTAGATGGTATTTGGAAACTTGCATAGTAGGTTTAGATTATAATATGTAATATTTTACTTTTTCTTCAGAATTCATGCATGAGCGGATTAAAGGCCCTGCATTCCTTGAAGGAATCTCCAACAACCGAGTCTAAAGCTAACTTTTATCTTACAAGACTGACTCCAAAATGAATCATTTATTAATGTTCAGTCAATGATTGTTTTCTGAGAGTGTCCTTAAAATCCTTTTGATGGATTATGAAGTATTTTTGCTAAAACTACAAAGAAAAACATGTTTGCTTTCCCTATTTTTTGCCCTTTGGCAGCATGGAATGATCAAACTCTCTATTACCCTTTAAGTGGTTTTAACTTTTAAGTGCTCAAAAAAATTTGTTTTTAATTTTTTTATTTAACAATCCTTGAAAATCATCCTCTGAATGTTTATTCCAAACCCCCAATTTTGACTCTTTGGTTGACTAACTCCTTATGCATGCATTCTCTCTGACTTTTTCTGTCTTTAGCCTATTTTTGGCTTGTTTGTCTGCACAATCTGGCTCATCTCTCCTACTGTACCATCTTCTGCAGAAGAACGAAACAAAGCAGGGCTATTAGTGTATCCGAGCGTGACAGGGAGGCGAGGTTGGGTGAAGTTAAGAGCTGCTCCGAAAGGAGAGTGATGTCTGAGGATCGAGTGGCGTTTGTTATTGGGTGTTGCGTGAAAACAGCCGAGTGAAATTTGAAAAGGCCAGTGTCCTCTGTTCCACCTCAAACACAAGAGCACACGACTCGCGCCAGTTAATCAAGATGAATGCGATCTGCTCTCGGATGAGAACATGTCATTATATACTGTGAGACAATCACATTACAGCTCTAATCCCGCCATTTTAACAGTGGCATGCCAATCTCAGTGATTACAGGGGATCGTTGTAGCTAAATGTCATCCTGTAATGATTTTAATATGCTAAATGATCTGATGGATGTGCGTAACTGTCTTGCTCCATTTGCTCCTTTCTCGTTCCAATATGTTCATGTCCAAATGAGCGCTGCTGCTCTCCAGAGATCAGATCTTTCCATCTACGGAGTGGCTGGAGTTTACAGAATCGACTGTTAGTTTTTGCTGGTGTTGATTTAGGAGGACATACGCTGCTTGCTAATCCCTCCAAAGCTTCGGCCAGGTTAATCTTGCAGTAAACAATGTGTCTCTCTAAGCCGGACCGCGGTCCGATCTTATCGGTATAATGCGTGAGAGTGTGCACTTGTGTGTTTTTGTGAATATTTGCTCATCAGATGTTTACACCCTGATACGCTTTCCATTGTCCTGCAAAACAAATTTACTGACAGGCCTCCTGTCTGCAGACCATAATCACACAGAGTCAAGGCCGGCGAGTCATTTTCCACACTCAGCCGATGCCGTTGTGAATTGTTAGGAGGCCATTATACACGTGGTATGAGTGCATAGGACCGGTCTTGGCAACCTATTATTTTTGCAAACAGCCAGAGCTTCTTTTGGATTGCCACAGAATGCTCAGTCCTCTGTGAACATCACTCAATAATTCATTACAGCGTGAATTATAAACAGCAGTGTAGGCTGGATGGGACGATACTGGAGGCTTTTGTAGCTTTCAGAAATCATTATTGCGAGACAGAAAACACAGATAACCGCAAACTCTTCAAATCCACCAGATGTCTAATCGAGCAAAAGCCACGGTTAGTGTGAACCTTGTTCTCCCCTCATTATTTGGGAAAGTCCTACCTGATTTGAAGACGGAAAACCTAACGCGTAGTCTTTTTGTACCATTGGGTGGCCTGTCAATTAAAGCAGATGAAGCGACTCTTTATGAAAATAAAAACCACAAAAGCAAAAATAATGAGTTGTTTGGATTCAGGCTGCTGCATTTAACAATTGATTACTGGCCTGTGTTGTTGACTATGGTGGCTTCAAATGGACACTTTTAAAATGCACATAAATAAAGTGCTTGATGGAAAGTGTATGAGGTTGGTCGTGTTGGTCCTTTAACGCTACATTTTAACCTGATTACATCATTATAGTCGGAACATAAGTTGTTTGCATGTCCTACCATGTTGTATTTTTGAAATCAGGGTGTGCACACTCAGAATGTGGAGGTGAACGTCCCGCCTTCTCACCTGGTCATGTTCCTTAAGCGTATAAAATCATTAATTACAGCCAGAAATGTTAGAAAAATAAACATCTGAACATCAGGAGCAAGAACTAACGTATGTAAATCAACAAAACGATTATCTGGTATTGCTGGGTTTTACATGACATAGCATTGATATCACCAAATGCAGATGGAGGTCAGGAAGTAACCGCCGCTGCACAGAACCCTATTGTCTCTGTAGACGCGGCTTCAAAATGCCCAAATTCTATGTGGTCTACAGTTGTTGTCTCTAATTGGGAGAAAGATAAATGTTTTTTTTTCATGTCCTGAAAGTCGAGTGCCGCAAAGGACTTAATTTTAAAAAACTTACAACAGTTACAAGGGGATACTTGCTGCTGTATTGAAGGCGATATTTGTCTTTTGCCTTCTGGTGGAGGATCTAAGTACTGCAGGTAGCAATTGTGAATATTTAGTTTTAATTTATTTAAATAATCCATTAGATACTTTAAAAAACATTGTAATTTTTGACTATAATTTCAAGTATCAGACTTTAATGGGCTAATATGGCTCCATGAACACGTGAAAAATAGACAAAAACTGCAGGAGTTGGAGCTTGTTAGAATTATCTGAAAAAAGGAGAGCAAGAGAGAGAGAGAGAGAGAGACAGCTATCAGATGTGGTCATAGCTGGTGTCCAATTTGGGAGGAAAAAAATAAATGCACTAAATGACAGCCTGCACACATGAGTCTGGCTTTAGGCTTCAGTGCAACAATGTGCATTCACTGATGCACTCTGAGTTGGGCTTTCTGGGGAGAGCAGAGAACTTAATTTACTGGTTCAGGTGAGATCTGGAATTTATTTTTATAAACCCTGCTTTATCTTAGAGATCGTTGCCAGAGGAAGGAGGAAAAGGAGCACACTGAGGCAGAAATCTTTGGCCGTGAGGTGGCTCGAGGTGCAGCTTAATAAGGCCACGGCGTGAGCAATATTGTGTGTCTTCGTCACGAGTCCGGAGGCATTAATCAAAACCTGCTTTGCATTAATCAACAGAGGGGACGCAACAGAACAAGTGAAGAGATTTCTCGACATCTAAGTGTGCTCAAGTAAGCAGCGCGAATTATAATCTTTCCCCTAATGAGAGTCATTTTTCATCTGTGAGCTGTTTGTGTAAGTTAACCTCCACACGTGCGTTTGGGCGAGCGAGGGGTTATGCATGCATGGTGTGTGCATACACCCCAACTATACGTGTGTTTTGTTAATGGACAGAGAGCTTCACAGCTACTTAGGGTTTAAATGGCAATGGCAGCATGCTCTTGCAAGCAGCTCAGTGCTCGGAAACAACTTCCACAGATTACTAATGAGACACAGCATTATGGTTAAGGATAATCTGCATTTACATAAATTCAACCACCTTCTTTAAAGTGGCTAAGTTTTTAACACCACCGTCCTTTGTGATTATCAATATCACTTGCTGTGCTCCTCTTAGTGTCAGATATCTGTTGAAGAAGCATTTGCATGACATTAACATTTCTTTCTTCCAGTTACTATTCCTATAAGTGTATGTTGTGTCCTCTAACAGTCAAAATATTAGACTTTTAGGAAAGAAAAAGACACGGTTGGCCTGTATCACGAGTTAGCGTCGCAATTTCTTCCAGGGTTAATTTCCCTGGAGCTTCTGCATTAGTGCTTCTGGCTTTCTTAATGGACATAAAGACCTCACTGCTGCTTACAAATGAAATGGCACTGACATTGTGCCCCAGGAAGACGCACAGCACTGCAGAAACGGAATTAAAGCAGTATGACCATATGCTCAATCAAGCTGTGGGCCGATGCTGTGAAAGTGACAATGTGTGACTCTGATGAGGCTCAAAGAAAAAAGAAAAGATCCCAAATTATTCAAACCATGAAGTTTTGTTTGAAAGTTTTAAAGATGAACATCTTTAAATGTTAATCATTGACAATAAAGTCCAGAAAACATGCAAAAACTTACAAATTCTGAGATTTAAGAGCATGTTTTAGTGTTGGGACAGTGCTGCAACAAGTGCAAAGCTAAAGTGAGGAAATAAAAGTTAAAAGTGAGCATGCTGATAAGAAAAAAGCTGCATGTGAAGCTACCCTTTGATCCCAGTGTGAGAGGGACAAGATCATATTTTAAAACAGGTATTTTTGCAGCAGAAAGCATCTTTTGCTCAACCAGATTTGTTCAACATGATACCATGAAACAGTGCACTCCAGGGGAGAGGAACTTATCTGCAGACAGGACAGGAATGTGAAGCAAAACTCTGAAAACTCCATAAGATGTCAAAACTTGACGTCAGCAACTCAAAACATCTCACAGATCCTCAGATGTGATTTTTGTGTCAGATTTTTTAAAACTGTGTTCCGTCTATTTGAAGTTTGACGTTAAGTGTTTCATATCGTTTTGTTACCTGTTCAGATGAGGTTTGCGTCACACTTGATGATGATTGGTGGGACAGTGTTTCTCCACGTTTAAATTGTTGGTGAAATCTGAACCATGCAAAGAAATGATTTTAGTGCATTTAATGTGCCACAAAGCAAATGATAGGAATCAACAGCTACTGTATATGTAGCAAAATGAGAAGTTATAAGTGGAGCAGATTTAAATATTTATATTAAACCTGCAGACTTCTGAATATCCTATGTAATATTCAGGCTGTTGTCATGGTTTTTCTGTCCAATAATGGATGAACTCAGGATATTTGGATGTGCTCTGAAATCTGAGCATTTCTATGATAACATATTAGGGCAACTCAGAAGAAAAAGAATAAGAAGGAAGTGTCTGGATTACGGTCAAAAAGTCAAGAAAAAGGTCAGAAAATTTTGCACATTAAATTTTTATTTTTTTAACATGAATCTTAACCTATACCACAAAAAAAACATATTCGCTTTAAGGTCCGGTCTTTACTCCCACAGTGAAATTTAAAGAACTTCCTTCAATCCTTCAAAATAAGAGTCTCAGACGTGCACAGAACACATGAAGTTTCTAAAAATAGTTGTTGTTTTTTTACAGGTTGTGTTCAGATCCAGATGCAAACAACATCTGAGCTAAAATAATGAAACACCTGTTATAGTTTATTTATACACAGCATTATGGGTATGCAGATTTTTCATCAGTGCTGGTGTCATTTTTAATTCCTCCTTTAAATCTCAAAATAACAGTTTTTTTCTTCTTTTAACACTATTTTTGACCTTTTCTTAATATTTCTTGACTTTTTTCACTTTAATCTCAACAATCTTGATTCCAGCTTCCTCCACTGCACGTTGAAGTGTCCTCTCTGCAAGAACCATGTAGTCCCTGGTTTACAAATCAGTGTGTGAATTATGTTTCTAGGATCTATCCAGGGTGTCTCTTCCCTCTTGCCCTGTGACTGGAGATGGGCACCAGCTCCCTGCAGCCCTTAAGCAGTTAAGAAAATGAATAGATGGATGAAGTGGCCAATAAGCTCTATTTATCAAGCCAACAATTTAAGTCTATATTATAACCCTAATATTCCAAATATTTTTTACAAAAACTGTTATATTTCTTTAAAATGATGTCATCTCTTTGAAAACATTGTTGACAGAATAAATGCATTTTTCTATATGATGCATGGTGTGAACAAACTGTAAAAGATCCCTGGATGACTTTTTTCTCAATTATACCTTTAAAGCAAAAATACATCAAAACAAGTATCTAATCTTTAGGTTTCATAGACACATTCTGTTATCTTAGACTATAGATCATGATGTCTGCCGTAATGTGGTTATGGTGAGTAAATAAAAAGATTTTTGGGGAACATTTTAGGACTCCTTTGTATCTAAGAGTTGGAGTTGAGTGTTACTTTAGCTCACGTGGAAATGCATGTAATTATGAGGAGTCATAATAAGTATAAATTAGATTTACACAAATCCATACAGAGAAATGATAATAAAAAAACCTGTGTAATATTCATTTTGGAGCAAAAGAGTCTTCAAAAACCTCTAATTCATTTTATTACAAGAGAAGTTTCAATTTGGACACATTTCTTAATTTAGACCAACACAAAGTGTGAGTGACATGCATTTACGTGACTTTTCATAATGCTTTGATCTCTAACAGCAGTGCAGTCAGAATTTAGTAACACATGTTAGAAACTTGTCTATTGTTATCTAAACCTCCTCACACAGGATGCAGCTCCAAATGGCAGGAGACATTAATCTGAACGGTGACAAGCTCTCCCACCGTGGAAACAGATGTTGGTACAATTAGGCGGCGCAGAAACAGATGCGCTAGAACTTCTGTATACCCTTCACTTTGCGTTTACGGCGTCTCCAGCCAATCAGGACTCTCAAAAAGCGGGGCTATTAAATCATTGATGCACTGCAGCAGCTCCAGCCGGTGAGCTGAGCCTGTGAAGAGTCTCTCCAGCTGCAGTTTCTGTCATTATAGCAATGTGCCACACCTCATCGCACCACAGAGCACTTATTCCAACACAACAGGGGAAGAGCATCAGCTTTATATCAACCGCGAGCCCCAGCTGAGAGAGAACAGAGTGTCAGGAGTCACACAGAAGGAGGAAATGGACTGACAGGCTGCAACAAAAGGAGGCTGTCCCAGAGGACTATGGGAAGCTTGGTTTTGCATTTGTGTTCAGTTTGTTTGCTTTTTTAACTTCTCCCAGTCTCAGTCTCTAGCTCTCACAGCTCGGTAGTCCTCCACAGCCTCCAGGGGACGGGGATTATGGGAGTCTCTGTTACGTAGCTACACTAAGCTCACAGTGGAGAAGGTCAAGAGGGAAGCGAGACAAACAAGAGTCTATCTCTAAGTTTGACCCATTTTATTTATCCGTTTGTCTCTGCTGCTGTCACTTAACTCCAAACTCACCTCCCTCTGTCAAGTCTGACAGAGAATAGACTAAATTTCCTCAATAATACAAGCAAACAGGTTGCATTCATGGGACATCATTTCTCTCTTTATAAAGTGAATAAATTTTGTTTTGAAAAGTAAATAGTCCCCTTATTTTCTGTTGACCGTCTAATACTGTATATATACATATCAGCAAATGAACAAAAAGCAATCTACACGCAGCAGTTAATCAGTATGCATGCTCAACAACCATGAATTCTCCCAGGGTGTCTTGGTTTACACAGACAAGCTCATTTAGTTATATTTTCTTGAATTAATTCTATAATGTTGGCTGAGTAAATTGAGAAAAACTAGTCAGTCTGTTGGAATCATTTGCATTCTTGCAAGAAGCCCCTCTGGAAACGGTTGAAAGTTTCAGGGCAGCAGGGTGTGAACAGACCACGGAAGCTCTGCGTTCTGAATAAAGACGGCTCATCGAGGACACTTAGAAAGCTCCATTTCAAAATGCTCCATAAATATTCAGAGAAAAGTTGAAGTTCCATGAGTTTTTGAATCAATCGCTTGAATCAGTCGGTCATAATATGGCAATAAACAGAGATCACATGACTGTAACAGTAGAGGTGTTTGTCCAGGCATCAGGACAGTCAAATAGAAGCAGTATTTGTCTCCTCTGTCATCGATCAATGTTTTCCACCTGCCTCCTCTCCTCTTATTCTTTCTCAGTCTAAATAATGAAGACTCGAGGTATGCGGTGGTGTACTCTCCTGTGGAAATGAGGTTGGGTAGCAGATGTCCCCATCAAGGCTCTCTTCAGAGCTGTCATGGCCTCTCTGCTCCTCGGCTAATCACCTGCAACAGGCCTGCAGAATGGGACCGCCGCCGCTAATGTCATCACCAGCGGGTCTGGGCGAACCTCTCACCACGAGCGTCATGTAGGTTTATTTGGTGATGAGTGCTTCTGTCTGCCGTCAGGCGCGTGCACGTGCAACATCTCAGTGCGTGTGAGAGAGCTCGGAGTGCAGGTGTGTTTTGCTGGTGGCTCGGCGGGTGTGCAAATGCCTCAGGTAGTGCAACATGGGTCACGCACGAAAGCACACACACTCCATAAGCACTGCCACCTGCCAAAACACATTTGCCCCACAAGGAGTTACTCATCTGTGTGTAACGAGCTAATGGTGCGGCGTGGCACAGACCCGCGTACACGAGAGCCCACGTTTGAGATGAGACACAATTCACCAGCTGGCATTTGGTTGAGATAAAAGTAAAGTTTGGGGAAACACAACCTGAGCCACAGAAATGGATTTTCTGTCCTCCTGGTGAGTTTCAGAAATGCGTTCTTTGTGCCAAACTCTACATTTCTGTGCTTTGTGATGTGGGCTGGGCGGTTGTTTTAGGCCCTAAAGTGGATTCAATAAAAGCAGCTGTCAGCAGAGATGATTAATTATCATTCACTCCAGACATGCAGCAAATTGGTAAACACATTTAGCCTTCGACGCCCTCGGAGGCGATACAGATTATAAAAAGACACAAAAGAGAGAGAGAGAGGGGGAATAGATGGTGAAGAAGTGAATCTGGGTTACAAATGAGCAGAAATATGTTAAAAAAAAGGTCAGATTTGACACAAAAGACTCAAGTGGACACTGCCAAAGTTCTAACAGTCCAGTCAAAAAATATTATATCCAGAAAAATGATTCATTTTTTTCAGCATTTAGGAAAAAACTTTTAAATTCTCTTTAAGACAAGTGTTTACTTATTAAATGTATAGGATCAATAAAATAGATTTCTATGTCCAATCAGACCAAATCAACAAATTATTTAAATCTGTAAAGAAAATTAACCTTTAAGGAAAAATAACTTTTTAAATATGAATCCAGGATTGATTTTCTGAGTAAATGTAGTCCCAGATCTGAGCTTCTAATGCAAAATATATAAACCCTCAGGTAACTTGCACATTTCATGGAGGAAAAAAAAGTGCTGGATTCTATTCAGTGAGTTTGGACAAAAGCTTTGCCTTTGCTGTCCAGAAGAAAAATTGGAGTCCGAAACTTTCATATTCCAGTGAACATGTTGGCAAAGATTAATGCTCGGATTTGGTCAGCGGGGCAGCTTGCAGTCATTGATCCAACCATAAATTCTGCATAAAGTAGAAGAAATGTGATGGATGAAGACTGATGGACACATAGGAGCTCAGTTTGTTGAGGTGGCTGTAAGCACTTCTGAGACAATCTTAAACAGTTTCCAAAGAGTAAATGATTTATTTAACTGAACAAGTTCAATTTGAAATGTGTGTTTGCTGATGTTAATTTGCAGTGGTGGCCATCTTGAATTGGGTTAACTCCAAAGATTCATTAGAAGATGTTCATCTAATAATTAATTTCTCAAAGTTTTATTAGAAACCATCCAGCGGCTCGTGATATTTTTCTAACAGAACAGACATGATGATCAGCACAGAGGTGATGGAGGGCTTCCAGTTGACGCTGAGTTTGCTCAAGCTGGTATTCAACCATCAACGCTCAAGTTAACGTGTCAGATGTCAGCAAATCGATACGAACAGATCTGCACCCATTCAGACCCACTAGAATATGCAACGTAATATTAGGGAGATGCAGTTTGCAGCTGGTATTGCAATTCATCCTAATAAAAGATCAATAAGGTTAAGGCCAGGGCCGTGTGTAGGATTTTTCAGGTCCAAACTAGTACAATTATTTCTTTCTGAACAGATAAGCTGATATCTTGATCCAAAAGAGGAGCTTTCAGTAACAATTTCAGAGTAAGAGCATGCTCCAAACCTAAAACCAAACCTTAGACTAATGCTATGATGAGACAGCTGAAGATGACTGCTAATGCAGAATGGTGATGGTAACCAGAGACAGGCAGACAGACAGGTAGGGAGAGAGAAATGAATAAGGAGTGAGACAGGAGGCGTGACGGTGCAGTCAGGCATGTAAAGGCAACTGGTGCCACCACTGTGCTCCTTGGCCCTGCAGCGCTCAGACACAAAAATTAGGCTGCAGAGAAGGAAAGTGGGAACCGAGACGAGGGAAAGAAAGAAAGACGACGTTGATTGACTTGAACAAAATGACAAGACATAAAAGAACAAAGCCGAGAGAAGAAAAAGGGAGAAGGAATAAGGAGGGAGAAGCATACGGGGAGGTAGATTGTTCGTCACTGCTCTGTGTGACTTCAGCATTAAACAAATTCCCTGCATGTTCCTCGGTGTGCACGTGGATGTGCTTACCGCTGCTTCTTGCGCCCTCGCGTTTGAGTGTGCTGCCCCTAACAAGCTGAGCATTTGTCAGCAAAATCAGGAAGCTGTAACTGTTGTCAGTAAGCAAAAAGTGGCAGCAGTGGCCCACAAACACACTGCCAGATATTACATTAGCAAAGGTGTGTACACGTGTGTGTCTACTGTATGTGTGTGTGCAGCTCTCACCAGCACTTGATTTGGCTTGTTAGAGCCACTTCTGGGAGTTTATAAAAGCCAAGAGCCATCCAGTCTTTGTGCTTCATGCAGGCCATTAATGCAGAGCTCATTTAGCCTGGACCCGGCCCAGGAAGCTGGTCTCATGTGTTTCCTCAGCTTCTGTTTGCTCTGAGACCATGTGACTGTTTGATGTTTGCGATTTATGAGTCGGGAAGTGGCTTTGCTCTTAGACGGCAAAATATTCCATGTGTTTTGGGGCGTGTAGGAGTTTGCGGATCGTTTTATTTATTGTAAAATGGAAACTGGGTGTGTTTTCATCATGTGACACAAAAAATATGCAAATCACTGATTTGTTCTTTCAGATCATCTTTTCATGCGTTTGTGTTCTTCGATACCTCTGATACGTCTTTTGTAACAACTCAATTATTTATTGTGTTTTTATGCATAGCTGAAAATGTATGCATCCCTCGACGTGTTACTGGAGTTATAAAATCAAACATTAGAAAATAAAGATAGGATGGGTAGTTCAAAATGTTCATTCCACTTCCTACTGATTTTCATTAGTTTTTTCTTTTTATTTTAACATGTTTAAAATATAAAAACATTGCCAAATTACCATCACTTTTGTTATTTTTTTCCTGATTAGTACCTTGAATTGAGATCTTTTCACGTGTTGCAGATCTAAACAAAGACATGAATTAAAAAATCATGTTGTCTGCTATAAAATGTCACTCAAGCTGCAGAGAATACAAATTATTTGCACTTTCATACATTTTTAACCCATTAACAGTTTTTTCTAATATATTTTGATGTTTTAAATATTTGTTATTACTGGTCATCTTGCTTTCCTCATACGAAGTTAAGCATTGGTTTAATTAAGATTTCCTGAGGATGCCACTGGTGGCTCTAGGGGGGGACTCAGGGTGGCAGCTGTCACATAACCACCTTAGTTGCCATCCTATTTGTGAGCTCACAAATGTGTTTTTCTACATTTTACTTTTAATGTTTAAAGTTAACTTCGCAGAACTTCGATCTCTGTCCAAATTCAACATTTCATATTCTCATGCACGCTTCTTGAATTTCTATATTGGTTCATCAACCAACCAAACTGGGACGTTTCACCAGCAGAGATCAAGCTGGGGAATAAATCGACCCACGCTGACTAGTGCACTGTAAAAAGAAAAGGTTGAATCAACTTAATTGAATTGCTTCAGTTGGTTAGGTACAAATTAATAAATTTGTACCTAGTAATTTAAGTTGGATAAACTTAATTCAACTGCTTGTTACCAATTGAAGCAATTCAGTTAAGTTGGTTCAACTGTTCTCTTTTTTCAGTGTGGGACATCAACCAGAATTTGCTTTAACAGGAATATTTTAAAAGTTTAACATTGTATAAACAAAATATTTTTTAAATTAAATAATTCTTTATTAATATGGGGAGATCCCATGACTTCATAGGTGTGTGTTGTACTCATAAATCATAGAAATACACTGATACACACAAGTAAACTGTAAAAACATGCATTACTGAGAATAGATTTGGGCTAATTTACTACTTTATTGCACATGACGCAGCTAAAGTGTTATTGTGAATATAGTGTTTTCTTTTGCTGATTTTATTTTAATGTAATCTCCTTGGTAATTACATTTTAGTAGAAAAAATAAAGAAAAAAACACAATTTTGAATATCAAATAAAGTTGCGGACAATTTGCACTGAGTTAATTATTGTTTTATGTAATTGGTGTAAACTAGTCTGCACACAAATTAGCCAAATGCAGTCACTTAAGAGTAGAAGGAAACTTTTGATGTGGAGCCTCACGCCACACCTTTTCCACCCTGAAAAATGCAATTCTAGACCCGCCACTGCACGATACTTTATGTTGATCATTAAATACTTTTAGAAAGCATCAGTCCCTGTGGGTATCACAGTCTAGTTTTTGCATTTCTGATGAGATCAGGCCTTATTACTGTTGTTTCCAACATTCAGTTTGAGGCCTTTCGAGTCCTCTAAATGTTACTTGCTGCTTCCAGCCCCAGATATCAAACCCAACCCTTCACTGTGCAGTGAACTTGAGCACATGTTTGTGATAAATCAAAGAATACGGATTGTTTTGTGGCTCCATAAAATCTTACGAGGGCCGCCGTAAAACTCCTGATAAGCTCTTCCTCTCAACCTGCCCGCCAGCCTCCTACACAGCAGCTGGAGCGAGATGGAGAAATGGATGGAGAGTGGTGGCAAGAGCCAGAATGAAATGCATAGGGGAGTTGAAAGGATGGGCTGGATGAAAGGCGGAGAGGAGGAGAAGCAAATTGCACTCTGATGAGAAGTGGCAAAAGCATTGACGAATCACTGCCCTGACAGCTTTCTGTGCCTCAAAGGGAAATTATTAAAATCTGGTTAAATCTTCTGAAATCTAAACTCCTGCAGGAGTGCGCTGAATGTTGCAACACGCTGTAATCAGTTTGAAAACTGAGATTAAAACACAAATTAGCCCCTAGGTTAGGCGTTTGCTGTGCAGGCTTTTGGATGCTCCCTCAGCTTAACCCCAGTTATGAGCGGTGACCTCTAACTGGTTGTGTTGCTGCAACTTCTGACCAAACATCCAGTAAACTGGTTATAAAGGCGCTCAGACAGATTACTAGAACAGGACATGGTGAAGCTGCAGGCTCCAACCAGATGTTTCCATTTTTAAACTACCCGCGTGCGCCCACTAGCGGTCACGTGCTACTTACGGTAAAACACGTATTCCGTGTAGCTGGACCAGACCTTGTCCTCCGTGTGCTGGTTGACGAACGAGGCCGTGACCGACGAGTTGCAGGCCACCATCTGGAAGCCGCACTCCGACAGCATGTCAAAAGCTCTCTCCAGGTGCTTGAACTTGAGGTAGAACCGGGAGGTGTACCGATCCGGGGTCCGGTCCGGGTCCCGGCTCTCGTTTAAAGTCTCCCCGAACACTTCCTTAGCCAGGGCCACCCTGCCGCAGATCAGTATCCGAGGAACCCTCCTGAACTTGGCGTCGGTCTGGCTCTCCCGGCCCATGGTGCACGAGCCCCGGTACCCCACCGTGATGAAGCCGCTCTTTCTATCCGCGGGGACGAGAGAGGGCGGCGGGCACTGGCGGTGGTCGCTGCCCTGAGAGCCGTCCTCGTGGTCGCTGTGGAAGTAGTCGTCCGGGCTGTGCTTCAGGTCGTCCGGGGTCAGGAGCTTCACCAGGTCGGGCAGCTGGAAGTACTCTGCCTCCTTCCTGAGCCTCCCCTTCTCCGGGAAGTGGTCCGGCAGGACGACCTGCTTGTCCCGCAGGTAGTCCAGCACGTACCGGAATAAAAACCCGTCCCTGTCGATGAAATAACGTCCCTTGGGGTCTCTCGCCAAGTCATTAGACGCGTCTTTTTTGGA
The DNA here is from genome assembly GCA_006937965.1 of Callopanchax toddi. Taxonomy (NCBI): domain Eukaryota; kingdom Metazoa; phylum Chordata; class Actinopteri; order Cyprinodontiformes; family Nothobranchiidae; genus Callopanchax; species Callopanchax toddi. The sequence continues at coordinate 2,843,035 of SSNR01000015.1, forward strand.
CGAGAAGAGCTTACCGAGCAGGGAGTTCGGGGTGCCCACCAAAGTGGAGTGGCGCGTGTAATAAACCTGCCCCCCCACGTTTAACTCAACCACATCTGGGAAGCTGTTCTGGACCGACGCCTGGTCTTTGGGATTAGTCCTACAGTTCCCACTCAGCGCCATTCTTTCCGTCATCAATGCACCTCTTAAAAAAATAAAAACAATAAATAAAACAGATCTGTGTCAAAAGTTCTTCTGAGGGAACTTCATCTCACAGCCTGAAAACCCAAAGCATTGTCCTCCAGTCAGCTCGGTGGTGTTTCCGGGATTTGTTGAAAAATGTTCTTTTAAAAAGGAGTTGCTTGGAGGAGGATTTAGAAATCAGTGCTGCATGAGAGGAAAAGTGTGTTGCATTAGTGGCTGTAGGAGTCCTAGCGCCTCTGGGAGGACAGCCTTCAATACGGAGGCTGAAAGAAGCCTAATGCACCGAGACACACACACACACACTTGCCTTGTAAGTCCTGGTTTTGTTCATGGGAGTGGTTTCTGGAAGAGAGAGGGAAAGAATAGGGAAATCTCTCCAGACAACACCAAAAAAAAAAAAAACTTCTTTGAGTTGAAACAGGAGGAAAGGTGCTTCCAACTTCCTTCAAACGACAAAAGATTTCCGAGGAAACTTGGCAGAGGTTGCGTCCTGTATTGATTAAAATCTCTAATCTCTGCTGTCCTCAGGAGGAGCTAAGAAACCGCTCTATGAGTTGATTTGTTTCCTGAAGCAGAAGAATGGAGCTGACCCGTCGCTGCTCCTACCCGGAGCTGTCCGCGGTGCTGAAAGGAGCAGCTCCCTCTCTCCATCCCTACGCGCACTCCAGTCGCACCGCCTCCCTTTCCCGACAGAGTTGGGTGGTGTCTTCACTGATGCCCCCCCTCCTCTCTTCCTCCCCCCCTTCCTCCTCTCTTCCTCCCCCTCCTCCTCCTCCAACACACATTTTACACAAAAACGCACACATGCACGCTTCTATGTAATATACAAAGTGATGTCTCAAAGAAAGCCTGTGAACTTTTAGACTTTCCTTGCTGGTTGGAAATTCTCCATCCATATTTTTTTTTACTCATTTTGAAAAATCAGGACTCATCCCAGCCCCACAGAGTGAACCATTCTGCGTTGAGCCTGTTTGAAAACGTCAGCGCAGAACAAATGGAGGTTATCAGAAAATGCTGCTGCCAATCTTATGTTGCGATGTTTGCATTTTTTAAAAGAGATTTGAGAGTTCAAACCCCGGATGAATGGTTTTAAGTGCATCTGAGTTGTAACTGAGTCCTCTCGCTGCTTGATAAAATGAGCAACAGCGCCTCCCTCTGGTTTCCTCCTGCATTTTTTTATGACTGATACTGTTTAGTCAAAAATAAATGTGCACAAGTGCATCTATGTGCAAACTATTCACTTGTAATTGCAACTGTTCAGACATAAAACCGTCTAAACTTTCAGTTTCTTGATTTTTTTTTTTTAGGAAATTTGATTGAAATGATTATTATCCTTCATTGGTGTAAAATACAATATCATGCAGGGTAAAATACAACATTTAGGGGGGAAACGGTAAAACATACAAGTCCTAAATGATCTCCAAACAGCATGAGACAGCCTTCTGTGCAGGGGTTGCTTATGTTTATGGCTTTCATCTGTCCACTCTGACACAACCTTGCCTTCAGAAAAACTTGGCATTTCTTCAATGTAGAGTGTGTGTACAGCCTTTAGGGCAAATATGTTCTTGCTATGAACCCAACATTTAAATCCAAAACATTCATAGTGATTCAGTGTTTTAAGGGTTTCAGAAGGGTGTGGTTTTAATTTATTTTGATGATAATTACAATTGTACTATTACTGTATTCAAGACTCAAACAGTATTGGATAAAATACAGTCTTTCTAATAAGACTCTTTAATACAGAATATTCAGTTGTTGAATACAGTGCTGCTAAAAACTATTGCCCGTTTAATAATTCATGAATTCACTGTGAATAACCTCATCGTCTGTAAAGCTGAGTTTAGTTCCACTGGCCACTCCCAGGCCTGATTACCCCCAGACCTGTAGAATTTAATAATCACTTCAATAGAACCTGACTGACAAACAAACAGGCTAAAAGATCTTAGAAAGAAACACATTATAAGGGAATTCATGAGCAAAAAACCCAGAATCTATTAATATTTGAATCCCAGCAGGCCTCATTTGGTTGATGTTCAGGTCAGAGGTCATGACAGAACAAATATAAAAAGAAAATGATCTCTATGGAAAAGTTCTGGTCTGCTGACCAAAAACCTTAAAGAGGCTGTTCATGATTTTGAAAAACCCAATGTGGCTGAATTCAAACAATTCTGTAAAGAAGAATGGGACAAAAATCCTCCCCAGTGATGTGAGAGACTCATTACTTTTTATTAAAATAACTTTTTTCCATTAATAAATCAGATTTTCATTTGAAAACTTTGTACAGTATTTCCTCAGGTTATCTTTGTCTGATACTAAAAGTTGTTTTTTGATCTGAAACATTTAACTGACCCTAAAGCAAAATTTTAAAAAAGAAGAAGAACTCTGTGATAATAAATACTCTTCCACTTCTCTCTAACAGTTTTCTACTTGAGATTATTATAATTTCTTAAAAAATACCATTTCAGATTGCAATCTACCTTTAAACTCACTCAAAAATATTCACCTGATTTAATGTTGTTGCTGGAAGTTAGGAATAAAGAAAGTAGAACAAGTGATGATAACAAAACGAAAATGCAAATGATACACGCAGGAGAAGAAAAAAGGAAACAGGAGGAGGAGACGAGCGCCTTGCTGGGACCTGAGCAGTCACCCAGAAGTAGGCCGTGTTGGCAGCTTCATCATAAATACATGTGCACACTACAACGCTCCCTGCTGCGCTGCTATTTAAAGAGCAGATGATTGACCACCTGTAAGGAGTTCAACCTGTTTGGGTTGATGCATTCATTTCAGTCAACCTCTCTGTCTGATATTATAAAAGTTTGCAAACACACACACACTGACTTCAGTGAGAGCATCTCATAAAGAATTCTTTCCTGCACTTTCACACTGACTGGATTAAAACTCCTGAATTCCTTTTTATCCTACCAGGAAATGACCGGATTAACAGCAGATTACCTGTGATTTTTTCTTCTTCTTTTTTTTTGCACTTCCATTGCTTCAAAACTCATTTCAGTTCTGCATTACTTGATACAAAATGTATGTTAAAATATTCATGTCCTAAGCACGGCAGCAGCATTCATAATTTATCTCTCTTTTTTTTCCTGAGGAACACTTTTTTCAGAGAGATTTTTAATTTTTCACTTGGAAAAAGAAATTGACTTTATACGCTCCGACGTGAAATCAGCGAGCACTTTGCTTCACTGACACACGGATCTGCTCTCAGCACAGTCGTTTTCTTCATCTGCTTCCTGTGTGGCGCGCACAGTAAAAACCATTGAAGGGAATCTTCTGGCCAGTCGCAGATGGTTGAAATAAACAGCACACTTCTCCCACTTCCAGCTCTCATTACGGCCGAACGCTGAACGATGCCAGGCGATGAGAAATCTGCGAGTACAGCAAGTCGACACTGAATGCATAAATTCACTCAGCTTGGAGAGGAGCAACCGTTTACTAAAATTACTCTGAAGTCTCTGATTCTTCCCATTTTCCTGGAGGTTTATTCATTTGTTTGTTTCTTTATTTTTCATTCACAGAACTTTTGTGTGACATCTCTGAACATTATAGCATTAAAGAGTGTATCTGTACAGTGATATGCTGTAGATTTTAGAATAAATACAGATTAAACATTTATAGAATACAGCACATTGTATTCAGAGACACCATAACTAATGGGGGGATGAGGTCCTGTATAATGTTGTTAGCCCTCTTGCTTGGTGCCCATAATTCACTATAGTGTTTAAGATTGGCTTAAAAGATGTTAAAACAGGATTAAGTCTCAAAATATTTTACTTAGTTTTTTGTGCACTGTATTTTATATATTTCAGCTTTCATAAAATTGTTAATAAGCCAATATTCATACATATTTAAGTATTTTTTCTGTTTGCATACATAAATAAAATCAGTATTAAAACGGTAATAATGAAAAACTGCAGCAGGGGGGAAAAATCTTTGAGCTGTCAGGATGAAAACACACAGGTGTGGGAAACAGATGCACCTCTGAGGAGTGCCCTTTACTCCCCACTGCACCTGCAATTGCGCAAAGCAGCTTCCAGATGTAAATCTGTGAGAGCATCGTGAAGTTTTGCTCTTCCGTCTGAATAAATGCATAAACAAATCACCGCCGCTGCACAGCTTATATCAATATTGCAATTATTATGCTTTTGTTGATCTGAAAATCGTTGAAGAGAATCGTTGTCCTAGTTAGAGAGATCCAGAGACTCAATCAATGAAACATCAGTCTCAAATGTGTCTTTACAGACTTGCTAAGCGAGCTTTTTAGTTGGTGTTAGAAATATGCCAACAAAGCCATAATCATTAAGGGATGACTTTTCTGCAATATTGATCTTCAAACATGAACTCTGTGAAGTCGTCGTGGGAATCAGCAACACGTTTGGTTGCCCCAGATTTGGCATCAAAACAAGTTATTTTTAGCTGATTCCAGCAAACAGAAATAAAACTGAAGTCAGTTGAACTGAGCAAGCATTTTCAGCTGCACAGCATAATTACCACATCTCAAATTAATTTTTATATTTTTTTTTTCTAGAAATGAATTTTTTTTTGCCTTGAAACTAAATGGGTTCCATGCATTTTCCGATCATAATATTTGTCATGCAACACAGTATTTATTAAGAAGTGACTTCCACCAGCTGCAGCTTTGTGTCACTTCAAGCTTTGGACCTGAAACCTCTCTTTTCTCACTTTGTGCACAAGCCAGTGCAGTTTTTTTTCTTTTTCTTGTAAAGGCAGGCCCACTGTTGTCCCTGGAGAGAAGGCTATTTAACAGGAAGCCCACTGAACAGCAGGAGCTCTGGCAGCCAGAGCACTGCAGGTTGACTCGAGTAAAGATAAGTAGAAGCCCGCGAGACAGCGCTGAAAGCAGGGAAGTCGAACGTCTTGGCTTGTTTTTGTCCTGCAACATAGCAGCAGAGCTGTCATCTCACTCACTTACTGACTCTGCAGGTGGGTGGGTGTGTATATGTGTGTGTGTGTGTGTGTGTGTGCGCAAGTGTGTGTTGTAGTGTTTGAAAGAGAAGAGTCAGCCAAGTCAAAACAGAGCAAGAGAAAGGGAACTAAACCTACCAAACGTATGTGGTTTTGCTTGTTTTGGTATCATAATACGGAATGATGCTTTTTACATTGTTTTGGGTTGATTTCGGTGTTTATTCACTCAACACTCCACTCTCACACACACTCAACACTCAACATACATAATGAACACAACTAATCCACAAGTATTTATGGGCTAATGTGCAAGAGAGTTTTAAAATTAATTGAGCATTAAAAGTAAGATCAGTTATTGTAACAATATTTTTTTACCTGATTAGTCACTTTTACAATATGAGTTCACTTTAAAAGAGTGTGCGTTCATGTAATGATCACGTGGATGGTGCAACATTTTCTCTCTTTTTGTGTTAAGTTGGTGAAAAACTATATAAAATCGAGTGATGGGTTAAAAAATCCTTCTTATTAGGAAGCTTTATTAAACAAAGCAGGACGAAATTGTTTAACTGGTTTATATGTTTTGCTGATAATGTATCTGCTAATCTCAAACATATTTTAATCTTGAGGCAAAGGCATAGATTTCCTTTTGTCATTGGTGGGGACCAGGACGAGGTGGAGGGTTGGGGGGTGGGATATGTTCAAATACTTTAATTTTCAAAGAAACTCATAAATCAAGGCGGAAATGTTTGAAAAACAGCTAGCTAATGAAGTGAAGCGTATTCAGCAAGGATGGTAGAACAAAGCAGTGAACTATCTTGTGACTTCTTGGTCTTTGGTTTCTGTTTCTGCTGACAAACACTCGCCCTCTTGTGGCGGTTTTGTGACATTACAACAAACATTTTTTACAGAGCATTTAGTTGAAAAACCTTGGTAGTTACTGCCTTCTTGTGGCAACAAGGTGAAATTACCACAAACATTTGCAACTCTTTTAGTTTAAAAACCTTGAAATATAAACAGTAAATTAAAGAACACCATCTCTAATGTAAAACCATTATGCAGCCATACTTAGGATTTGTTAAAATACTGTAATTTTTAAAGAAACTCATAAATCAAGGCGGAAATGTTTGAAAAACAGCTAGCTAATGAAGTGAAGTGTATTCAGCAAGGATGGTAGTACAAAGCAGTGAACTATCTTGTGACTTCTTGGTTTTTGATTTCTGTTTCTGCTGACAAACACTCGCCCTCTTGTGGCAGTTTTGTGACATTACAACAAACTTTTTTTACAGAGCTTTTAGTTGAAAAACCTTGGCAGTTACTGCCCTCTTGTGGCAATAAGGTGAAATTACAACAAACATTATTCACAGTGCTTGTTGTCACTGCCCGATCTGTACCCGGAAGCACGATCAGTTACATCACTTCCTCTTTTCGCCAACTTAGCGACATTTAAGTCTTTTGAATGGGACGGTTAGCTCTCAGTTAGCCCTTAGCTTTTACCAACAACTTTGCTTCTTTCTCGACTGCGCTGACCATTTAAACAATGGATACCTACGTATATAAACATTTTAATACATTATGGATGTATAAAGATTTATTATATACTTGTTAACACCTTAAAAGATACTCTGAACGGTAACTACCGTAAAATACTTCACTGCGAGTACACGCGTTCTGCACATGCACAGAACCGATCGGGTAGACCTGATCTGTACCGTCCGACTTTGCGCATGCGCAGTAAGGATCGGGCCGTCCTGATCCATAACTCCCTTTTTATTCTTTATTTTCTTCGACGTTGTATGAAACGTTGTCATTATTGTAAACTTTATAAAAAATACTTATTACTGTTAACATCTTAACAGATACTCTGACCCGTAATTACCGTAAAAAGCTTCAGCGGATGTAGACTCATTTCGCACATGAGCAGAACCAATCGGGTTTCCGTTACCGATCGGGCAGTGACAGTTCTTCTTATTTTAAAGCCTTGAAAAATAAACAGTAAATTAAAGAACACATCTCTAAAGTAAAACCAATATTCAGCCATACTTAGGATTTGTTAAAATACTGTAATTTATTAAAGAAACTCGTAAATCAAGGCAGTAATGATTGAAAACAGGTAGCTAATGAAGTGAGGGTTTTTTCAGCAAAGATGGTAGAACAAAGCAGTGAACTATCTTGTGACTTTTCTAGAAGAAACCAAAGTTTTTCTTGGTGGGAACATTAAAGGTTAGTTGAAGGTTATGAGTTGAAGCTTCAAAGGTCATTGTGTTGGAAACAAACAATTTTTACTTACTTTCAATCATCCAATGTGTCAATCATCAAAAAAATAAATAAAAAGAATGAGAAGAACGCTCTTTTCTTCTGATGATTCACTGCTTGGAACAAATGTGCACTCTGAGAGTCTGAAACTTGTGTGCACACTACAGTGTTAAAACCCCAGAGATTTGCTTCATGTCTCACAATAGTTGGAGTTTGATTCAGTTTGCACCATGTGGCACTCAAAGAGCAGTTGGCCAGAATCGAGTTGTGGGTGTCGTGAAAGGATGGCAGGATGTGATGGTTCCACAGCGATGGAAGAAATCACTATTAATTTATTTATCTAACAGAAAAATGCAGCATCCAGTGAGTCAGGCTGGGAGTGCGGACTGATATTGTTCAGTGCAGACGGTCTACAGATGAGCTGTAATGAGATGTACACACTCACGATTAAGCTGCATCCTTGTTGAATTATAGGCATATATAAAAGGAATAAAAAGTGCTCTAAATGCTTCACCATCAAACGTTTAAAGTGCTTCCAATTCCTCCTGGATTTGAGATTTTAAGGAATCTAAAGCCTTGTTAGTTTCTGAACAAGAGTCCAACATGCTCAATATGGGATAAATGATGAGTATTTGCAGTGAAAACAGGGAGCTCTGATCATTAAAGGTCTGTATCTCTGAGGTCACTCCAGAGCAGAGATTACTGAGCCTAAAGGGATCCTCGCCCTGTTGATGTGACAAACCATGTGAGACGTTGCTAAGCGTTCGCTCTCCCTCCACTACCTCACAGGCCATGAGGGAACACTGAGGGAGCAGATAGCTGTTCTAGTTCTGCTGCAGTGTGTATCTCTGTCGGTGTGTTAGGGGTTTGTGTATCTCCCTCCCTCTCTCTCTCCTCAGGTCTCCAGGTTTTCCTGTGCAGTACTTTACAGACTCTTGGGATTAAAGAATAGTTTCCACAGATCCTCAGCGTGTGACAAATCTCTCGATGGGGCCGAATCTCCTAAAGTCCTTTGAACTGTAAAACCCCCTCTTTTTTTTTTTTAAAGAAACAGCCTCCCTTTTTTCTTATTTCTCTTACCTCCAGCAATTTGCTGCATATGCCTAAAGGATGTTGTGTATGTAATATTTAGCATTTAGGAGGCTGAGAAAGTGTCTATGACAGTTGTATAGATGTATAACTGAACACGCTGTGGGTCTCTGTGCTCTCCTGCCATCATTGATTTCCTCAGGAAAGCTGAGCATCCAGTGGGGAATCACCCCACACAAAGAACAAGAACTGACAGGAATTATAAATCCTCACGAAGCTGGCAGGTGCTCCGCTCATCGTGCATATCAGAAGCCATCGCTTGTACACCTTGATCTGCTTTGTGTCATCATCTCCAAGAAGATCTCCCAAATACCTCTGTCTCATATGTTCTTCTACCATGTTGCTCCCGTTAAATGTTTTAGAGAAGTTTTGTGCAGACACAAACCCTCAAAGGGGCTTACTGCTGATGACCTCAGGTGGAACATGAAGCAGTGGATTCTGGGACGCCCGGCTGATGAAATGTAGGTTGTAGCAAAACATATTTTATACATCAAAGTGCAGCAAAACTGATTAAACCAATCTGCATCTCCAGTGGTGCTTTTTGATGTGGACACTATGGCTCACCTTCCAGGAAGCGTCTAATTTTAGCATCTTGTTTAGTTTTGCTGCTGAGAAGATTTAACAATTTACTGGGTTTAAGTCAGTCCAACTTTTGATTCTTCCTAATAAAATAATTTCCACCTTTCTGGCCTCATCATCATCAGCATCACTAGCAATAATGGTGAGCAGGTTTTCTATGATGACGTCATGAGCATCAAGAAGGGTAAAAAAGATTATTTTTTTGATTATTTTGATTTGTGCAATTTAAAAATGGAGTTAACTTTTTGTTTCTGGCAATCATTGTTTCTTTTTATCTGCATATTTGGATTTATTAAGTGTAATGCTGACATATTATTGATTTGTCATTATCATTTTAATAGGTGTTTGTGAAAGAAATCTCAAAACCGTTTATGATTCCCAGAAAATATCAATCTACATAAAAAAAACACCAAGAAAAAAAGACATTTATGGTGAATAATTAACTTTTTATTTCAAAAATCTATTTTTTATTGTATAAATAAAAGACTGATAACTTACAAAATTACAAACTCAAACATCAGGCATTCTGATGATTACCCTCAGCTCATAAGCTAATGAGGTAATTGCTGTTATGTTGAGTGGAGGTCGAGCTGAGGTCGGACACACAGAGACAGCTTCTCCAGAGAAGAAATCTACATTTCTGTTTGACTACGGAATCTTTTTTCCTCAAGGATTCATTAACATGTTCCCAGCTTCTTAATCATAATCTTCAACAAATCCCCAACTATAACTAAAATCATTTAGATGTAACAAATAATGAAGCTGTAATATTTCCCAAAAGAATTTCTTTCTGTTTGTTAAAGGTGCTCTTAAAGGTTTTTAATTATGTTTTTCAATGCAACCCAAGCTAGATGAACATTTCTATATATTGCATGCCCTTGCATCAATTGGTCTAAATTAAATATTATGTGAAAATGTGCAAAGCTCTTACTAGCATCAAAGCGGAGCATAATGAATAAAATACTTGAAAATTATCTATCTTGTTTGCACTTTAGACCTCTTATATTTGAGGGAAATAATCAAATACACTGATGCAGCATCAGTCTGTGGAGGTTTGTCTTCGATGCATCTGCAGCACAAGAAGTTAGTGAGTTATATAGTGAGAAAGAAAAACTTCTCTAACAAAATACTGCAGAATTTATGACCAGTCTGACATCCATCACAGTGAATGGATTCATCGCGGTCAGTCCCTGAAACAAAACTTACTGAAACTGCACTGTGAGACTTGCAGAGGGACCATGGAGGGTTGGACGGGCAAAAAAGGAGGACAATGTAACTGTTTATAAAATGAGAGTTGTTTTAGAAGCTTCTAAATCTGTTTTGACAGGTGGAACACACCTGGGTCGACTGACTGGTACAGTCCCTCATGCCAAACAGAGGTGAGTGAGAAAAGGATGGCAAAGCACAGAAATCAGTTTAAATTTAAAACATTCTTCCTGCCAGTTCAGAAGCAAAGATTTGAATAAAGTTACATGTATCCATGTCTTTATTTGGATTTCACTGCAAAAACTGATTTCTAAGAAAGTTTTTTTTAAGCCTTGTTTTTAGACATTTTAACTTACTTTAGTCTGAAAAGAAAATAAATTTTTACAGCCCTGAAATAGGTCAAATCTTCTTAAGTATGTTCAAATTTTCTAGAGTTGAACAAATTAATCTGCCTATGGGGTAAGCAAAAGTAGCTTGGATTCCTTAAAAATAGCAACATTTTCTGCATTTAGAATAAAATCATTGGCATTTTTTTTTTTGCTCAAATCTAGAAAATTTGAACATATTTAAGAAGACTTTACTTATATCAAGTAGGGTTGTAAGAAAATATTTTCGTTTCAGACTAAAAATTTGTTAAAATGTCTAAAAACAAGGGTTTTTAACTTTCTTATAAATCAGTTTTGCAGTGACTGAGAAAACAGTTGATCGTTCTTTATTAAACATGATGCCATGTTAATATTTCATAAATTAGAAATAAACACTTTTCTTTCTGAAGGATTCTTTAAATTTAATCTTGTCTGCAATAAACAAACTCTTTTGATTTTGATTTTTATGGCATTTTGTGAAAATGCTTCAATCACAGCATTCCAGAAGGATGGGAATTCTCATTTGTTTTTATCTCAATTGGAATAATACTCCATATTTGAATGAAAAAAATGACACTTTTCGGCTGAGTGTGATTATTTCTGAGCTCATGTGGGTCATTCAGTTCCTGCAGACATCAGATGCTGACTCATTAAGGATCTGTGCAAAAGCTTAGTGGCAGGAAATTGAATTTGATGAACCAAAGGTTTGCTTTGGAAACCCTTAAAATGAGTTAGTTAGAACATGCTCAATATTTACAAGTAAATTATCTACCTTTTGTGTGGTTTTTGTGCAAACGAGCATCAATTAGCATAGATTTCCCTCAATGCTGCGGAGGTGGGGTAAGTTTTAAAAAAACACATAATTGAAGTTTCAGTAGGTGGTTATAGATGAGGGTTTGCTGCATCAGAGCAGTTTTAATCCATTCATCCACCCAGACAGTGACAGCAGGATTACAGCAGAGACTATATTAAAGGAGGCAATTATGACAGTATATGGCAACACTCTGCCCTAAATTCAATTGCCCTCTCTGGCACTTTTCACTTTTCTTTAATTAAGTGGATTAAGAAGAGAGACATGTTCCTCATGTAGAAAAGTGGATTAACAGTCTAAAAATGATAAAAGACCATGAAGAAGACGCAACTCATTTCTCGCTCATGAGTCACTGGCTATCATGTTTCATTGGTTCAACTGATTTTGTTTATTCTGAAACAGAAAATGCATCCAGCTGCTGAGAAGTTGTGTTTTTGTTGTTTCTCTTATTTGTGTCTTATAGGCGAGAGGAAGGTTTTCCTCTTATAAGCTGCTTTTATCAGATCTTGTGCAGAATAATAAAACGTCTTGCTGTAAAAAAAATTCAGTAAATGAAAGGATTTCTTTCCTGGTGTAGCTTTCAACAAGAGTCAAACTGATATTATTTGACACGTAACTTTCCTTCTGCGATGAGGCAACATCTCTGCGGAGTGTTTACCAGAATCATTTCAGAGAAACAAAACTCAGAAAGTGTTTACCGTCAAAGGAGAAGACTCAGTGTTTCACATGTGAATAATAAGATTCTTTTTTTTTTTTTCCTTCGTGCATTTCACTGCATGTATTATTTTTCAACCTGCCATTCTCGAAATATCTCTGTATCTCAGGTCTGGACAGGGAAAAAAAGTCTGTATAATTTAGTTCCTTCTCCACGCTGCAGAAGTTAATTTATGTCTAATGTATTTTTGTGTTATGATTGTCATGAGTGTTTCTGTTTTGGCGCGGAGGTGGGAAAAAATTCCAGTTTTTATAGGTTCTGAGTAACAGATTCAGTCAGTAGTTGTTAGTTAATTGCATTTCCACATTTCTGCTTTCCTGTCAGTTTAAACCAACATGTGTTTTTCTCCTGGTTCTCATTTCCTACATCCTCTCTGCAGAGAGGTCACAGGCCCATTACTTTGCATTATCTGTCCCATCCTGCACATGTGCAGTGATTGATCTTTCCCTCTGCTTCCTGTTGAAATGGACTACCTTTGTTCTGCCTGGCGCTTGTCCTGCTACATTGCTCCTTTGTTATCATCCGTCCTCTGAATCTATTTGCAAACATTAGGCTTTGGTTTGCTCAAACCGCATGTCATAAAGCGATGGGGTCTCACAAAGGGCACAACAGGCAGCAGTGTTATGGTTTATTTCATATGAATTTAATGTGCTTTGTGTGGTTTCTTTTATTTGCTTGTCATTGATCTATAGAGATAGTTAATCTACGTTGGCCTTTTGGTGTTATAGGTGCACATGTTCTGAATCATATGCATCAATACAGAAATAATTTTAGAACTGTTGTTGTTCTTATTAGACTGCAATCATTGGAAGAAACAGCTAGGCCAGGGAAAAAATAGTTGCAAGACAACTTCAGTACCACCTCAAAGACAACGACTTCTTTGAAAAATTTCAGTCTGGTTTCCGCCCTGGCCATAGCACAGAAACAGCTCTGGTCAGGGTCACTAATGACCTTCTGATGGCAGCAGATACCGGTTCCCCTTCTCTACTCATCCTTCTGGACCTAACAGCTGCTTTCGATACAGTAGATCACAACATTCTCCTCCACTGCCTGCAATTCACCATTGGACTTTCAGAAAATGTCCACAACTGGTTCACTTCATATACCTGACAGGCAGAACTGAATACGTCGCCATGGGGACAGCCACATCTTGCACACATGATGTCGTCTGCGGTGTTGCCCAGGGATCTGTGTTAGGCCCCCACCCTATTCTCCATCTACATGCTCCCTCTTGGCAAAATCATCAGCAGACATGGTATATCCTTCCATTGTTATGCTGATGATACACAGCTCTATCTTAAGACCACACCCACTCTCTCTGCTCCCCTGCCATCATCTACATTGACCACCTGTCTGGAGGAGGTTGAGGCGTGGATGAAGCTCAACTTCCTTCAGCCGAACAGCACTAAAACTGAAGCCATACTGGTTGGCACACCACATCAGCTCTGTTCGTCCACTATCACCAGCATCACCTTCTCTGGACAAAACATTCCACTTTCCACATCTGTCACCAACTTGGGTGTCAAAATGGACTCTCAACTCACCTTCGACACCCACATCAAACACCTCTGTAAAGCATCTTTTTACCATCTTAAGAACATCGCCAAACTCCGTCCAATTCTCATTGAGGTGCCTCAATTTTCTGCCTGAAGGAAACAGGGTGCATGGGCTGGATGGGTGGGGTCTGTCTATGTTATTTGCTCTGGTTTTGCATCTGCTGATGTAAATGTCTTCTACAAAATGGAGGTTGCTGTTGATTATGTTTAGTGTATCAAACCAGCTGTTGATGAGCCTTTTTAATAATGCTAGCAATTTTGCAATCATGTATGTGCTCCATGTAAACTCAGAGGTGATGTCCGAAGTATTAGTTGTTTCATCCAGCTGTGAAGATTGGGCTCCAATGATGAGTGAATGATGGGTGTAAGAGCATCTTCTGAAGTCTGCTATATATTTTTTGCCTTTGCTTCATTCGTATTTAGTTTTTCCTTACAATTAATGAGCTCATCTATCTTTCCTTTCCTCAATTTTATTATAAACTGCTCCAGATGAACTGATGCAAAAAGTCATAAACATAAAACTCCAGCAATTTGACATCTATGGAATACTTTACCTCTCTTTATGCACACACTTTATGCTCAAACTGTAAATATCTGCTTAGGACTCATTCTTTTTCTTTGACTTTTTAATTTATGATATATAAGTGTAATTTGCATTGCTTTTATTTTATTTCATTATTTCTTAATTCTAAAAAAAAAAAAAAAAAACCGACGTTTTAAAGAAAAGTAAAAGAAGAAAAATTTGACCTTTTAATATTCAAAACAGTGCAGTACCAAATTATGTCTGTAGACGGCATCGCGTATTCTGCAACTAGTAACGTCTCATGTCCCTCACGGCTTGCCGTCAGATACCTTTCTCCTCCTGACACGTAGCAACCACTGTCAAGTTGGCAGGGCGCAGACTACAGCTGTACGTATCACAGGTTGGTGTTAGTGGTGTGATGTTTTATGGAAAGTAAACATCAGGGGTTCGTATGAAATGATAATGTAACATTGAAGCCGTATTGGATCATATGTATAGTGTTTGCATGCTGTGTTTCGGCAGCTGTTAGCCAGCTTTAGCTAACAAACTGCTAGCTGAGCTGTAGAGTAAACTAGCTTCATGAGTAGCTGGCAATTGCATTTAAACAACGTATATTATTATGTGGGTTCAATTCCCAAGTAATTCGATAGTCTGTTCATGAAGTAGTAATAATATAAGTGGTTTACATTATGTATTTGTTTGCATGGTTTTGTTTGTGAAGTGGTAGCATCGTTTGAGGAAGCTACCATTATCCTTATAAGCTAATCAGCAGTGCTCTACTTTGTTAACCAAATAAAATTGAACAGACGCGGTTATTTAGATATAATTTTTAAGTTTTAACTTGTTGTTTTTATCATAAACTGATCATAGTCCACAACACTTTCCACTAAATGTTATTAATTCCATTAAATCTTGTGTAACTAATGTGTAGATTCTCATAATACAGTTTTGATTAGTTTTACATCCAAACTGGTGAATATGTTAAGAAATTACTCATTAATGTGTAGAATAATCCTTTTGAGAGGCTCATATGCGTTTACACAGGGTAAATAGGTTTTCATAATTAAGTAAAGCTCATTAAAGTTGCACAAGTCATGCTGTTTAGGCAATACTAAATAACTTCTGCCTTGTCTGTCTGATAAAACTTAATCTAATAATGTTTTTACTTTGTGGCAAAATCTGAGCAAATGTTCCATTCCTAAGACAACTATAATATTAAAACTAAATGTAGTAATAATAATCATTTATTTAGCTTGAGCTGTTTTCTGTCATATCATCAAGTAAATATAAGCGTATACAAACCCAGGCCACTGCCGCCATATGTATTGATGTTGTTGCATCTTTGTTAATAAAATGTTGTGTATTGGACTGCATTTATACACATCTTGCAAAAAAGAGGAGGTCACACATTTCCATGAAACAGAAGTTGATTCTGTTTAATTTTGGTCTAAAATTAGGAGTGTTCTTTTTGAATGTTGTTTTTTTTACCTGTCATACTTTAGTGTGACTATTCTTTAATTAAAGTCATAGTCTGCACTCTTAGTCAATTATATGTGTATATATATTCTGCCAAACTTGTTGTGATTTCAGGATCTGCTTCATATCAGTAACAGTCCCGTTTAAATCTCAGATGTTTAAATATATCTCCAACCAATTGTTTAAGGGAAATTAACAATTATTTGGAATGTGCATGATGTAAAACCAGTAAATTAAAAATGTGAAACATCTGAGGTGACTAATCATTTATCTCATTTGTGTCTTTGTTATCAACAGCATAAGAAATGTCGGGGTTCGATAACCTCAATACAGATTTTTACCAGTCCAGCTACAGTGTAGATGACCAAAATCAGGGTGGCTATGGCTACAGCAATTCAGAAAACCCCTACAACAAGTAAGAACATTTTCTCCTATCTGATTATCTCTCAGTCACTGACACATCTAAAAGCAACAGTTAAATCTTTAAAACATGCCAATTCAGGTGCTAAAAGCTACTTGGCTTAATTTCTTTTATTCCAATGTGAATGAACTGTGTTTGATGTTGTATTTAGAAGTTCTAAGCAAAGGTTATTTATTTTAACTTTCACACAAACACAGATTTGTCTTGCTTTGCTTATGTTTATTTTCTGAGTGCCACTATATTTGTTTTCTTAAATACTGTTTTGCATCACTTTTTTTTTGCTGGTGATATTTCTTTCCTAGACCATACGGTCAATATGATTACTCCCAGCCCATGGGCTATCCACCCCCGGGAATGATGCAACCCCAGCAACCATATACAGGACAAATCTTTCAGCCCACACAGACCTACACTCCATCTGCGCCACAGTCCATGTACAGTAACGGCTTTGATGATGAGCCGCCACTGCTGGAAGGTAAATAAACCTCATCATAGATGCATTGATGTTTAACATATGGCAGATCATTTTTGTGTATTTTTTCAGGAATATTACATAGAACTGAGCAGTGTTATTGTCAGACGTTCACACTATTGTCTACATTTAACCATCACAGGATTTGATGTAACTTTTGTTTCCGAATACTTTTAGAACACAATCTCAGTTGTCAAATATTGTAGTGTTTACAGCCCTTTGGAATAATTAAGTCAATGGAAGAAACACAGATTCAGCTCCTAAAATAAAAAAGTATGCTGTTTTAAAAACCTATTAAATACTTGTTCAAACATGCCTTTATTTAAAAAAACTAAAACTTGTCATGCTTATTAACAAAACCTTAAATGTAAAGTTTAAAAATAAAGAAGCTACGTTTTTTTTAAATTCATCAGACACGTTTTATCCTTGAGGACTTGTCTCGTCCTTTTTGTTATCTTTACAGTGTTTAAGTTGTGATATTCTGTTATTTCTATATAATTATTCACATTAAACTACTAAATTTGCCTCTGTGAATGGATAATCACAGCTCTGCCATCTTAAATGTGTGTTGTCTGTTTTTTCTTTTTAGAATTAGGCATTAATTTTGACCACATCTGGCAGAAGACTCTCACAGTGCTCCATCCATTGAAAATAGCAGATGGCAGCATCATGAATGAGACAGACCTGGCTGGTCCTATGGTTTTTTGTTTGGCTTTCGGAGCAACACTTCTCCTGGTAAATCATTGGACTGATTCTATTGATTTCTTTTATAATTTAATGTTTGATCTTTAGATTACACAAGTCTGTGTTCAATGGAATAATTTCAATGGTAGTAAAATTACAAGTGTTATCTAATTTGAGCAGATTTTCTTTAGAGAGGTTAGGTCTTTAAACCTAGTTAGAGACTTTAGAAAAAAATGTAGACTGATACGTGTAAAATAAAGAAAGTCGTGTTTGAAATGTTATGCAGAATCTTTATCTATTGGGGGTCTTTTTTCTATCTTCTTTCTTTTACAGTCAGGTAAAATCCAGTTTGGTTACGTGTATGGCATCAGTGCGATCGGATGCCTCGGCATGTACTGTCTGCTCAACCTCATGAGCATGACGGGCGTGTCCTTCGGCTGCGTGGCCAGCGTGTTGGGATACTGCCTCCTCCCCATGATCCTCCTCTCCAGCTTTGGAGTCCTTTTCTCATTACAGTGAGTTCACAGTAAACTGAACATGTAGCCTACACATCCAAGTGGGGACCTTATCTATAGATATAAAGATTCTAAAACGAGGTACTTTCTTCAGTACCATGTGATTAAAAGAGCCACGTGTTTCTTATAGAGAAATAAACTGGAGATGAGTTTTTATCCAGTCTTTAAAGTGAAATACGTCATTAAACTGAGCTTACAGTATAATAAGGTGGATTCTGTTTTGGTAGTAAATACCTGAGCAATAATTATAAATAAGTGCAATAAAAAAGATAAGAGCAAACTCACAGCTCAAACACTTAGGTCTAAATGTTGGAAATTGTATTTATTGTGTCATGGCTAACACTGATGTATACATTCTTTGCCCTCTTTAGGGGCATGATGGGGATTATACTAACGGCAGCGATCATCGGCTGGTGCAGTTTTTCAGCCTCAAAGATCTTCATCTCAGCTTTGGCCATGGATGGCCAGCAGTTGTTGGTTGCTTACCCCTGTGCTTTGCTCTATGGGGTCTTTGCACTCATCTCTGTCTTCTGAAAAAATAATTATTGTGCAACAGTGCAAAATAATTGCTCCCCAGTTTCTGTAATTTTGGTCCAATTAGCATCAGTGTAATTAGTGTAATTATTTGCTAATTACACAGTTGCTGCAGAAAAATGGGGGCTCCTGTCTATAACAGTACATTTTTTTCTTCTTTTAAAAGCCTACCCCCCTCCCACCACATTCCAACTTGATCTTCTGATAGCTGGAGTGTATAGTGTCACTCGTGACTCCTCTGCAGCTTGCTCCCTTCGTGCATCCTAAAGTAGAGGACTGTTAAATATGGTGGAAAGTAACGCCTGTGGACCACGTTGAGCCTTATATGGGCTCAGAATAGTCCTATATGTGTTTAAGGACATGAAGGGGAAAGAAGTGAGCAATAATTTTACACAATGTAAACCTGAATAGATTGTTTACTTTAAACACAGATTGGATAAAGGTTCTCAGCTGTCTTGGGAAGGGCTGAGTGGGAAAACGCCACAAATCTTAATTTTTTGTAAAAGCTGTTGTAAGCCTTTTTTGGCAAACGGCCACTGGTTCTACAAGACTTAGGGAAACGCCCATTTTCATCCTGCTCAAGGCTACAGCAACTTCTCGTTCCTTTTCTCTCTGAAGAGTAACAAAAAGGGGCCATTCGCTGCAATATTCACTTTTTTATCCAAGACTGAGGAGTCATGAAGATTGCCGGTTGAATCAACTTCATCAGAAAGAGCTCAGCTCTGCTATATTTCATGTATTTTATTTAATCTTTTGAGAAACATTTGTTTTGCCTTTCCAGACAACAGAGGAGCAATGTTCTAATTGTCCAAACCAAACAACTTTAATTAGACACTGAGAATAAATTGTCTAGAAGATATTTAATCTGTCTAGACAAACATTTCTATGTAGATTTTTTTTTTCAACTCCCATCACGTCTTATTTTAGACTCTTCTCTCTCAGCTTTGATGTGTTATGTGTTGTTCCACATTAAAGATGTTTTTGAACATGTTCTGCCTTATTATTTAACGTTTTGTCATATAGTCAAGTTCCATAGGTGTGCAAGAATAGCACATCTCTGATAAAAGACTTAAACTGTGATTACTAGTGGCATCAGCCTTAAAGCTGCAGAAGACTGGAGGAGGATATGAAAAGTTTAAATATGCACAAACATTTAGCTAGGTTTAGAAATGTAGGGACAAGTTATGATTTCCTGTACAAGGCACAAACTCCAAATCATCAGTAATTTAAAAGGAATAATTCAAATGTGAACATGAAGCGTTTTTTGTTATCTATTAAATTTAATATCAAGGCAATATTTTGCATTTCAAGCAAACCGAACTTCATTACTCAGCTCTCGTGTTGTCAGAAGTTTATAAAATCATTTTGTGCAGTTTATTTTGCATATCGGTATTCAAGTCATTCTTTTAATACTGCTTTTTTTTTTTTTACTTTTAAAGTTCCAAGCATGTTTATTGCAGCTGTATTTTAGGTGTTTGTGGTTAAATATATGTATGAGTTGGATTAATTTTATAATGAATTTGTCCAGATATTTTGTTGTTGCACATCTATTGGCCCCAAAGCATTCTGGGTACAGTGGGAGGAGCCAAATGTTGGCATTCACAGGTCCTTGTTTGCTCAGTGTTTGGTGACAGCTGGTTAGCAGCTCTGTTTGGGTTTCAGACTTTTGCATCTGGATTCATTCAAAGGCATGTTGCATGCACATTTTTTGCCCAGTGTTTTGAAACATTTTTTAAAGTCTGTTTTCTGCATTTTCCTACATTTTTTTTACGCATTCACAATCAACTGTTTACTCTTAAAACAGGGATCACAACATAACTGCCATCATGACGTTCCTGTGGTTTTATTTAAATGTGTCTCAATTCCTGTTTGCAAAGAACTTCCTTTAATTTTTTAAAAGTTGTTTTGCATGCAAGTTTTGCTTGGTTTTTGTCAAACATAGTAGCAGATTAGAATTGAATGAAAAGCCATTTTACACCACTTGCATGATCTTTGCACGTATCGATCCAACCTGTTAGAAAAAAAAGTTTTTTATTTGTCTTTGCATTTAAATCAACTGAGAACTGAGTCAGAAAAATCTAAGTAATGATACTTTATGATAAATATTCTCTTCTCTTTGTTTTATATGTTGTTTAAAATCCATAAAAATACTTTGTTGTATATAATGAGCAGAACATTTATCTGACGTGCAGAAATTCAGAAGTACTCCTTTATGTTTAATTTCCACACAGCCACCACTGGGTGTCAGTGTTGAGCTGACTGAAGATTCAGTTTTACAGCCTGGTTCTTTCCCAGGAACTGACAGTATCTCCAGATTTTGTACATTTAGCCACCATCAGAAAAATTCACAGCTCCTCTGGGATCAAATCAGCCGCATGAGAAAGTTTACTCAAACCCATTTACCTTCACAACCACACGGATTTAGTGGTTTCTTGTTTGTTTTGGTTGCATGGTTTTGTTCTTTTGGCATTTGTCTCACACTAGGAAACAAAAAATTGCATTTATTTACTTTTTAAATAAAATAAATGCCTATATATAAAGCATCACTAGAACCTAATTTAGTTTTTATGCTGCTTTACTGAAACTCTTCGGTTTCCTTTTGAGTTCAGGAAGCACAGTTTTAGTGAAATGAATGAGTCACACTACATTTCTTAAATGGGGACACTGGTTTTAATAGAACGTCTTAATGTGAATAGGTTTCTAATGACACTGGTATTTCTCCCAGTATTTTGGTTTCAGTGGATGAGGAAAAAATCATCAGCACCTACATGCTGTTTTAGGAGCAGCTGGTGGTTCTGTTTGTGTCTGGGAAATAACAGCCACCATAGCATTATGTCATCTAATGGAGGATAATCTCACTCCCATCTGGCATGGCCTGGACCTCAGTCTGGGCAGCCCAGCAAGCTGGTCTGGCTGACCATCATGATGAAAGATGATGAAGAAAATGAGTAACCGCTTAAAATATTTAATAAATCAACACCCTAGAATGAATTAAAGTCCTTGAAGGAATGAATATCAGCTCCTGACTTTCATGTCAGAGAAACAATCAGATAATCTCATGTGGAATGATGTGTTAGTCTGTAAAATTGTTTGTCGCCTTTTTTATGTTGTCTGAGCTTGATTGGCCATCTTGAATCATGTTAATTTAAAAAATTAATCAGTTGATAAACATCAAATGATTATCTTCTGAAAGTTTCATCAACGTTTGTTCAGGGTTGACTCCAGTGACATAAAGCTATTAATCCTGATGGATTATGTCATTATTCTCAGTTGTAATTATGCAGCCTAAAACATCCATTAATGCAACAACAAAACAACCGGGTTCCCTGAAATTATTTATCATGTAAAACAATAATAATTTAATATATCAAATTCATTTAAAAATTGTGCAAACATGTTTAATAGTTAAACTGTTTTTGCTTTAAAACAAACTTTTAAATGTGATGCCAGAAACATATTCCAGAAAAGTTTTTATAGAGACAACCTTATCCTGGTAGAGTTGTTTAACATGAATATCTCACCCTGGGGAAAACCTCACAACTAATTAGAATAACTGGCAAAATAACTGAAAACTTTACATAAAGTCCATCCCCGAGAGGGGAGGTTTTTCCATGAAAGATCAACAACTCTACTGCGTCAACAAATAGATCAGTTATATAAGAAATGCACTTTTCCTGAAGGAATTCTGGGTTTTTTTCATGTAGTAAATAAAATCAAATCCAAATTAATTTCTGTGCTCAGAAAAAGAATGCAGGCGGTTCTGTAATAAAACATGGACTCAGTAACACTGCAGGGAACTCACTGGTATGCAGGTGTGTCTGAGCATGTCTGTGATGTTTTGATATTAACCCAATAACCACCTGACTGATTTAGACACTGCAAATATTTTTCTGATCATTTTGAAATAAGGACTCAGAAATCCACCCAACTGTAACCTTTGATTGTAGAATATCTAAGTCCTACATCTGGCTGTGTCAGGATGTTGTTTTCATGCTCAGCCTTACATTCATTTATATTTTTAAGTTTTAGTTGAGATCATGGTTTTCTGTTGTTTTCATTTTTCATTCTCTATTATGTTTCAGTTAGTCTCTTTTTGAATCATTTCACCTGATCTGAGTTCAGCACACCTCAGCTTTATTCTCCCAGTTTCAAGGCCCAGATTTCTGTTTTGCTCTGTGACGGATCATCACAGTACTTTTAACGTTCGGAGTTGAGTTTCTCATCTCAAACTCAACTTATGCATGGTAAAATATTTACATAATTTTTTAAAATCATGCTATAATTTTTTAAAAGCTGACTGATGTTTATTTGCACTAATGGATCAAATTAAACGTTGGACGGCTGTAGCTGGGCGGGGTGATGCTCGTCTCACTCCCTAAAGCCTTGTGGCAATTAGGACATCACCTTCAGTGAGGGAGCAGACGAGCGGCGGGTGGAAATGTAATGATTGGTATTCAGCAACGCTGCGCCGCCTTTTAGTACATTTGCAAAACCAACAGCGCATGAATATTCACAGAGCAACTGTTAACACAGCACTGAGTGTGATTTTCTCCTGCACTTCATTAGGCTAATTGTCAGCCCTCGTTGCACCGTGGACTCATCTAACAGTGAATTCAGAACTCAATGAACTAATGCAAACATTACACAGCCTGACTGAGGGGAAATGACTGATGTGCTCATCTGCACGTAGCAAGGTTTTCTGTGTGGATTAAGGCAACATGTGTGATCAAACAACTGCTGACTTCTTTTGGTTGTGTACTTTTTTATATGTAAATTATATTTCTGAGGACACAGTAAACAGAAAGCTATATATTATATATTTTTTAAACAAAATATACAGCTAAGATAATGTCTGCGTTAGCTCAGAATAATAGAGCAAATATGACTGATCAGCACCTTTTTTTACATGCACATAAGAAAACATGTTCAAATGTATGTGCAAATACATAAAAACATCTGATATATACATATTTGTTTGTTTTTTAATCGTTTTCTATCTTTTAGGCTTTTTTTAAATTATTGCTTGTTTTTCCATGTTTGCTGTACAGCACTTTGGTGCAGCACTTTTTAATGTGCTTTTATAAATAAAGCATTGACATAATAGAAAATAACATCATCAGACCACATTCATTCATTTTTTTTAGCTCATTCAAAAAGTTTGATTAAATTTTTGCAATTGAGCTACTGTTAACTGATGTCCACACTAGGAAAAAGGCTTTAAATGTTTATAATAGTTATTTTTAAATTCAGGGAATACATTTTATAATTGAATGTAGGTAACATTGATGCTATTGTTATAATAACAAACTAATAGGTAATATTGTCCAACATTTTATTTTTAAATCCTCATATTTTTAAGATTTAATGTAAAAAACTCCACGTTTATTCCAGCACATGCTTCAGTAAACTATAAAATCTCAAATGTGCTCTAGCAGTGATTGGCCAGGAGGTCAAAAGCTGAAAAAGTTTCTCTCTGAGAAAATCAGGTGAGCACAAACATCTCCAAAACCATTTTGCTTTTTACAAGAAAACCTATTTTCCCTTTGAACTCCATTAACCATGAGAAGCATCGACTCACGCTGAGGGGGAAATATAATTCACTCCTTCAGTCAATTCTTTTTCTCGATTTTTCATTAAATGCTTGTTGGGGGAACTGTTCACATGTGTGTGATTGTTTCCGTTAAAACGAGGTCTTCACTGTGGAACAGAAAGTAAGAGAACAAACGCCTCGAGGGGTTCGTCTGAGTACAAACAAACAAACAAAACAATAAAGTAATCACACATGTTAACGGCAAAAACATATGTGATATTTAAAGGAATATTTCAACCATTTTGACACATGTTTACAAGCTTTATTTTGAAGATGAGTTCAGCATCAGAATGAAGCAGCTAAAAACTGAAAACTCATTTGCTGCTGCTCCTTATTGGAGACCATCAAGGCAGAAACAATAATTCAGAACATCTGAGCAAAACAAAACGCAGCTCAGCTGATGTCATTTGGTTTTTTTTATTAGCAGAATTGTGACTCATCAGCTGCATTTTTTGCTTGCTTGGAATTTTTGCTCAAACGTTTGCAGCAACACAGAAATGAGCAAATAAATCCAGGCGATAAACTAAAATGTAACGACAGTCATGAATGTAGAAACAGGCTTTTAAATATAGAGCGTTGTTTCACTGATAGGCCTGCTGAGATCTATATGAAAGTGTTAAAAGCTCCTGATGATAAATAGCCACTAAAAGAAACCCAACATTGACTATCTATAATTTAGGTCTCTAAGCTAAAAGTGTTCTCATTACCGAAGCTTTTCTTCATTTCGTTTCCTTGCGGTGCCCGGCTGAATAAAATATAAATTTACTTTGTCATCTTCCTTTTTATTTATTAATGAAAGCTTCCTGCTCCATTTCTAGAAAAAAAAAATGTTTGTTTAACATTTATGTAATCACTCAGTGCCATTAGAGAGTAGAAATCTCTGGTGAATAAATGGCTAAACAAATGTTCACACTGTACTTACTGATCATTGGTTTAACGCTGGAACCACCTGCTCTTCTTGAAGCGCTTGTTCCTGTTATTGAAGCACTTCTTGCACAGTGTAACTTATTTTTGTCAAGCTGTGCATCACAAGTATTTGTATTTGATGCACTGAACACTGGTCAACAGCTTCCATAAGATACTTAAAGCATGGTGATTGTCAGAAATAAAAGCATGGTCAATAAATGTTTTGCTTTAATAAAAGAAGCAGATGATCTGAGTTCATGCAACATGCAGTTTTTATATGATGACGTATTTTATTAGGGGATGAGTCATGTCACTGTGGAGGAATTTTGTCCTGCTCATCTTTGCAGAATTGTCTCAATTCAGCCACACTGGAGGCTTATTCCAACACGAACAGCCTGGTTAAGGTCAAAGGTCGGTCATTCTCCATCAGGATTTTCTGGTAGAGGGTAAACTTCATGGTTCCAGCATTTACAGCAAGTCATCCAAGGCCTGAAGCAGCAACGCAGCCTCAGACCTTCACACTACCTCCGCCATGTGGTATGATGTTGTTCGTTTTAAAGGCAGAGATAATTTTGTGTCATCGACCCAAATAATATTTTCCCAGAAGTCTTTAGGATCAAAATGTTTTGGGGGGTTTTGATGAATGTGAGACAGGTCTTTGTGTTCCTGTTGGTCAGCAGAGGTTTTGATCTAGGAACTAATGCTTTTTTGCCCTCATCTCTTTCCTACTGTTAAATGATGACATCTATCCATGTGAGGCCTGAAGTGCTTTAGAAGTCATTCTGGGTTTTTTAATTCCTGTGGGGTACAATGTGCTGCTTTTTGAGATCTTTTAGCGTACTTCATGTTGTCAAATATGGTTAATTGAAGTGTTTTGTTAATTCTGCAGGTACTTTCTGCACATCCGTTGGATTTAAAATCTCTTTCACATGCTTTACTTGGTTAGGGAGTGACATCTTGTTCATCATTGAACTTTTATGCTCAGATTTTTAAAGCATGGCATGGCAGATGCAGCAATTCAAGCCCCTCCTTCTTTACTCCAGGAACCTGGAAGTAATTGTCAGCAAGTTTGAGAGCTACAGAGAGATTTCTGCTCCCTAATGTAGCTCAAAGGGAGGAGCTCATGTGGAAGAAAAATGTCCTGACAGGGCCTTGTATAACCCTATGGCCTTAATTATTCATAAAATAGGCCAGTGATTGTGAAGCTGAGTTTGATATGCTGGACTCAAACACACTGAGAAAGAATATAAACACGTTAGAGAGAAAAGTGCTGCAAGTCTGAGGCTGACAGATGGAATATTTAACCTTAAAGCAAACAAACAAAACCTTACGTTGGTTGAATAACACAGAGTCAAGTAAGCTTGCAGAGTTCAGCGCTGGAGAGCCCGAATACTGATGCATGCTATAAACTCTGCAGAAAAACATTTCCTGTCTGCTACCTTGCTGGCATCAGACATTTATTTCAGAAAAAAGGAAGAAGACAGGAGAGAAAGTGATCTGTAATTGCAAATTAACCTTTAACCATGTTGGATTTTACAAAGGAATCAAATGAGGTCCTCTGTAAAAACATGAGGTACAGAAAGACATACAGTATCAGGGATGTTTACTTATCTCTAATATGTACGCTGGGACTTTATATTTCTATAAGTCCAGATCATCAGATATGCACAGAGCTCCTTGCAGACAAATCCTGCTAACTTGAAGACTGAACCACAGACCTTGCTGGTATGCCAAAAATATCCCTTCTTGCAGATGCAATTGTTAAAAATAGCCATATTTGCCCTTTGCATGTTTGCAATTGAGTATACTAAAGCTGTGTTTAGAAAACCAGTATTTGTTCTCCGTATTCCTCATGTGTCTTCAATCAGCATTTTTCTCCAGTCAAAGGTTTTGTGCAGTGTGACTCATTGGCAAGTTTTTTGTTTTCTATCATTTTAACCAGGTTTTTCTGAACCTCCTGATGATATTTAAATATGTCAAGCAAACTTAAATACCCCCACCATAAATTCCAGTGTTAGTTTGTAGGTGGAGAAAGCTGACTCTAAAGCACAATACAACTTTTGTGGTTCATATACATATATATGTACAGATGAGTCTAGAAATTACTAAAAGCTTTTTAAAAAAGGATATAGACATTGTGATTGAAATAAACAGAATATTTTCTTTTGCTTAAAAACTTCAGACTTGCAGACCCTGTAAATTCATTCAAATGAATGCATGTGGCTGTCTAGGATCACAGAGCAGGGAGACAGTTTATCAGATCAAACTTAGTTTAGTTTGTTTGAACTGAACACTGTCCAAACGTGCTGCTGCAAACAAATGGTCCCACACAACACTGTAGAGGTTTTCATACAGGTAATATAGCAAAGTCTTCATTCATTATGGCTTTTTGAAGCAAGTGTTGTTTTAAATACCTAAAGATTTGCTCTAGTCTGGAGAAGGTTCAAAGTTTAAATAAATAAAAAACGATGAAGAAACTGTTGGTGTTTGCAGACTCAACAGACACGTTAAATGACGTGATGTGTTCATTTGTGAATTGTACTAAAATTATCTTCACTGTCTCACTTTTTGTGTTCTGTCCACAGTATACAAAGATGTTCATCCATGCATGCATGATGCACAGCTTAATAGCAAATGAGATCATTGTGCTCTGATTGTTGTGGCCCTAATGAGTAAGAGCGCAGGAGGCTGTCGTACACGTCACCAGGAATGGACAGTTGGCTGAATAGAGTAGTCACCAAATTTAGATGAGCAACACTTCTAACTAAAAAAAAAAGTTTCACTTCGTCCCACATGCTGATGACTTGGTCTCCTGGAGTCTTTGTGAAAAACTGTAACGTTTGTTGTTGAGTTTTCTTTCTCCGCTGTCAGACTTTCACAGAGGGTTGATTATTTGTTAAGTTCCTAAACACAATGCTTCACTCCATTTAGCCACTTGGCATGTCGGTTTACAGTTTTTTGGCACCTTGTGCTGTAGGTTTGTTGTGTACTTGTGTTTTGTGTGAGTTGTGTGAGATTTGGAATGAGAGAGGAAGCTTACATAAACAAAACTCATTAGTACTGGCTCAAAGTTCTAGTGTGTAACATGAAGCGGAAACCATTGGCAGAAATGTTATGATGATTTCATTAGTGTTTGATGACATGAAAATAAAAACTGTTTTGTTTCTTGAGAATGAGAGTTCTCCTCATTCAGGCTCACTGTGTTGCTGTTTGTTTGCTTGACTATCAAGACATTTAAATCCATTTGGTGGTGGTAAAATTCAAGTGAGGGTTTGTTTTTGTTTGTTTGTGTGTTTGCAGGTTGAAGAAACAAAACTCAGAAGTGATGCCTGCGCTGCGAGTAACTGCAATTTAACTCATTTGTAGGACAGCGCGGGAAATTTGGGCCCGAACTGCAGCGCATTTTATAGCCTGTTCAAGAAAATGGAGCGATACATGAGTGATCTCATTCTTTTTGATTTAAAATGCCATTAACTTCAAAAAAACTGAACATGCATGCTTTTTTTTTTTTAATTTTTTTACAAATCCTGCTCCTGCTTCTTTAAGTGAGGTTGTTTGGCTAACATCCTAACTGCAGCAGAAAGCAGTCACAGTAATTTCAGTTCAGAGAATCGGGGAGAAGTTTACTTTGTTCTAACATCGTTTGACTGAGAAAAACAGATTGTGAAGAGCATTTGCAAGAAGGTCTTGAAAATGTCTCAAAACATTTGCAAAGGTTTTCAATTTTCTTGAGTGGGTCATAGGGTTTTACTTTCGTGTTGCTGGAATTTTAAATATACGCACACAAAAAAATTTCTTCTCAGAGTTTAAACCATCAAGAGTGTCTGTAACCTGTCTCAAACTTTGTTTCATTTATTTTACAATAATTATTTGCATAAACTACAAATAAAATGACTACAAATAAAATGACTATTATAAAATGACTATAAAATGATTAATGCAATTTGTGACAAAATTGCAACATTTTCTGAGCAGATGTTTGGAATATAATTAACCCCACATTACCGATTTATGAAACTTCCAAAGTGAGTTCAGTTCAGTGTGATTCCAAGAAAAGCTTTTGCAGTTTCTCTCAATATGTTGCCTCTAAGAAGTCCCCAGCATTTATTTATTCATCCTATTTTTGCATTAGAGTTGTTTTTAATTGTGATGGGCTTTCTTTAAAGCAATGGTTTGCATTCATTACGCTATCATGTTCATTTCTCCCAAAATCTCCAAACTAGAATGACTGGCTGCTATTTGCTGCATAGATTACTGCTCATACAAACCAACACTAATTTAAAAAACTGTGATTATAAATAAAGAACAAAGTCTTAGAGATTCATTCAAGTCATTTATGTTAAAGTCCGAGCCAAGTCTCAAGTCTTTTGGGTTTTTTTTAGTCAAGTCATCAACATTCTGAGTCGAGTTTGTCTCGATTCCAAGTCATGTGACTCAAGTCCCACCTCTGTTAAGTCATTCATCTGAGAAGCAGCATTCACTAACTCATGAGGACACACAAATAAACAGAAAATTACCTCTTTAGTACAATATTTTTCTAAATATTTAATAGCTTTTTGCAGAATTTGTCTCACTAATTAAATTGATTGAAAGTTTCCACAACCTGCAGAGCTTTTCTCATCAACTCTGTTTACCAGTTTACTCTGAATGATTGTGTTTTTCACAGTTCTGAACTCAGCATGGAGCATTTTATAAACAGGGTTCACATAATGCTCTTCCTGCACTGTTTCACAGTGTATTTTCCTTCTTTTTAGGTTTCAGAATAGAAGCGCACATCAGTCTCTCTATCTTGGGGAAAATTGCGTAATGGATCCTTCATAATAGATGTGTCCAACTGGAGTAGGCATGGGAACATTCTCTCTGTCTGCATCCTAATGCTACATTAAAACACCACGGGCCTAATTGAGGCTAAATGACACATCAAATGACTCCTCCTAGATAAACAAGCCTCTTATTAGTGCAGCAATTAGCCAGGTAATGAAACCTCTGCTTTAGGATGACTTCTCGGTTGCATAAATGATGAGGGGAAAATGGACAGATCAAGCAAAAAATGTTTATGAAAAAAGGCGACATTTCTGAGCAAAGGTCTTGTAAGGGAAATGTCTTTACTCTGCATGAAGGTTACGTCATTAAAAGTGACCTTTTCTTGTGTTTTTTTTTTTAAATTTAGAGAAAAATCCAACTAGTTTTGTTTCTTCCTTTTTTTCTGTCGCAGTAAGGTAAAGTATTCCCTTCATAATGAGATGTGGAGAGGCAGCGTTTGTCTAATGAAGAGTGAAAACATTTACTTGTGTTTGGGTTATTTGATGTGCTGTTGATGACACTAACTGTAGTATTTTTTCTTTTATTGTGTGCCCGTTCTATGTGTTGTTACTGGTGATTTATATTAGTTTGTTCTAACCCGGATGACCCTTAATGTTCCTTCCACTCTCAGAGACATTCATTTAAACTGGAATGAGTCTTTAATCTTACTGATGTCCTCAGAGCCTTATTTGTCTTTACACCCACTTTGTCATTCATTACAGCTTATTGACAAGTTGTTTAGAGGGTGATTTGTCACTGTACACAGGGCTTTCACAGAACTCTTTACAGTTGTGCATCATTTTACAATGTATTAGTCTTTGTGTTACTAAAGACTGGAGGTCAGACTCTGAAATTATTGCTGCATGATTAAGCTTTGATTATTTTCTTATTACATTATAAACTATATCAGATCCATTGGTATGATTTTTTAAAGTTGCATGTTTGTTATCAGTTTTCTTATATGTTTCTGTTCTGAAACATAAACTTTTGTTGTTTGTTTTGCAGAATTATGTTTTAGAATGCATTTATTTAGTTGTTACAATTTTTATTTAATGGGAAAAACTGTTCAGTTTGTCTGCATAAATATTGTTGATTGCATTGCAAATAGGTTACCTTTACGATTTACAGTTAAACAGACACCTAAAGCATATTTATTTTGAAAAATTGACATAATTATTTACATGAATGTGACACTTTTAGAAATGGTACCACTTCAAAATAAGAGCACCCTTATTAAAGGTTTATAAATGCTTAGTAAATCAACCATTAAAAAAGATAATGATTTTTGGAACTCTCCAATTTCAGTGTTCACCTGTCCTTATTAATTTAAATTAACCATTTGTAAATTAGTTGGCAGGTTATTGTTTGGCTCTGGATATTAAAGTGGTATATTTTAATGCTTCATGTTGTCGTGTTTGTTGTTTTGTTTTGGGAAAAATTCCAGTTGTGTCACAAACAGACATGAGCTAAGGCTCATAGTCAGTTAATCCTTAATATCGCTTTATAAGGTGTTTACAAACTAATCAAGAACTTATTTCTGATACAATATATGGACACCCTTCGTGGGAAGTGCTACTCTAAAAATCAAGTGTATAAAACTTATGTGTAATTATTTTTGTTTGCATGTTTCTGCATTTGGTTTTCTGTGTGATAATCTCGACCCCCTGTGGAAAAGTTTAAACTAGTTCTTGATACAACAAAAAGTTGAGGACATAGAACATAAAGAAAGATTCTTCAGTCGCTTTATTAGACACACCTGTTGCTCGTTAAGAAAAAGGATTCAAGGAACTTTGATTTGAAGTGAATTTGAAACTGTTGGGTTTTCACCTACAACCATCTGGGTTTACAGAGAATAGTCCAAAAATAGAGAAAAGATCCAGGGAGCAGCAGCAGCAGCAGCTGTGTGGACGGTGCTGTCATGTCAATAAGGACCAAAACCTCTGAGCAACATTTCCTGCATCCTGTTGAGTCGATGCCATGAAGAACACAGGCACATCTGAAGGCAATAGGGGGTCCAACCTGGTACTAGTAAGATGTACCTAATAAAGTGACCAGCGAATGAACACATAAATAACCAGCTATGAAAGCTACTTGTAATCATTTATAAACATTTTGTACTGAGGACACAGATGACAGATTATTTGATAAAGTAAGAAAATCCAAACAAGAGCAACAATTATTTTATCAAATTATATTTGAAAATGAGCTATGAAGAATGTCTGAGTATGTTGAGAACTGGCACAAGCTTTTCATCCATGGCGTGTTGCAAAACATCAGTTTGGGTTGGTCTGTCACTGTCAGTGTGACTCATTACATCATTTCCCCTCAACGTCGTTTTGATGTTGCGTGTGTGAGTCGTCCAGTTTTATGAGACTATGATAACCTCTCCCTTCTGCTCAAATCTCTATTTGGTCGTTTTTGGTTACTATATGAAACATCAAATCTAAAATGTGGTTTGACAGTTGGTCATGAGTTTGATTGCAGCTTGTTGATGTTGGTGTTGCAAAGGATTCAAGGATTTCTAAAATAATTAGCAAATATTGAACTAGATTTGTAAGAAATCAAGAAAAGTTGATTTTAATTCAACAGGCTTGATGGTTCACATCAACTTTAACTTAAAGCAATTCACTGACATTATTTCCTTCTAGTTTGCTTCAGTGGAGTTCTCAGCATGGTTTGTGTTTGTTGCCTCATAGAAAAAAGGTTGCAGGTTGAACGCCTGGCTGAGGCCTTCCAGTTTTCCCCATGCACGTGAGGGTTTTGTCTTTGTATTCTGGTTTGATCCCACAGACCCAAAGCAAGCGTTTGGTCAGTCAGTGTTTTCTAATTGGACCCTAAGTGCCACTGTGGGTAATGCTGTCTCTTTTGTCAACAAATTTAACAAAACAGGAATGTAAGCTGGAAAACGAAACCCAAACTGTTCTGTGGAAGTTCATGATTTTACACCGCAGTTATTTTACTGTACTACTATTTGTGTCACTACTGCCTCACGCTCTCGTAAATTAACACCAATGTCTTTGGTGCTGGGTTATTTCCCAGGAGATTAGTATGTACTGTGTGTACTTTCAGGTTCAAACTGAGGGGAAAAAAGATCTATTTTCTTGCACTAAATTGCTTGTTTGTAAAGAACCTTTTGTACTGGAGAGCAACAGAGCTACAAATGGTTTATAATACTTAGATTGCAAAAGAAAAAGAGACACGTGGAAGTCTCACATTAAAGATTTAGATTTAAAGGTCCCATATTCTGCACTTTATGTCCACTCTGAATCATTTCTTTTACATGTCAATGACATGTAAAATCTCTGCATTGGTCAAATTGGCCCTTACTGTAAGTGCAGCTGTTCTTCCACCCCCTCGTCCAACCTCCTAAAGCTAAATTTTCCTTTCAAATGGGCGGGGCGAGCTTCTCTAAACCCCACCCATCTCTCTTCTCTGCACATGTTTGCAAGATATCAGTAGGCCTTCAGGGGCTCAGATGAAGGGAGTAAAAAAAGACTGTTGTGCTTGCATCTACGAAGCAACTGCTGTGCTTTGCTCATAGCTTCACTATGACTGTTTGCTAAAATTTTTGCGAATATGTGCCTCTTGTGGTTTTTAAAGGGCGGGGGTGGGCTCAGGTAGCCAAAGGTGCTCGTGATTGGCTCTGTCCTCTAGAGAGGAGTGGTCTTTTCCCTTCTTGAAGTCAGCAGCATTAGCTCAAAAACACATTTCCCAAAAATGAGAATAAGGAAATGAAGACTGTAACAATGTTTTCTCTTTTGGGTCTCATACACAGCCCTTTGGATCTGGTATGACTGTTTAAAGACATTTAGAAAGTAAATTTTGCATAATATGGGACCTTTAAGGATAACAAATAGCTGCTTAAAGACGTTTGTCTTTAAAAGATTTCACTTTAAATAACTGACTACATTTTTGTGCATCACTTTTAACACCGACAAAAAAAATGTTTGTTAGTGGAAAAAATCAGCTGTTGGTAGTTATCTGGTCACTATAACGCAACAGATTTCAACCCACCACCAAATGCATAATGCTAACCATAATGTTTTTGCCTGTGTTTGTTTGTGTTTGTTAGCAAACTATTTCATGAATGACTGGATTTCAACGAAACTCCCAGAAAGTAATTATTGGACGTTCATCTTCAGCTGTCTAACTTTTTAAGTCAACCTGATTAGAAATGGCTGCCCTGGCAAATCAGCATTAGAAAACACAAAACATGGCTACAACTCAGCCAGTTTAACAGATTTTGAGTTAGAATTCGATGTAGTAGCTGAGTCATTTACTCCATACAGATTGTGATTTTGAGGTTGTGCATATTTTTTCCAATGTTAAAAAATGTCATGATTTTAGTTTAAAACTGATATGAAACGCTGGAGACGTGCAATCCCTTACAGGATGATAGACCCACGAATTTGTACAGTTTTGATTTAAAAATACATGTTTTATTAGCTAGGAAACTGAATTCTGTTATGGTTTGTTTTAACTGGTGAACGCTGCTCTGTAAAATAAAACCCTCATAAAGAACATCAAATAATGGTTTGTTTGGTTTTTTTGCCAATATCAACTCCTTCCCTCAGGGTTCACCACTCTGTTGGGAGAAATGAGTAACTCTTAGTGACTCTTAAACAAAGGGATCATTACTTAAAAATATATTGATTTCTGCCGTTTTAACACAATTTGTAGTGATAGAACAGAAATATTCGAAAGTCCAACCTTTTCTTAAAGGACACGACTCGATGACTTATTGATCTCTGCTTTGTTGTTTCGAAGCATCTTTGTGTACTTCAGTCAATAAGTTACACAACAAATTTGTATCATAAAGAGCAACGTGCACGTTGGATGAAGAGCGGCTTCATGCTTCATGTTTGTGCTCTAAATCAGCAGATGCTGAACAATCGACTCCAAACCCCTCCAGGTATTAGTATTGACTTCTGTCTTTTTCTGCGTTTTCTAACAGCAAGCCATCTTCTTGGCGGAAAGACGTTTTCTTCACTTCCTCAATGAATTCTTGATTTGTTTGATTTTTTTTTTACTGATAAGTCACAGCTTTTCATTCCCCTTGTTTTAATTCCATATGATTTAACTCAAAGAGTTTTAGCAAATGGGATGATACCGATCTGATGAGTAAGCGCAGCTAAAACAAGGTTGAGGCCTGGTCTGTTTTTAAATGCTTGTTTGCCGTGTGCGCTTGTGAATGTTCTTCTTTTGTGTGAACACAGCCGTGCACTAAGCTGCATCCTCAGCGCACAGTGTACACCGAGCACTTAGCACATCACGGGTTGACCTCAAAAGGTCACAACACAGCCTGTATCCATAGCGACAGCTTTGCCAGTAGAAAAATGAGCCGGGACGGGAGCTGCAAACTCATTCAAATGAGCACAAAAATCTATGAGTGTGTGTGATTGAAGAAACGCATAAAAGATGCAAAGGGAAGGACATGCAGTTTAGATCAGAACCCTGTTGGTGTCTTTCATTCATCTTTCCACAGTCCACAGTGACCAGATACACGTCAGACAGTCGTTTCATTTCCTACGAGGTCTTTGATTCTTAAAAAGTCATGTCAGATGAAAGATTGACTGGAGATTTTCTTCTTCTCCTGCTCTTAAGGTCTCACGCTGGATTGATGGTTGAGGAAACCAAGAGAGACTCATTTTCTTTGCAAAGAACTCTTATTATGTTGTCATGGTGACAACTTACTTTTTTGGCTTTTAAGGTCCTTATTGTTAAACCAAATATGCACTGATGCAAGCACCGCAACAGGGAAAGCAAAGAAAGAGAGGTCTGGTTTTTAAATGTCTGGAGTCACAGCCAGTCCTTTATTTTGTGCTTTTATTCAATTATTTGCATAACTATCATAAAATATTATCAGCTTGAGTTAATTTTCTTTTTTTTTTTGTTAATACATGACAGCAGTTTTACAGTCGCCTGCAACAATCTCATTCTAACAAATCTCCATGCTCTCGTTAAAGAAATGTTATTAAGTCCATAGGTTTTTTTTAATTGTCCTAAAAATGCAAACTCTTTGCTTTCTAACAAATTTGTCCTTGTTCATTTTAGAAAGGTTTGCCTTTTTTTAGATGCAATGGCTGCGACACCTCCTTAATCCATTTGCACAAATGTGAGGATTTGTCAGCCGATCCCGTTTCACTCTCTTTTACTCTTCCATAAAAGAAATCAGAGAGTGGGATCTGTTTTCCTGCCTCTCTGGTTGCCAGGTGAGTGAGTCAGGCTGTTAAATAGAACATCTGTTTGCCACATATCAGCTGTAAAAACAACAGCCGGTTTAACCCGAAGACATCAAAATAAGAGAAAAACCTCATCAGAGATGCAGAAATTAGATTCAATCATGAAACTGGAAAAGAATGGAGATTTTATTTATATATTTGTACAAATAAAAAATGGGTTATGAAACTAACTGAACAATTTTTCCACAAAAATACTTATTCTGATGCAATTCCAGGTAAACATTGGTCAGTAAACAAACTGGTATTATAAGAGTTTTTGTATTTTTTTAATAAATCTGAGAAAACATTTTTTATTTTCTCTGTAAGAAACACCAACAGTCTATTTCTGTGTTTTTTTTTTATATGAACTAAAATGGATTTGGCAGCAAATCAGAACCACAAGCGAAAAAATAAAGAAAAAACAACAGACTGCTTGAAGGTTGCTATAGCAACGCGAGGCTTGGCTCAGGGGGATCACATATACCCAACAGAAACACACTCCCTTAGATGACAATATACGCTCAAAGAAAATACTGCTGTTCAGAAGAACAGGAAGAAAAGAGGTGGAAACTGAACTAAATCTCACAAACGGGGTTCTGTGTTTGGTTTCCATGCAGATCCAGTCTGGTTTAAAGAGAACCACCATCCTTTACATAAACAGTGTAGCTTTTTTGAAGTTGGTTCTTGTGAAAATGTTTTGGTGAAATAATAGATTACTAGTTAGCTCTTTAAACTACCTTAGATAAGAGAATTAGAAAATGAGCGATGAGCCAAAGGCTAGTCAGACCTGGACCAGTTCCATAGTGGATTACTGTGGTCTTATTACAATTTTAATCACAGAAACAGCATGACAGTTCATGCAAACATGATTTTATAAACCTTCATGTTAGCATCCGGTTTGCTTTGTGTGGTTTTTCTGCCTAACCCCTAATAAAATGATGACAGGAAGCATTGCAATTAGTTAGCCCCTCCAAACATCAATAGAATTCTATGTAAAACAAAATGTATGAAGCAAAGTTTATGGTTATGGAAAATGATAAGGAAAACGTGTTAAAACTGCCATGATATTTCTGAGAGTAGAATTGTTTAGAAATATCATAAATCGACTCAGTGACTGGTGCCAACATGACTAGCTGTTAGCCAGTCTGATCAGGGCTATTCTCTGTTTTTCTACACTAAGGCTGTTCAAAGAGCTATTCAACAATATTGGTGTAATGATGTTTTTTAAGTTTGGTGATTTTTTTAGGTAAGCTAACATCCTTTACATAGAAACTCACTTCAAAAAATGTGTACTAGATCACTGATCCTTTCATTGTGCTTCATAGTATGACACTCATCTCCTCCTGCTGCACACAGTGTACAATTAGTGTTTGTGTAAAAATAAATAAATAAATATGTCATACATAAGTCTATCATAAATTCTCTTGTCCTGCTCTTTCTTGTGGTATCAGTGAACATTTTCAAGATGTGCAACTGAGCTATTCTTCTTTTTCTGCATTATAATACGTTGCTCTTAAACAATAACATCCAATATCTTGACTGGAATTTATCCATTAAGGTCTTCAAAACACTTGTTCATTTTCTGTACTTCATCTTTTTCCAGGTCATGGGGACCCAGTACTCCCTGTACAGGTCACTAGTCTGTCACTGGACCAATATGGAGAAATACAACACATACAGCCATGCACGCACACACACACATGCACATTCACACACAATGACAATTTTGAATCACCAATTAGGCCAACATGCATGAGTCTGGAGTAACCTGGAGAAAACTCATGCAAGCAGAAGAAGCAGAGATCTTATCAAACTAAAATTGTAACTGTAGCTCTTGTAGCTGTGATGCACAGACCTGATCTTCACAACAATGTGGTCAAACTGAGAAAAACTGACGTGTCATTTTATCAATTGTTCTGCGTCAACACTAGCTCGTTAGTGGATTCATTGGTGCGACTGCAGAAGACCTCACGCTTGATAGTGCCTCATCATTTAGCCCAAACGATTGTTCCAATGGGATCAGCAAGAGCTCAGCTTCAGATGCTTTGTTTACTCAATATGTTTCCCAGCTGTGAGACTGTGCACAAGAGACCACGAGGTTTCTCGAAACTGAAACATTCTTTTTTTTTAATTAGAGAAATAAAAACTTTATTAGAATTGCTTTATAGTTTAATTTTAATCCCAACTGACAGCCAGATGGAAATGTAGGAGGAAGAATAAAGAAAGAGACATGGGGGAGAATAGAATAAAGAATACAACAAGGTACAAGGAATCTGCTTCTAGACCTGCAGAAAGAGAGAAAAAACAAAACAAAACAGACAAAACAATACCACAGCGACAGACAACATATGTGTATACAACAAAAACAATGCCATTGAAAAGCACACAGTAATAATTAATTCAAGGTGCAGTTAATGACAACCACAGCCCAAGTTAATGTGTCTGAGAACACCTCAGTCCATACTTGTGTGAACACCTTGTGAATACCTGTGTGTGTGTGTGTGTGTGTGGGGGGGGGGGGGGGGGGGGGGGGCTGTGCTCCTAAATCTGCAGTAATGGACCTGCAGGTCCTGCCAGCAGCCGGCCGCCCCAGGGCAGATCCAGCCTCTCCTTTACAGAAGCAGGTGATAAATATAACTAAGACGTGTTCAAAGGAAGGTTTGAAGCACCATCTAATCACACATATTACCTTTCCTGCATTCAGACTTTATATCTATTTCTTTCAAATACACATTACTGATGTACAAATCTCAACTGAGCTATTTTCCTGAAATCCAAGCCAAGCTAACTTCAGTTCATTCAGAGGCAGTAATTGCAAAGCAATAGCTGTGACTGAGTTCATTACAAGATTTATTCTACTTATAAAAAATGTTTTTTTCTAATGAGTGTAGTCAAATAAGCATGTGATTCATGGTCATGTATGTCTATTGAGTGAGTTATTATACTGTAGTTCTGATTTGAAAGCAGATGCTTTCCAACAATAAAGAGGTCACACTTTGTCACGTCTATGTTGGCTTTACTTTGACTCAATAATTTGCAGAAAGTGTCCTTGTGCACCAATCTGACTGTTGACATGTAAACACATAGCGTGCATTGGGCTGTACTGACCGTTGTGCAGTTTGTTTTTCAATGTCCAAGTGGTTAGTTTCATTTTTATGCTTTTGATGTGATTCTGGCACTGTCAAGCCTTCAGCTGTTTTTAATTAAATGAAGCAAAGATGTGCAGTCTGTAAATTTCCATCTTTTGGCAAGAAAAGCTTGTGTTACTCAAAATGTGTGAGTGAACTGAAACAAAAACACATCTACCCTGGATGGTGATGTTAACACAAATCATCCATTCTTCTGTGTAAAAAAAGAAACGAGAAGAAAAAACATCCTGGTTCTTCAGAAAAATTCTCTCTAAATAGGTCATCTGATCCAGAAGACATTTCAGTTTAAAAGAACAAGCTTTACTGGAGAGGACGTTCAAAAGGGGTTAAGGTGACACAAGGTGCCATCAATTCATTTCCTGCAGATCATGTGACTCTTCAAGCTCCTACTGTGAGGGTCAGATAACTGATTCCAACAAAAACTACACCATACCATTGTCACTGCAGAAAGCTATCCCAGAAAACCTACCGTTTGTTGTCAAATGATCATCGTAAAACAAATGTCTCATCGTGTTTTATGTATATAAATATGTGAAACGGTTTAAAGTTAATAATATCCTTTTTAGTTAAAGACAAAACAGACTTTTTTACTTTGTAATTTAGGACTTTTGAGGAGTTCCTCCTGGAAACTGAAGCCTGAGTATTTTGTTTTAAGATGTGCCCCTTTTAAAAAAGCAGCTGAAAGCCACCACTGACTATTATAGGTAATTGTAATATTATGGGATGTTTTGTGTTAGGTTGATTATGAGAGGACTTGCAGACAGGTCTTTGTTCAAAGGTAAATTCTGCATTGAGTTGTCAATAACTAGATCTGTCACATCATCTCTCACTTTTTTCTTTTTAAAAAGCAAGAGTTGATTATTTATTGATTTGGTCAGTTGTATTTATGACTTTGCATATTAATAATTTATTCCGCTCAGCAGAACCGTTGCTCTGGTGTTCCCATCAATCCTTGAGGGAAACCACCGTAACAGTCCCTTACTCAGCTGTTTAAATGTTTTGAACGTACAGCGGCGTTGGCAGTTGACTGTTTTTCCCCTCCGGATGTTGACACTATCAAAGTAATCAGACAACATTCTGGTTTTTTTCTTGTTTACCTGCTTGCACTGCCTGTGTGTGTGTGTGTGTGTGTGTGTGTGTGTGTGTGTGTGTGTGTGTGTGTGTGTGTGTGTGTGTGTGTGTGTGTGTGTGTGTGTGTGTGTGTGTGTGTGTGCGTATGCATGTGTGTGTGAACAAAAGCCATGTGTGAAATTTGTATTCCTGATGTTGGAAAATGACCGGAGCTCCGCCTGCAGAATTCTGAGCTTTTTTTATAACTTTTGGAAAAACTGGTTTAATCTTCCTAGCAGAGGAAACACCCATTAATTGGGTTCTTGCTGGGAATGCCAGCAACGATATGTTTATTGTCTCAAACTGTCAGTGTGTAAATGTGGTGTAGAAGCCGGCACACAGAAAGTGAAACCTGTTCTTCTTCCTGCCAGTGGTGCCGTTCTCTGCTGAGTGTATCTGATTAAAAGTTCCACCATCAGTGCAATATTTTGTTTGCTCTAAGAGAATATAAACAGCTCTTCAACCTTAGCTGACTCCACTCCCACCTAGCAGCCAGATGCTTTGATTAAAGACTTGAAGAGGAGTTCTGTTTTTGTTCAATATGATAAAGAGATTTAGTTACTAACCTTGAGATACAAAGAGTTTTAAAGCAGTCTCACCTGTTTTACCCCATATCTTTTCATTCAAACCGTCATCAGTCAGAGGCTTTTTATCTCTTCTCTAAATATTGTTTCCTGCACTATTGATGTTTTTGATCTGGATCTGAGTCCTTCAGGAAGTGCATCTCTTTGGGTTTTATATGCATTATTTGCAAATGGCTCATAATTAGACCTGATAATACATTTTTTATCCCAGATTCAGAAACCGAGTCCAAGACTGCTAAGTCCAGGCCGTCTGGGGCTGTTACAGTTAGGCTAATGGCGTTCAAGCTAATAGGAGGCTGTGGAGGAGGGTAACAGCTTTCAAAGTACAGGCAACATAGATCAGATATATTTTCTGATGTAATAATCACATTTTGTACAATTTGAGTTTTAGATTTCAAAGCAAAACTCAGTACCTGTTTATGTAATTTCCTCATAGGGGGATGAGCGAGGCCAAAAGGGTTTATTTTTGTCTGCCATTTTGTTTGAAGTTTTCATGAACCATTTAAAACTATTTTACCAATGAAGTGAGGAATTTCAGTTTTAAAAAGAGTAAAAAGCATCATTAAAATAAACATCTACAAACCTCATGCTTCAGTCTATAATAATTAGTCTGTTTATATAATATCTATTGTGTTTCTCTGATGTGGACAAGGGTGTTCTTTGTTACTCAGAATGAGCTCTCCTCCAAGTTAGACCTGGTTAAAGAATGTTGTAGCCCAGTTTCCAGAACAACATGCTGATTTTTTATGATATTATTTTTTAAGAAAATGTGTCTTGTTTCTAAAATAATCTATCCCGGTGTCATGTGACTCCCATCTCATCAAGTAGTGACTGTTTGAACAAATGCTTTTCATGAAGTGCTTATGAGTCCTAAATAGATTTTTCATTTGAGTGTGTTTCTGTGTATAAGTTGGAAATATTTACTACGTTATGCAATGCTTTTATTGCAAAAATCTCATAACAGTACCCAGCCTCAAATTACATTGGATGGGCATACAAAATGTTTTTTTTCTCTGCAGAAAAATTAACAATTTATTTCTGGATTATATGTAAAAAGGATCCCAGATGCATGAGAAGAACATTTTGCTGCTGGTGCTGAATTGTATTTATTATTTGTTTAAATCCATAGAAATCCATGTAAAGAGCCATGTGTCAAACTAATGGTGGTTTAAAGGTTTATCATAAAAATGTAGAGATTGGAGCTGTTTAAAAATGGCAGCACTCTTTTCTACACTTGAACTACCCGTTAGCTCATCAGTCCTGTATGACAAAAACTCTATTTCTTCAAACTTAAGCTGTTCAGGAGGTTTTCTACAATGAATACAGTAGTAATTATTCATATTAGACAAACACACTTTTAGATAGCTGCATAATTATGCCCTAAGACATAACTTTCTCACCTCTTTTATTGCTTGTATACAAAAGCAGTTCAGCATATCACTAAACATTATACAAATAACTTATTTTATTTAAAGGCTGTCTGTGAAAGTATGAGGGGGTTTGGAGCAATATACTGTCAAATTTTACAATAGTTTACATTTTTCACGTCTTAGTTTGTAATTTATGTTGCATCTTATAAATTCATTTTAAAATTACATTTTTTAAGAGACAGAACTTGTTGGAAACCTAAGACCTGTCACATACTTTGAATTTGAATCTAAATGTCAAATATTTTTTCCAAAAACAGTTTTTTTATAACAAAATCAATTTTCCTAATCTAAAATTAAACCACTCCAAAAAATGAATGTACAATTAAAACAAACTTTTTTTTCTCACAGGATTGATGAGAGAGGGGATACAAACAGACTTGGGGAAAAATAAGTGATAGACGAATGTAATCTAACAGCTCTCCATCCTCCTGGACTTGTTAAGCTCCATTCTGCTGCTGAGACCTGAAGTCTGTGGTTTCTAGAAAAATGAAATAGTAACTGATGTAAAGGGACTTTATTATATGACAGAAGCACAGTTCTTACACATATTTGAGACATTTCAGACTAATTTAGATCACATTGTATCCTGTATGGATTATTTGACTTTTAAAATAAGAATAAACACTGCTCTGTGTAACAATTTTCAAAAAACATATTTGACTTCTTTCCAGGTCTAAAGCAAGTTAAATTAAAGATGATAAGTAAGTCAATATTTTAGTTTAAGCTCCATGTTTGCATATCAAGCCGTGGATGGTAAACCAGTTTGAGGTTCAGCTACTATTTAGTCAGCTAATTGTTGTTTGTAGAGCTGATCTTTTCTAAAGCCGTCCCTCACAGCTAATAGATCATATTGCCTTAGCTGCTGAATCCAAAGGTCACTTTGGTCAGCTGACTAAAACAGTGGTGGCGTTCCTTTATTTATGTAAAACAGAAAGATCTAAATCGTTGCTTTGCTTGATTAAAACTGACGAAAAGAGAAATTGTTTTCAAGATTAAGAATTGTACTTTGACTTATAAATACTTATTTTGCTGCAAAGTGAGTGTTGAGAGCTTAGGTGGTATCAGGTCTCATTCTGTGTGTTCCTTTAAAAAATATAAATGTGAGTAACATGAGGGCTTTACAACAATAAATGCCATGTTTATCAAGAAATAATATCTAAATGCCTTGCACCTGCTACACATTATTATTACTCATAATATAAATGTCTGTGTCAATAGTTGACAACAATTATGGAATTTAAATGATAAAAATGTTTTTTGGTTGCTGAATTAAAATAAGGCTCAACAAAAAATAGATAAACATTGTCATGAAGCGATAAAAATGTTCATATTTTTGGATAGTAATCCATACCAGAATGATTTACCAGTACACACCAGTGGTGTAACAAATGGTTTCCCCTCTTCCTGGGTTCCTATACGTTTGTGTGTGTCACATTTAGATCTTCAAGCAAATTTAAATATTAGACAAAGATAAGTAACCACAAAATGCTCTTTCTAAATGAAGGTGTTTATTTTTAAGGGGAACAAATCCAAACCAACATGTAAAAAAGTTTTTGCCCCCTACACCTAACAACTGGTTGTAACACTGGTGGTGGCAAAAACTACAACCCAGTGTTTATGAGTCTCTCACGTTGCTGTGGAGGAATTTAGCCCCACTCTTCTTTACAGAATTGTTTAATTCCGCTACATTTGATGGTTTTCCAGCATGAATGACTTGTTTAAGGTCAAATATTCTCCTTCAGGGTTTTCTGGCAGCCAGCAGGATTCATGGTTCCATCAATTACAGCAAGTGTTCAGGTCCTGAAGCAACAAGCAACCCCAGACACTACCTCCACCATGTCTGACTGTTGGTATCTTGTTTTTATGAAATACAGTCTTAGTTTTACTCCAGATGTAGCGGGACCTCCCAGAAAGATCCCCTTTTGTCTCATCAGTCCACAGAATATTTTCCCAAATGTCTCAGGGAAAACCAAGATGGTTATTATAAAAGTGAGATGGGTCTTTGTGTTCTTTTTGGTCAGCAGAAGTTTTGGCCTTTGAAATCTCTCATTTTGTCCCATCTGTCTTGTATCTGAATCATGACTGACTGTAACTTTAACCACTTTAGATGTTGTTCTGGGTTTGTTTTATTCTTTAATTTCTTTAGAACAGAGCACAACTGTTGAAACAACTGAAGAAAGTCAGTAGCTGCAATGAAGATAGCATCAGAAGACAAATACAAAAAACTAATATTTGACATTTTACAACCAGCTGCTCTTTTATAATCTTGTGAAATAATCTTCCTTTTGCAACATGCAGGGCGTCTAATTAACAATAATGACTTGGACCGTTTATATGGGATGGCTCCTCCACTGGGTGCCATCAGATCACATCAAATAATGGTTTTGCCATGTGGAACATTTTATTGGTCTGCAAGAACGTTTTCATTGGGCGCCAGGTGCCAAATCAAATCTTCCATGTTGATTCAGGTTTTCTTGGCAAAACATTAAGCTCCAATAAGATGACTTACTTGCTTCACACGCCAGTAGTCAATGATATTATGCATGACTAATGTAAATAACACTTTAAACCATATGAGAAATACTTGAAATTGTTTCCTTTCGGTC
Organism: Callopanchax toddi; assembly: GCA_006937965.1. Classification (NCBI taxonomy): domain Eukaryota; kingdom Metazoa; phylum Chordata; class Actinopteri; order Cyprinodontiformes; family Nothobranchiidae; genus Callopanchax; species Callopanchax toddi. The sequence goes on from SSNR01000015.1 coordinate 2,887,757, forward strand.
AGTTATGCACCAACGACAGCAAAGCAGTCAGTTTTCTCTAAAAGTGGAGTTAGGACAAGCCACTGAACTGGAGTTATGCACAGAATAGTTTTCTCTGTTAAGGTCCTGTTTATCTGGTCCTGTTTTACAGATCCATTCGCTCATCTTTAACGTGCAGTGTTCAATATGTTTGAAGCACACAATTGTTCAGATTTGAAATTCAGTAGATTTAAAGTTGCAAAGTCCTGCTATAATCTCATATTCTCTTAGCTCCATGAGTGTGGTTAAACATAGCTAAATATTGGAGCCAGAGTTGTAACAGGACAGTTTATTTTTGACTGCCTGCTCTGCTTGCAGTAACTTAAAAACCTATTTCTAAATCTTTAAATCTATCTTTAAAATCTACTCGTGTGAGATTTGTGATTTATTCTGTATGATCTATGTTTTTTTGCAGATTTCTGCTTTGAACAAATCATTCCTGCTGCTGGTGGACAACCAACTTATCAAAACCGTCTTTAAAGCCAATGTTTACATTTTCCTCTTCATATACCGCAAGGTTTTGTTTTAGGCCCCAATCTGTTTCTGTTATAGTTTCTTTCATTTTGGTTCACTTAAAAACAAGTAAATTAAATATATCACCACTTAGAGTTGCAGATTCATCTCTGTGTGTCCCTGCGATGGACTGGCGACCTGTCCAGGGTGTCCCCCCCCCCCTCTCGCCCCTTGATAACTGAAGTTCGGCACCACCTCCCTCTGTAGAGGATAAAGCGGCTACAGAAAATGAAAGGATGGATGGATGGAGACCCAAGATTTTTTGTGGTGTGCATTTATTTTTATTTCACCTCATGATTTGTATGATCTCAAAAACATATGGTTGTGGAAGATGAAAGACTTTCAGGTAAAATACAGACTTCTCAACAAAAGCAACAACAACAAAACACTTTAACTTGAAATACATTTCCTAATATTGGTAATACTCAAAGTACGTGACACTGCATTTCCCTTTTTGACATGTCACCCCCCCCCCCCCCCCCCCCCCCCCCCCCCCCCCC